>JARPMR010000022.1:21768466-22368466 GCA_029955525.1 Oeneis ivallda
TAATGTGACGATATAAGTACCATTATTTAGTTTTTCCACTTTACTGAGATGTTAAAATGACCCGTTATTTACTTATTTTACTATGACAATCCTATTTAAGGGTATTAATTTAATAAAAAAACCGGCCAAGTGCGTATCGGGCCACGCGCAGTGTAGGGTTCCGTAGTTGCAAGTCACAAATATTATTGCTGACCTAGGATAGTGCTTTTGTTTTATTTATGAATATTGAATAAATTTTGAGTTTCATGGTTTAAATACTATAATATATTACAAAATATGCAACTTACACTACGTGTAATACCTAACTTAGAAAAAACAGATATAACTCCTTAACTAATGAACCCTGCTTAGCCGTGATAGTTTTCCTTTAAAATTCATTATATATACTACTGCTGTGAATTTTTTCTTGTATCCTATATACAACCATTTAGCTGGCAGAGGGGGGGACACTTGACTAATAAAATTTAGCACTATAAAATATCATATTATTTCACAAACGGATCCCTGAATTGAAAAATGATGTTCCCACACCCACAATATTTTTGAAAGACCTACTCAACGAAACCCCACACTATGGGATACACGAGAATAAAAAAATTCATCCTCCACTTTACATGTAGGGGAGGTACCCTAAGAGAAATTATTTTTCACAATTTTATTTCACGACTTTGTCGGCGTGATTGATATTTATACCGTTGTCAAATTACAGATTTCTAGTACCAATAGTCTCTGAGCTAAACCGCGGACAGACAGACAGATAGACGGACGGACGGACATGGCGAAACTAGTAAGGGTTCCTTGTTTACTACGGAACCCTAAAAAAGGAGGATTTTTAAAAGAAATCCAACAAATAAACATTTCTTTTTATATATTATTGTAAAAAGTAATCAATAAAACGACTGAAGCAACTAGATTCTTCTATCAGACTTACAAAATAAAACATAAAAAAAAAACCACATAACAATAAATTATACGATTCTACTCATAAAATCAACAAAATTTCACTTTGAATTTAACAATTATACTTATTAAAAACTAAGTATCAACTGAAATGATAACTATCAACTTTTCTTCAGTTTTACCATTATAAATTTAAATTTAACAATTAAGCTCAGCTGGTTCAAATCAAATAGCGAGTAAAGTTCAGTATAATCAAAACTATCCTTTTCAAGTTATAATTAAACTAAGAATGGTTTAATCGAACTAGGGGTATGTAAGTGACGCTAGTAATTGTTATAATAACGACTCTACTCATAAAATAATAAAGATTTTAATAGTTTGTGGAACACTAGGATTGAAGACTAGCTAATGATTGATTCCCGCAGAAGTTCTCTCACTTTCTGGGATAAAATATAGTGCATGTTCTATTCTGATGTATAAGCTATGACATCGTGAAGCTTTATCAAAATCCGTCTAAATGTTTTTGCGTGAAAGTGTAACAAACATTCATCCACCCACCTTCACAAACTTTTGTATTTATAATATTAGTAGGATGCCAAAAAGAAAAAGGTACATAATTACGTCCATTTAAATTTAAACTAAGATTCTAATGAAATTATAACAGCTATCATCTTTCTTTTAGTTTTACCTTTGTATAAATGTACTTATTCAATTTTAATAGTACCTATATCTTTGCAATCATGGGATGATAAATTAAATAACTGACTTTGTTTAATTTTTCCGAACTTAATTCCCCTGTAAATTAAAAATTCGAGGGAAACTAAATAACTAACTTTATGCATTTTATTCGCTTTTGAAGTGATGTAAGAGAGAACTTATTTATTTTTTGCTAAGTTATCTACTTTTTCTTAGCTACTTTTTTATCAATTTTTCAATATATATTTTTCCAAGTATGGCGCCTTGCAAGATTCATCTTATATATAAAATTCTCGTGTCACAATGTTCGTTCCCGTACTCCTCCGAAACGGCTTGACCGATTCTCATGAAATTTTGTGAGCATATCGGGTAGGTCTGAGAATCGGCCAACATCTTTTTTTCATAGCCCTAAATGATAAGGTATACCGAAGATATCCCGGACGTCAGCCTATACGAGATTAGAATGGCTCTCAAACAGCTCAAGGACAACAAGGCGCCAGGTGATGACGGAATCACTGCGGAACTCCTGAAAGCGGGTGGAAAACCGGTACTTAAGATCTTTCAGCGATTGTTCAATTCCGTCATCCACGAGGGCACAACGCCGGAAGCATGGCACAGGAGCGTGGTGGTTCTGTTCTTCAAAAAGGGTGATAATACCTTGTTGAAGAATTATAGACCCATCTCGTTGTTGAGTCATGTTTATAAGTTGTTCTCGAGAGTCATTACGAATCGTCTCGCTCGTAGGTTCGACGACTTCCAGCCTCCCGAACAAGCCGGATTCCGAAAAGGCTTTGGTACCATAGATCACATTCATACGCTGCGGCAGGTTATACAAAAGACGGAAGAGTATAACCGGCCACTTTGCTTAGCGTTTGTGGACTATGAGAAAGCCTTCGATTCGGTGGAAACTTGGGCTGTGTTGAGGTCGCTGCAGAGATGCCGGATTGACTACCGGTATATCCAAGTGTTGAAGTGCTTGTATGAAAACGCCACAATGTCAGTACGTATACAGGACCAGACTACGAGGCCAATCCACTTGCAGCGTGGAGTGCGACAGGGAGACGTTATCTCCCCGAAGCTCTTTACCGCTGCGTTGGAGGACGTCTTTAAGCTTCTGGATTGGAACGGGCTTGGCATCAACATAAACGGCGAGTACATCACTCACCTGCGATTTGCCGATGACATAGTAGTCATGGCAGAGACTCTGAGAGACCTCAATACAATGCTCAACGATCTCAGCAGGGTTTCTCAACAGGTGGGCCTGAAAATGAACATGAGCAAGACGAAAATCATGTCCAATGCTCATGCACCGCTCCACCCAGTAATTGTTGAGAACTCTGCACTCGAAATTGTCGACGAGTATATTTACCTGGGACACACAGTCCAGCTAGGTAGGTCCAATTTCGAGAAAGAGATCAACCGCCGAATCCAACTCGGCTGGGCAGCGTTCGGGAAGCTCCGAGATGTCTTCTCGTCCAAAATTCCTCAGTGCCTGAAGACTAAAGTCTTCGAACAGTGCGTGTTGCCAGTGATGACTTACGGATCCGAGACATGGTCGCTAACTAAGGGCCTCATAAGTAGGCTCAGGACCGCTCAGCGGGCGATGGAGAGAGCTATGCTCGGAGTGTCCCTGCGGGATCGAATCAGAAATGAGGAGATCCGGAGGAGAACCAGAGTCACCGACATAGCTAAGCGAGTCGCGATACTGAAGTGGAAATGGGCGGGGCACATAGTTCGAAGAGCTGATGGTCGTTGGGGTCCCAAGGTGCTGGAGTGGCGACCCCGCACCGGGAAGCGCAGTGTTGGCAGACCCCCCACCAGGTGGACCGACGACATCAAACGAGTCGCAGGGAGCCGCTGGATTCAGGCGGCGCAAGACCGAGGCCTGTGGAAGTCCATGCAAGAGACCTTTGTCCAGCAGTGGGCGTCTATCGGTTGATAAAGAAGAAGAAGAAATGATAAGGGTGACCAACCACTAAATATTTTTGCTGGCGGTACGAAGTTCGCTGGGTCAGCTAGTTTTCATATAACTTTTTAATCAATGATGATAATCAAAAATTAGAATTATAGAAAGATGCGGCTTTAATTGGACTTTCTGAAAATGCAACAGTCGATTTCGCAAAAAGTGTAGTTATTTAATTTTCCAACTACAGCGACAATATATCGTCGCTGTAGTTGGAAAATTAAATAACTAACAAAACCAATATCGCGAGTAAAACGCGATTTAGTGTTTTTTTGCGTCAAAAATGGCGATAACTTTGTTTTCATAAACAATTTTATATATGTTAAAGTTTCTTACTGTATCTATGTCCGAATCTACTTGCCATAAACTTTGATTAATTTGTTTGTGAGAAAAAAAATAAGATGCAATTATTTAGTTTTCCCTCACCAAAGTTTTGAATATTGATACACTTATTTATTTTTCCATGTCAGTTATTTAGTTTTTCTTCGTCAAGATTCCATTTAAGTTCGAAAAACTAACGATATAAGTGCCTTTGTTTAATTTTTCCACAGTAGTGAGACTTTATAAAGACCTATTGTTTACTTATTCAACTTTGAAAATCCTATACATGTGTCTCATTAGATCAAAAATAGAATGTTTTTTTAAAGTAAAACCAACAAAAAACGTTTCTTATTATTAACAGCTTAAAAATAAAATGAAAAAAACACTGAAACACCTTCATTCTTCTATCTGACTTGATAACAACTTATCATGATCATTCGAGTGTTTAAAACCAATGGTTACGTTTGTCAAATGGCTAACTCAAACTCTTTAGGAAGTTCAAAGATGCTCATCGATTCGCAAGTATCTATGAACTTATTAAGCTTTTCAATTAGCCGATTAGCTTAAGTAACTTATGAGAATTTTCTTATACATTCACTCTATGGAAACAAAACATTCACAAAAACAAATTCGATACATTATAGGTACTCACTTGATCACTATCATCTCTGATGAAAAGTGATCTGAAGTGAAGTGATGAAACGCGTTTGCCTTGAAGATTGGCCTTTTCACTCTTGTAGTATCGGGAAACCCACGATTTCAGAAGAAATATCCGGAGCCTAGTCGTGCGAACGAGAAATGAAGACTTAAACGCTTCGTGTGCGTAGATGGGATATCAAAGATGTAGTAATGGAAAGCATCCGATGACTTAAGTAGTCCACTCACTTATTAAACGACTTCTTACGCTCTCTACCTATAAAAAGACTTGTCATCATCACTGACTGACTGATTTATCAACGCACAACCTAAACCACTAGATTTAGAAGCTTGAAATTTTGACAGTAGGTTCCTTTTATAATGTAGGCATCTAATAAGTAGGGATTTTTGGAAATTCTATCCCCATGGAGGTTAAATAGGGGGTGAAAGTTTTTACGGTAGTCAAACATTTTTGCAAGTTAAGTACATCAATGAAACCTGCTATTTGAGCTTTCAATAAAATATGAAGACAGGGATTTAGCTTTTCGATTATAAATAAAGAAGTACGTGTTTCACAATTTAAACCTGATTTCATGCGGATGAGATCACGGGGGCAAAATCTATTTTACTCATAATCTTGAGCTTGATGGCTACAAATTCCAAGTACCCTATTCAGAACCATTTCAGGATTAAAAATCGTCAATGTTTTGCTTTGTGACGAAGGAATAGATGCATAGTGCATACCGCCTGTAATCGAACATGTATTAATCTCATTATGCGAAAATTATTAAGTTTTTGTAATCGGCAAAGGGTGTTATGCCATTGTAATTAACTCGTGAGCAATGTTAATTTCCCTTCCATTATCCTCCTTGTCGGTCGCCCAGTAGTACGGTACAAGCCCTTAGACATATATGGACCATCATTACCATATTGACAATAATGATGCCTGAAAACTGGACAGTGGAATCTTACTTACTTACTTTTCAATTTAAAAAGTACCCTTACATTGCAATCATGACACACGCAAAATTAAATAACTGATTTTAATTAATTTTTCTGGACTGCATGGCCCCTGTTAAGCAGAATATGTGTCGAGGGAAAACTAAATAACTAACTTTATGCATTTTATTCACTCTCGAAGTGATGCAAAGAGAGAACTTATTTATTTTTTGCTAAGTTATCTACTTTTTCCTCGCTACTTTTGTATCAATTTTTCAGTATTTATTTTTCCAAATGTGGCGCCTTGCAAGATTCATTTTCATATATCTTTTTAATTAATAATGATAATCAAAAATTAGAATTACAGAAAGATGCGGCTTTAATTGGTCTTTCTGAAAATGCAATAAAGTCGATTTCGCCAAAAGTGTAGTTATTTAATTTTCCAACTACAGCGACGATATAAATGTGACCATTCCGTGAAAATGGCAACTCTGTAACTACTGTGAATACCTCATGGAACTAGGAATTGCGACTACGTGAATACCTATTATTGGGTATGACCACTGATACTGTGACGTCAATTCAGTATACTGTGAAGCCTTGCCTTTTTAATTTGCTATACTGGTAACTGTTTAAAACGGAACGCAGTCCAGTATACTGTCATCCCCATTTTTCAAATCTCTAGGCGCTGTAATTTTTTTAATCACTTGGTCAAAGTATTGAGAGCTCCTTACCTTGAAAGCGCCAGTGCTCAAAGTACAAAAATGGTAGCGATTTATGACGTCCCTAGGGTAGGTACTGCGGCAGTGTACTGGCAGTCCATAACGGAACGAATTTTTCACCAGTAAGAGCACTGAGCAGTGCTCGCAGTGTTTATCGGAACACACCCATTGTAAATTCAATTCTCGTTCTTAGTTAAGAACCTTCATAAAATAGGTTGTTAATAGGTTCCTAGCTATCCCATATCCAGCGAAGTACTTTTACAGTTTATTGAAAGATGGCGCTGACAATGTTTTTAAACTTTCATGGTAGATGGCGCCAAAAAATTGATTAACCAAATGTAAATTGACACTCACACATTCGTAATTTGAAAGGTTTTGATGCCCCTTTTTTTATTGAAATATAATGATAAATAATGAAAATATTTGCCTGAAATTTGTATTTGCGCCTATAAAAAGGCCTAAAGGAATGATAAAACAAATTAAATAAAATAAAAAATGTATATCTTTCAAGATTAATCAAAAAGAAAAATGTATGAAAGTCGAGCTCTGCACATGCACCTTAAGGCACTCACAAGTTCTAAATGTACCGCCTTGGTAGCGAGACATACAAAAACGCAGAGGTAGGCCTTGAGCGATCTGGCATTGCGGAGGTTAGAGCTCTTGATGGCAAACGGGCCAGCAAAATCAGTGCCAACCCCAGCAAAGGGTCGAGTGGCTAGAACGCGGTCGGAGGGCAGATCACCCATCATCGGCTGTGAAGTATTAGCCTTCAAGCGGTAACACGGAATACATTTGAAAGTGACGTTCCGGATGGTGCGTCTCCCTGCCAGAATCCAAAACTCGCGCTGTAAAATAGCCGAGAGTGCATTACAACCAGCGTGGGCATTTTTAAGATGGTAGTGTGTCACTAGCAATTTGACAAAAGTGCCGTCCTTAGGTAGCAAAAGGGGGTGGCGAGCACCATAGGGCAGATTGGAATTCTTGAGGCGTCCTCCAACGCGTAGCATTCCGTTATTGTCCAAGAAAGGGCTTAGGCGAGCCAGGGGGCCCTTCAAAACTAAACCTCTCTTTAGAGTGTCAATCACGGATGAAAAATGCTCCACCTGAACCACACGCACCCAGTAGTTCCGGGCGTCTTGGCGTTCAAGAGGGGAAAGCACAGGACTCAAATTTTTATTTTCTGAATTCCGCCCATTATGGATGAAACGTCGAATCCAACCGGTAACACCAATTAGTTTATCAAGGGAACTGTAACGGTTCAAAAGAAAGTTCAAGTCGGGGATCTGTTTATCCTCAACCACTCCGACTCTTAAGCCCGGCAATACTTCGGGAGCCGAAAACCTATTTTGAGGCCAAGTCGTCTCGGATTGGGATAGCCAACTTGGCTCCCACCAAAGGTGATGGTGGACCAGTGAAGAGGCCTCACAGCCGCGGGAGGCGCAATCGGCCGGGTTCAGTTCTCCGGGTACGTGTCTCCAAATCACCGGTACTGCAGAGCTCTGAATTTGGGAGACCCGATTCGCCACAAAGACCTCTAAGTTGTGAGGCGCGGCTCGTAGCCAGCAAAGGACAATCTCACTGTCCGTCCAAGCATAAACGTCGGTCAGATCGACCGCAGATGCCAAAGAGGAGCGGACGTGGTTCAAGAGGCGTACCAGAAGGGCGGCGCCAGACAATTCTAATTTCGGGATAGTTAACCGTGACCGAATAGGGGCCACCTTGCTTTTTGCCAAGACGAGATGCGTCGCGACCTCACCGGCGACATCGACAGTCCTCAAATATACCACGGCGGCGTATCCTCGTTCGGAGGCGTCGCAAAACCCGTGGAGACTGGCATGACACCTTCCTGTTGGTAGGAAGCGTCGAGGCATGGAAATTCGGTTAACCTCAGGAAGTGAAGACACAAGGGAGTTCCACTCCTTCAATAACTTCCCAGAGAGTGGTTCGTCCCAACCGAGTTCAGCAATCCAAAGTTTCTGGAGGAAACATTTAGCTAAAAATATTACGGGAGTGATCCATCCATTGGGATCGAAAGTGCGAGCAACCGTAGACAATACGGAACGCTTAGTCCAGACCTTAGGAGGTGGGTCTAATTTGACCCGGTAGGTGAAAACGTCTTGGACGGGCTGGTACTGTATTCCAAGGACCGTCAGCAAATTGGGATTTTCGGGATTTTCAAAAATATGAGGATCCTGCTGATCCATTCCCGGAAGATCCTTCAAGACGTGAGGGGAGTTGGACAGCCACTTGCCCAACTCATAACCTCCGGACTTCGAGAATGGATGGATGATGAGGCCAACGGCTTGGCCAACGAGTCAAGGCCTGGAACCCTGGTCATAGGGGCCCATCAGCTATAACCTAAGTCCAGGGTCGCTGCCCAAGCGGCCTTTGACCGCGGTCAGATTTGTTCTCAACGTAACTTAATGGTAGGGTTGCACTGACCTTCCTTTGCAGCATTCAATCCTGGTACGGCCTGAGATGGTATGAGAGTGGTGGTGTGGTGTATTGTGGAGTTGAGTGTAATGTGAACTTCTCAGACCGCTAGCAGTAGCAGGCAGACAGCCAGCTATGGCCTGCTGAAGACGCTGGGTTGGCGTGGCACTGTAAACTCGGCTTGTCACTAGTTTGGTCCAACGAGAGCTGGTCTAAGTCACTTTTTCACACTTAACGTGGCGAGCAAAAAACCACTTGTTAAGGGTCGCCTTTTGTTACAAATAACACGTTAAACCGTAATAAACCAAACATTTCGTGATTATATTGTTAATGTAGTGGAATATAAATGTAAACAAAATATTTTCTTATCGAAAGTATGATATTCCATCTTGTTTTTTGATATAATTTGGACTGTTTTTAAATTTTTTTACGGAGCACCAAGGCATGCTTTCGGTTTGTGAAATAACGCGCGACTGAGCTAACTTGCTACTATTAGTAGCAGTTAAACCGTGCCGTTTTTGACGCGTTGATGGTGAATCTAAGGAAATATAACATAGTTGCATTAGTGATTCTAAAACGCAAACATTGATAATAATTTATTGTCTGCTTTGCTGGTCGATTGTGAAAAGCTGAAAAATTTAACTCAAATGTTTTTTCTGTAATTTTATTCCACACGAAATCATACTATAACCATCCATATTTCTATTTTAATGCTTTATTATTACATAATTTTAACGAACTAAACCGCAAAATAATATGATTATGACGATAGATATGATGTTGATTTGATTTCATTCAGTGTTGAAATTGTCCAAATGATAGTTTTAAACAATTATTTTAGCCAGTAGCAAGAGGGTCGGCCAATCAGAAATGATTGCAATTGTCACAGAATAGAATAGAAATATTTTTTATTCAAATAAACTTTTTTACAAATGCTTTTGAATCATCAATGAGTCTACCACCACTGGTTCAGAATGCCCTTCCTGCCGAGAAGAACCAGCAAGAAACTCGGCGCTTGCTCTTCTTAAAACAAGTTTACAATACAATACAATAGATACTATGCTATGCATGCAGTGTTTTCACAATGAGGGAAAGTTCCACAAATGCATACTACTTACAATAATTATTCTATACATGTAATGATGGGCAGACAGACAGTAGCCCCATTCCAGCCGGCGTCACCCATTCTCGAGCATGACGCATGACACAGCCGTTGCTTCGCTCAACCATATTTGAAGGAACGTAAGACACACACACACTGTATAAATCATTAGACAATCCTGCACAGCTGTTGTTTATCTAAACTGGACGTGTCTATCCTGTAGATAAATGCTACCACATAAATAATTTATATTTTGTGGGAATTAGGTATAGCTAAATATATCATTAAACATATCTGTGGTGGGTCGTGTGATGTGGGTTGTTACATTCCATCAAATATGGTTGACCGAAGCAATGGCTGGGCCATGCGTCATGCTCGTGAACAGGTTCCACCGGCGGGAATGGGGCTACTTTATGTCTACCCATCTTAAGATATATTGCATTGTTAGTAGGTATGCATTTTTGGATATTCCCTCATTGTGGAAACACTGCATACATAGCACAGTATTTATTGGTTTGTAGACTTGTTTTGAAAAGAGCAACCGCCAAGTTTCTTGCTGGTTCTTCTCGGCAGGAAGGGCATTCCGAACCAGTAGAGTCTGACAATTCAAAAGCACTTGTAAAAAGTTTATTTGAATAAAATATATTTCTATTCTATTGTATATAAGCAGTGATAGCCCAGTGGTTAGGACTGCTGTATCTTATTTGGGGGGTCGCAGGTTTGATCCTGGGCATGCACCTCTGACTTTTCGGAGTTATGTGCGTTTAAGCACTTAAATATCACATGCTTCACATTGAAGGGAAACATTGTGACCTGCACACCTGAGTTCTTCATAATGTTCTCAAAGGTGTGTGAAGTCTACCAATTCGCATTGGGTCAGTGTGGACTATGGCCTATAAACCTCCTCTCACAGGAGACCTGCGTTCAGTAGTGAGCCATTCATGGGTTGCTGATGATGATGTGTTTGTGTAAACATTGTTTCTTATGGTACAATAGTGTAAAAATAAACCTCAATAAGCCTCAGTAGCCCAACGGTTAAAGGTGCAGACTGAAAACTGAAAGGTTGCAAGTTCGAATCCCACCCGTTGCACTATTGTCGTGCCCACTCCTAACACAAGCTTTCCGCTTATTTGGAGGGGAGAGGAAGATATGAGTCAACTTCAAATTGACTAATATTCTTGTTAAAAAAAATATAGGAATCCCACCCGTTGCACTATTGTCGTGCCCACTCCTAACACAAGCTTTCCGCTTATTTGGAGGGGAGAGGAAGATATGAGTCAACTTCAAATTGACTAATATTCTTGTTAAAAAAAATATAGGAATCCCACCCGTTGCACTATTGTCGTGCCCACTCCTAACACAAGCTTTCCGCTTATTTGGAGGGGAGAGGAAGATATGAGTCAACTTCAAATTGACTAATATTCTTGTTAATAAAATATATTAAAAAAAACCTAATGTACCTTGTAATAAAACTGGTTGGTTTGACGGGAACTGCCTGGACCCTCCATGAGTTAGGCTTATCCTTGAATATTACATATTTGATTTCACCGCCGATCCCTAATTCTTCCTCCAGGTCAAACAGATGCTCTTTCCATGGAAACCTGCAAAATAACAAAAATTAATTCAATAAAACAAGCTATAATTCAGGAAAAAATTAAACAGACTAATGTACTGAAATAAAGAACTACTGAACCGATTTAAGTTGAAATAAATGTAAGCAAATAGACAAATAAATGATCACAATCCGATTAATAGTTTTCGGAGATATGCATGGACAAACATACATACAATACACCTAAAAAAATTTTTATATTTGTTTTCAAGCTCTAATAAATTATCATCATATTACCTAAGTGAATATTTTGCAGTTCCAATTAAGTAATTATAAATTCCCAAATTGTCCCCACCGGGAATCAAACCAGGGACCTCCCAGAGCTCACCACTGCGCCAGGGAGGTGATTCATCAAAATTGGCTCAGCAGTAGAATAGAATAGAAATGTTTTTTATTCAAATAAACTTTTTTACAAGGGCTTTTGAATCTTCTATGAATCTACCACTGCCACTGGTTCGGAATGCCCCTCCTGCCGAGAAGAACCAGCAAGAAACTCGGCGGTTGCCACAGTACAATAGATACTATGCTATGTATTCAGTGTTTCCACAATGAGGAGAAGTTCCACAAAAGCATACCTAATTATAATTCAACACATGCTCACGAGCTTGACGCATGACCCAGCCATTGCTTCGCTCAACCATATTTGAGGGAACGTAACAACTTGCATCACAGGACATACATACATACACATGTCATGTCATAAGTATATAATATTGTGTGTTGTGTGCATATAATATGTATACTACTAACTACTACTAAACTCATAACGCTTCTTTGGCTTTACTATAGTCAGATAGTTTACTGTATCTCACCTTTCCTTGAATTCCAATATTTGCCCCGACTCGTGTACCTCCAATCTTTCCTCCAACGCTGACTTGACGTAATCTCTAGCTGGTAACCAAACCGTCATAAAATAGTTGACAGTGTACAAAAACTCCTCACTGGCTAAGGCCATAGCTGTTTCAAAAATCTTGTCCACATCAGAATTTTGCTCGGAATTCCATTCTGGGTTCAACCGGTGTATTCGAGCGCTCAAATGGGTGCGGATTTTATAGCGTGGCTCTTCATCTGTCATTGGAACACCATTGTCTATAGCGTCCATCTCTTCTACTAAGTTTTCATATACCTTCTTGTATATTAAACGTAAATCTTCAGGTGATATGCTGTGGCCATTTGGTGCTAATTGCTTAAGTACATTTTCGCCATAAAAAGTGTAGATCAGACCAGCTGAACTTAATCTAGAAACAAAAGAAAACAAAGGGATTTGTAGTTTTGTTTAGACGGGTAATGTCTTATTTCAACTAACAACCAAATCTTGCTTCCATTTTCACAGAAAATTTTCTTATTTTAATTCAAAATTCAAATAGGCAGTCATATAAAAAAAAATTCAAATTTATTCATTTCACATAGGCCAACCAGTGGCACATCATGACTCTACCACTGGTTCGGAAAGCAGATTCTGCTGAGAAGAGCAGGCAAGAAACTCAGCAGTTGCTCTTTTCAAAATAATACTCTTTTTAATATCAAATTTTCAAAGCGCTCAATTAATTGAAAACAAACTAAAATTGTAAATAAGGTTAGTCAAAATGTAAAAATATCAATAAGGTTAGTACTAATCGACCGAGCGAAGCGAAGGTCTCTGAGTTTACTAGAGCAATTTGCACTTGTCCATCCGTCCGTCTGTCACAGCCTTATAACTTCTGAATTACTGAACGTAATTACTTCAATTTTAGATATGATATGTAAACCGATGGCCTCCAGCCGAAAATGGCTTAAAAAGTTATAAAAATCTTTATTTCAGGGGGGCTCCCATACGAAATGGGGGTTTTCAAAGTGGAGATTGTATTCGAGGCTAGATTTCTAAAACCACTTTGTTTTAAAACTTGAAACTTACACATAATTTGAGTTATATTCTGTACTTGAACAACAAATACTAAGATTAGATAAATATTATAAAGAAACGAAATTATTTGAGTTTTAATGGGCATCAATGTTTTTAACAAAACTTCACTATACTGTTACTAGATGGCGCGTCTTTAATATTGTAAATATGCATCCCATCCACGAAAGCAGATGACGATTGACGTCATCAGATTCGGCGCGTTTTAATTACAATATAATATAGTTAAAACTACCTTATGGGAATTATGGAATACCGCGAGGTCTCAGTTCGGGGCGAACCACTAGTATTATAAATGCGAGTGTGTTTGTTGGTTTGTCCTTCAATCACACCACAACAGAGCTACAGATCGACGTGATTTTTTGCATGGATAATGAATGTAGTCTTGGACCTGGCGTGTGACATAGGCTTGTGGGCTTTTTATGCTGGAAAATCAGAGTTCCCAAGGCATTTTAAAAACTAAATCTACACGGACGAAGTTGCAGGCATCAGCTAGTATCAAATAATTATTATTAGGTCATGACGGAACCATATGATCGAAGTTACATCCAAGACAGTTGTTGGAAAAGTCCAAAATCCAAAATCGGCTGATGATACAGTTTCAGTGTATGCATTTGTATTTGTATTTGTGGAGGGGTAGCCTGCTAACGCCAGGCGGGTGACCAGTCCTGTGTCGGAACTATTCCACCCAATTCCCTGTGTTTGGACACAGGTTACTGGTGCCCAGGCAGCCCACCCCCCTCAAACCTACCTGTAGCTTTCGTAAACCTAACGATGTCTCCTATTGAAAGGTTTGTCAGGTCATCTTCACTTAATCTATCCTTACCTTGTAGTTCCCATCTTACCAATGAGTACATAGGGCACTCAGCTATGAAGTGGAAGCTGGTCTCTTCCTCACCACACTCTGAACAGGATGGGTCTTCTTGAATTCTCATTATTGTGAGATGTGTATTTAGATTTAGTGTACGCATACTATAAGTGATGATTTTACTTACTTAATTTTATACTTATCCCCAAGTTCAGGTCTTAAAGAGCTTAGAGTTTCGGTGAACTCCCTCTGGTGGTGGTCATAACGCTTCTTCTCATGGCTAAACTCTGCTCCCACATCCACTACTATGTCACAGCACTTGAGTTTCTCCTGGTCTCTAGTTCGGACGATCTCAGCATCTTTGTATTCAGGTAACCGTTTGAGCATGAAGCACGCGAGAACTTCGTCGCAATGAAATACTCCATCGTGGGTACCAATCTGTAATACAAAGGGGTAAGTTAGGTTACGTAATACGTTCCAAGTTAGCCCCCTACGATCTTAAGACTGCCACGCCTGCCACCGGCCACGTCACTTACAAATTGCAGCCAAAAGCCATTTCACATCAAAAAAACAGCAATAATCACTTATTTATGGTGCTTTTGCAAACAACCGTTAAACTATTACGCAACATTAGGGCAGATGCAGCAGCGGTATTATACAAAATGAATTGAGGGTCGAGACCACCGATGACGTCATTGGTTGACACTACCTAACTCATAATACAAGTTAGACTACTTTTAATTAGATCCACATAAAATAGCAGCGCTGAACTAGAACTTTCTCAAAAGAAACCTATCTATTAAAACCTAAACGTAAAAAAACAAAAACTAACCTTCATGACTTGATATTTGCACAACTTTAGACTACCACTAAAATAGCGAAAATCAGACTTATTATGCAAATGTCTATAAATTTTTATAATATTCTTAAACATTAGGATTAAAATAACCCAAGAAATTGCAATTTGATTCAAGGTTCGAGAACAAAGTTCTAACGTGTCCTGAAACCTCACAAAATGCTAACTGCGATTTTAATGTTAAATCAAGTATTACTTACAAAAACAACCAAAGAAGTTACTGATTAATAATGGTTTTTGCACATTTTAACTAATCTTAATCTATACATATTAAAATTGAAATTAAAATAAGGAAAAATTGAACCACACGACACGACGCCAAGCCAAAATGGCCGAAAAGTACCTAATAAAAATGGCATGGCCGCCCGGCGCGGCGCCTATGGCATGAAGGTAGCAAATACATGGAGGTGCCTTACCTACAAAAATCGGGTGCATACCTACAGAAAAAAACTCATAAAATGGCCGCCCATTAGGGAGTGTGCTTCGAAACTATCGACATCGATAAGGAGTGAAGCGATAATCAAGCATTTATGTATACGTAGTATTTATAGGTTATAATAATTACGTAACATACGTTTGTACTCTATCAGGTACATATTATTCGCGTGGATTTAGGTTTTTAAAGATCTTGGAATATCCAAACAGTTTCGCTGCCGTTTTGTGAAATTGAATGTGATCACCATATATAAAAAAGTACTCATTTATAAATTATAATACGTATCAATCGTTTGTTAATTATAAACCACTATTTCTTTTCATTAAAAGAGCAACTTGCTGGCTCATAGTAGTAGAATTTCTTTCTATAAGCGGTGGTAGAGTCGAAACATGACGTGCTTAGCATGAGACAGCTATCTGCATGCCCTACATATAAATAAACAAATATAGAATACTAGTTGACCCGGCGAACTTCGTACCGCCAACTTATATTTTATATAAATAAAACAAATAAACTATCCTAATAAAAAAAAAACTATCCTATCTTTCAAATTGGACTAAATTACAGATAGTAACGAAGTTTGATCAAAATCACTTTAATTTAAATTTAATTTTATATCACACAATATATTATTATCACACAAGTTAAATAGTTTAGGAGTCCATCGTGGACAAATAACGTGACACGTAATTTATATATATTACTAGCTGACCCAGCGAACTTCGTACCGCTTCTTATCTATATAAATAAAACAAATAAACTATCCCAATTCAAAAACTATCCTATCTTTTAAGTTGGACCAAATTACAGATAGTTACGAAGTTTTATAAAAATCGGTTAAAATCGGTAATTGAATTGCACAGGGATTATTATTAAATCCACCTCTTGCTCTTACCGCAGAAAAGAAATGTATCACACGATCTTTTCATATTTTATGTAGAGGGATGTGTGTTATATTTATATTTTCCACGCCTATAGCACCCATCCATTTTTTTCTTTAAGTTTTCACTAGCCGGAAACGACAGCAGAAAACACGGACATTATCATCTATTATATAGAGGTATTAGATTCTAGCATTTATTATTTATGTGAAGTATTAAAATAACCGGACAAATGATATAAATTTCAACTATAAACACCAAACTTCTTGTATTATCTGATAATATGGTGATGAGCAGTACCTAATGCATTAGAATTTATTCAAGTCGTTTAACGTCACCTATAATAATATCGACAAGTCGATACTCCATTGACACAAATCCAATAACACGCAACTACTTGACAGGCTGACAGCTGAAGTTCAACCAATAAGAGTGAATACATAATGTGTTGTACATAAGGCTCATAAAATGGCGGATGGCACCCGGCTTGACTAGTAGTTACTTTATATACTTCATCTCCATCTATTTCCTACCTACCATGGCCTATGGCGGCGCCCGCCCCGTGCAGAGATGTGCCGAGTCAGGTCGACTCGAGTCAGTACTCGAGTCAATCGAGTACTTACATAGACTCGCATACTCGAGTCCTCGTGAGTACTAACTCGAGTACCGCAGGTACTCGAGTACTCAACTCGAGACTCGAGTGAGTCACTACAGCGTTATATGCGCAACCGAGTTAATCCAACATTGCTGTAAACAAATCGTAACGTGCAGGAATTGTGCAAGTTGAAACTTGTTTATTTGTTTTTGTTTTGAAAGATTGATTTCGTAGAACGTTTTGACATTGGTTTTTAATAATTTATTATTTACTACTAAATACTACTAGATACTTTATAAATAAAAAATAATTATAGTTGCCTGAACATGCATAATTTTTTATTCTTTTGTTTTTTAAATCTGTGTGTTTTGTTTTTTAAACCTGAGGTAGAAAAAGACAGCCTTATCTATAAACCTAATACTATATTATGTTAAAATGGGTAATATGGCTTGTATATTTTTAAAAATAAAATTATTAAACAATTTCATCGCTGATCTCGAAGGAACCCTATAATTTTTGGGTAAAAATAACATATAAGTTATCTCAGGACAGAAAAGTATGTCAAGTTGCAATCAAACCCATTCAGTAGTTTTGAGCGTGATCGGTAACAGGCAGCCAAAAATAAAAATAAACTGTAAAGGTACTATTTTAAGCTCTCTATGTCTCTATGTCTATGCTAAAGCTTCCTCTAATAAATGAATTATTTTGTACAAAAATCGCCCCTTGACATTACATAGATCAGGTATGTTCTTTAATAATATAATCGACAAATATAATCGACAACCACCCATCACTAGAAAAATCTTACCTAGTGAAAGACAACAATATTACTTCCATAGTCTTCCTATTTCTATGCTTGACGCTTATATATGTACCATAATATGTATAAATAACTAATTTATCTGACGGCACCTCTCCTTTCGCCGAGCGTCTAATAAAGGCAATCACATACTATCTCAGAACAGAATATCATTCTCAGCAGTCACCTTCTCTCAATAATAATAACTACTCACAAAGGAGGTACATTGTAATCTTTACATAACAAGCATGGAACCCAACATTTCCATGTCTAACTAGACAAACCCACTCCATCAAAAACCAAGGACTATTGTCCATGACAGCTAACCTAGCAATTATTACGTAGTCTCCTAACCAGCACTCTCCGACCATTGCATAATCACTCTACACCAACATTTTATCACAATTAAATCACTAATCCTATAATAATCCTCAATCCAACTAAATAATGACAAAAACTGCAACACAACTGCGACACAACGCCTGCGACCCTTCATGACAGAATTCCGAATCCCTGATAAATTCCACCATAGACCACAAACATTAAGGAATGCAACACGATACAACCACCAATCGATAACACATGGAACCAGGAATCACGACCACGTCAACGGACTGCACTACACCTCCTACATAATATTATCTTTTGCACAATGTTTAGCAACAAAATAAAACAAGGCTAGCCAAAAGTTATGTTGGAACATTGATTATAAAATGAAAAAATAACTTTTGTTTTTCTGGTAATCGATTTGAAGAGTATCGATTTATTTCTTCGTAAAAAATGATTCATGTACCTACCACACTAGATAGCTAGATAGGGACTTCAAAGGATTGTTTACGGTTTAGTTTAGAAATTAAGTTTTAATAATATTATTTAATAATAAGATTTATTTTTTAAATAAATAAATGTTAAAATAATTAAAAGGAGTTTGTTCACAAACTTGTTCAACAATTATAAGTTGGTTATTTTGTTTTTAGATTCACTACATAAGTTTTGGATATAACGCCATCTTACAGGTTAGCTATAATTGTATTCAGTTTTCAAACCGCCTTGATAGATGGCGACACAGGTAGATATGGGCGGCTGACGCTGAATTTTCAAAATGATGAGCAATCTTCAGCAACGAGTCGAGGACCGAGCTACTTTTTTAGGGTTCCGTAGTAAAACAACAAGGTACCTTTATAGTATTGCCAAGTCCGTCGGTCTGTCCGTCTGTGCGCGGTCTAGCGCTTATTTTTTTTTTTTTATTTTTTTTTTAACTGGCTTTACGGCTCTGGGTTCCAGCCCTTCTGAGCCTATTATTGGTTCTAAAGTCAATGATATTGGAAGGAACCTCTTTTTCCTTCCAATATCATTGACTAAAGAGCTGTAATTTGGCAACACAATGGGCAAGTGTTGTACCTATGGACGCTGGTACTTGTGGACACCATCTATTCCGTCGAAACTAGCAACCGTAAAATTCTAATTTGAACGCGACCATAAAGCTTTGTTGGTTGACAAATCGAAATGAAATTAGAATTTTAGGGTTGCTAGTTTCGACGGAATTGATTTTGTCCACAGGTACAAGCATCCATAGGTACAGCACTTGCCCTTATACATAATATTAACTACGCCGTGAAAGTTGTACAGTAAAATCTTGAAAAAAAAATTTATTCTGGCTACCTACCCTACACGTAGAATAGGGGGTGATAAAAAATAAAAAAATATCACCCCTACACGTAGGGGTGATATTTTTTACTCGTCTTTTCCATTATGACGTGGGGTGTCGTTGGATAGGCTTTTCAAAAATATTGGAGGTAGGTATGTCATGATGACTCCTGAACATTTTTTCAATAGAGGGATACGTTTGCAAAATATGTATCTAGGTATATTAGAGCAATTTTTGTTAGAGTAGGGGGTCCACCTCTCTAAAAATTAATTGATTTATAATTCTATATTATGAGAAAAGTATTCACGACAGTAGTATAATATAATTGTAAAGAAGTTAAAAGGAAAGCTATCACGGGTAGGCTAAGTAAGTAGGCTAAAAGTAAGTTTTATACATGAACATTTTAAAATTAATCTATTAAACTTAAAAACCATTAATATTGAATAAAAGCAGCGTTACTTTGCGGAATTCTGATAATCTTTGTGGATCGATGATATTATAATCAAGGACAAACTGCATTTGCCATACTGGGGACGCGGCAGTGTACGAAAAGTGTACTCTACCTTGAGTTTTTACTATTAATTTATGACTAGGCGCATTGTGATATTAAAAGTTAAAACAAACATTATTTTTATGATGAAAATTACATATATTACATTATATTATATTATATTATATTATACAGCTTGGCATCCAGCTGCCCACAAGATAGTATAAAAACTTATTACAATGTAATAGCTTCATAATAATAGATATTGTAAAATGATTATTTTGAAAAGAGCAACTGCTGAGTTTCTTGGCTCTTGCCGGCTCTTCTCAGCATAATCCGCTTTCCGAACCGGTGGTAGAGTCATGACGTGTCATAAGAGCCACAGGTTGGCCTTTATGAAGTAAATAATTTTGAATTTGAATTTGAATATACACTCTTCTAAGAGTTCTAAGTACGCGTAACATTGTGACGGTCAACTACAGAACCCCACATTGCGCGTGGCCCGACACGTAATTGGCCGTTTGTTTTATATTTTATAAAAGTAAGGCATCAAGCAGGCGGTTCGTCTGATGTTACTTAAGTGATTACCGGTGGTGCCCATGAACATTAGAAGCGCCAGCGGCATCACCCATGCGTTGCCGGCTTCAGGATTTTTTTGGTTCGCCCCTTGAGTTACCCAATGTATTTTTTAATTGTAGCTGTTTCGCTTTTGCTGGGCGGATATCGTTCCGTGGGTTCCTCTGGAATATTATATACTAAACATATAAGAAGGCTCAGGGTCACTCAGCGAGCGATGGAGAGAGTTATGCTCAGTATATCCCTGCGAGATCAAATCAGAAATGAGGAGATCCGTAGGAGAACCAAAGTCACCGACATAGCTCAGCGTGTAGCGAAACTGAAGTGGAAATGGGCGGGGCACATAGTTCGAAGAGCTGATGGTCGTTGGGGTCCCAAGGTGCTGGAGTGGCGACCCCGCACCGGGAAACGCAGTGTTGGCAGACCCCCCACTAGGTGGACCGACGACATCAAACGAGTCGCAGTGAGCCGCTGGATTCAAGCAGCGCAAGACCGAAGCCTGTGGAAGTCCATGCAGGAGACCTTTGTCCAGCAGTGGACGTCTATAGATTGATAAAGAAGAAGAAGACGAAACATATAGGTACTATATTTATATACTAAGCTCACCCCCAAACTGGACTCCTCGTATCTCCGCGGCACCGCGATCACTCCAGCACTTTTTAGTCTCACTTTTTATCCGCGCCGACTGCCATATGTATCGTCATTATCATCATCATCATCATCATCAGCAACCCATCAACGGCTCTCTACTGAGCGCAGGTCTCCTCTCAGAGAAGGGTTATAGGCCATAGTCCACCACGCTGGTCCAGTGCGAATTGGCGGACTTCATAAACCTTCAAGAACACTAATTGTAAAACTATATTTGAATAAAAAATATTTCTATTCTATTCTAATCTTGGAAATTATTCGAAGTAAGTAACAGTACCTACACCAAATTTAAAATCAATCGCATCAGTGAAAGCTTGTAAGACCCTTTATCCAATTAGGAATTGAGCTAGTTAATGATCTTCAAACGCCTAGGCAGGTCCTCATAAATTATAGCTAAGATTCACCGTGGAGAAAAAAACCGCATCAAAATCGGTCCATTGGGGAGGGTGCTACGAGGGAACAGACAGACACACATATAAACTCATACACAGATACACCGACACACATATACACTCGTTAAACTTACCCCCCTTGTTGCTTCGGGGTTAAAAACAAGCTTTTAGTAGGTACAGTACCCGGCGATATATATTGCACATCGGCCTTTGGAATAAAACGCTATTTCTATTCTATTGCAAGGAAAGCTAGCCAGAAATTCACGTTTACTACGTTTATTACTGAAATCTCTTCACAATCGGCGAGTACATCACGTAACATATATTAAAAAAATGCAGTCGAACTGTGAATAGAATAGAATAGCGTTTTATTCCAAAGGCCGATGTGCAATATATATCGCCGGGTACTGTACCTAGTTTTTAATAAAGAAATCAGAAGTTTAAAAAACTCCATGGTACTGGGTCGATTTATATGCAGAGATCACATAACCGACTGCCAGGCGGCAACCTTCCAGCTCCATCATCAGATCCTGCATATCGTCTAGGACCACAGTAAGTAGGCTCGTCAAGATTATTCAAACGTGCTTCCACCCCAACTTGATGGAGTTACGTCGTTTTATTACAGAGTTCCGAAAACTACCTTCCGGCTTCATCATCAGTCCCTGGATATCTAGGACCAGAGTACTTGTCAAGACGAATAAAACGAGCGAAATTCGATTAGGTTCGTCATCATCACCATCATGAACAAGTCATTAACATCTCACTGCTGAGCGCAGATCTCCTCTCAGAGAAGGGTTATATAGGCTATAGTCCACAGTGCCAGTGGACCGATGACATCAAACGAGTCGCAGGGCGCCGCTTTATTCAGGTAGCTTAAGACGGAAGCTTGTCTTCTGAAGCTTGGAAGGAAGTCCATGCAATGCAAGAGACCTTTGTCCAGCAATTGACATAATATATCGGTTGATAAATTTTTGTCTGTATATTTTGCTTATTCTTAAAGACCTTCTTGTTAAAAGCTGAATAATTAATGTATATTTATTTATTTATTTACTAGCTGATGCCCGCGACTTCGTCCGCGTGGATTTAGTTTGTAAAATCCCTCAGGAACTCTTTGATTTCCCGGGATAAAAAGTAGCATATGTCACTCTCCAGGTCCTCAAGTACCTACTTGAGGTTTGCATGGGTATACCTATACCCATGCAAAAATCACGTTGATCCGTAGCCCTGTTGCGGCGTGATTGAAGGACAAACCAACAATCCAACAAACCAACAAACAAACACGCTTTCGCATTTATAATATTAAAAAAGTAAGGATTAAAAGAACTAGGTACTCAAAGACTTAGTCTGAGTTTCCACGGCGCGTTTCGCAGCCCGCGGCCTCCGTAGAATGCAGATTTGTATGGAAAAAGAAGCTCAGCAATTTCCACGGCGCAGTTTGCGCCCGCGGCGGGCGGGTACAATTTGGTACCGCAACCGCTGCGGGCGCGGGTGCGAACCGCGAAGTGGAAACTCAGTCTTATAGTACTCGAAGTCTTTGAGTAGTTGGTTAAATGCTCAAAGCCTGCAGTAACTTAGAACACAAAAAAACAAAAAGCACTCCGCATCCCCCGAACAATTGGCTGTCAAACGAAGCGAGCCAACTTGTTAATTGATTTTCGATCTGTGTACAACATTCCTCGCCCAAACACGGCGCGCGGGCCACTTAACTGCGCTCGCCACTTTTCTGATGATTTAATACCGCCATACCGGGCGACGGGAAGCTCCGTTCCTGGGAAAGGGACGCGTGCCCGGGGTTTTTATGGGAAACCACAAAAACAGGCCTTTTTGGAGTTTACTCCTTAAGAATCGATTTTCATATATAAGGCGCCCGGTATGAGAAAAAATCGAGGAGTAAAATCTACTTATGAATGACCTCGTTACGTTTTTCACAACAATGCAAATTTCTACCCTAACGTTGAGTAAATAAGGTTGGTTTTCGCTTGAGTTGTCGAATGCTCTCGTTACGTTTTTCACAACGATGCAAATTTCTACCCTAACGTTGAGTTAATAAGGTTGGTTTTCGCTTGAGTTGTCGAATGCGAAAGAGCTTTCGCTTCGGGAAGCCGAGCGCGTACCGATCGGGTCTGGGCGGCGCGGCGCCGAGACGCAGCGAGCGCCGCGAATGCATTACGACGTTTTAAGGAGTAAACTCCCGTCGTGCGTCGGAGCTGACACACACACTTTTTTTGTTGGATTTCAAGTATGAAGACCATCAAGATGTATCTAGAAGGCTTCACTTCGCACAGCGTCGCTTCTGTTACACGAAAAGACAACGTCACATGATATCTTGATGAGCGACATGACAGAGACGATACTATACGAAGACGAGGCTGGTAGATTGTCTCTTTCTGGGATTCAATGTGTAATTATACTAATATATACACCCGATTAATACTATATCATACTCCCTCGTCCCTGAACCGCCGCATTAAAAAGAAAGCCTTTCTGACTTACGTTTTCTCAACTCCAACTTGGGTACCTTCAAATCAGTGGCGTAAGTAACTAAAGGAGGCATTCAGGCGCGAAATGCCTCGGAATCCAGCCGGAAGGGGCCTCCGGCTCGAGAAAGCCGAACACAGAAGGATCTTAACATTATAATGCCTATTACAACATTTTAGTAAAAATGAGCTTTATCTTTAATTAAATTAAGTTCATCATTATCAACCCATCATCGGCTCACTACTGAGCGGGGTCTCCTCTCAGAGAAGGGTTATAGGCCATAGTCCACCACGCTGGCCCAATGCGAATTGGCGGACTTCATACACCTTCAAGAACATTATGAAGAACTCTCAGGTGTGCAGGTTTTCTCACGATGTTTTCCTTCATCGTTAAAGCATGTGATATTTATTTCTTTAACGCACTTAACTTCGAAAAGTCAGAGGTCAGTAGGTAACTTAATTTACAGTAGTAAAGCAGTGATAGCCTATTAGTTACGACTGTGGTCCCCTATTCGGGGAGTCGCAGGTTCTATCCCGGGCATGCGCCTCTGACTTTTCGGAGTTATGTGCGTTTAAGCAATAATATGACATGCTTCAACTGCGCTATATTCTCAAAGACGTGTGAAGTCCTCTCGCATTGGGCCATTGCGGTGGACTATAGCCTATAACCCTGCTCTGAGAGGAGACCTGCACTCATTAGTGAGACGTTAATGAGTTGCTCATGATGATGATGAAGATAACTTATGTAAGTGAATAGGCTTTTTTTAGGCAAGCGCTCTCCATCATACAACTCATCCATTGCTTTATTGCTGTCAAGCGCAAACTTATGACACAATCAAAAGATCTCACCTGATGGTAAGTGATAAATGCATTCTAAGATGGAAAACTTGGAAATTCAAACTGTAAACTGGAAACTTGGAAATTGGAAACTTAAACTTGAAAGAGGTATATGGTAATTTAGCCTGCCTTAATTAGTCTCTAAACATCACCGAATCAAAACGCTAATCTCTTGGCGGCACATTTTTTGACGGTAGATTGGTCATTCATCATCATCATCATCATCATCATCATTATGAGCAACCCATTAACGTTTCACTACTGAGTGCAGGTCTCTTCTCAGAGAAGGGTTACAGGCCATAATCACAGAATATATAATAGTACTACCCATAGTCCACCACGCTGGTCCCATGCGGATTGGCGGACTTCACACACCTTCGAGAACATTATGAAGAACTCTCAGGTGTGCAGGTTTCCTCACGATATTTTCCTTCACCGTTGAAGCAAGTGACACTTAAGTGCTTGATCCGCGCACGTAGTGGCGAACCGAAGAGTCAGAGGTGCGTTCGAAGAGTCAAGAGGTGCGATCGAAGAGTCAGAGGTGCGATCGAACAGTCAGAAACGCGATTGAAGGGTCAGAGGTGCGATCGAACCTGCGACCCCCCCGAATAGGAGACCGAATTCCATAAAATGCTCCCACCATATATAGCAGACCGGAGATAATTCACAAATAATAAAATCGCAAAATTCGCCCCTAAGGGAGTGGAACCAGGGACTTCCCTTCTCTAAAACCACATCACCACTGCGCCAGGGAGGTCATCGATACTTCCAAGCGAGTTTTTTCTAACGATTATGTAAACTAATAATAATAATCTTAGTTTTCATCCTACATAAGGTTTTTTTTTCCAATATATATAATCAGAGTGATTTCACCCCACTCTCCCTGAGGGTGGGTCCGTTTTCTCCACATCTAATATTGTTAACAATGCGAAAGTGTGTTTGTTGGTTTGTTGGTTTGTCCTTCAATCACGCCGCAACAGAGGCACGGATCGACGTGATTTTTTGCATGGGTATATAGTTAAAGACGAGTCGAGTGACATAGGCTACTTTTTATCCCGGAAAATCAGAGTTTCCGCGGGATTTTAAGAACTAAATCCACGCGGACTAATTCGCGGGCATCAACTAGTATTTAATAATAATTATATTTTCCCCCTTAGGGGTTGAATTTTCAAAAATTCTTTCTTAGCGGATGCCTACGTCAGAAATCATTTAATAATATTATTATGTAGTTCAGTATTATCTGTATGCTCAGGCCGATTCGTCCAGTGGTTTGAGCTGTGCGTTGATATAGATCAGTCAGTCAGTCAGTCAGTCAGACACCTTTTCTTTTTATATACTTATCTAATTCTATTTCTAAGGAGTACCTAAGTAATAAAATCCTCTTTACTATAAATACCTATAACTATAAAAATATTTTTAATTATAGATAGGACGGTATTTATATAGTATAGCACTGAATTTTACTCTAGCAGATATTAGATTAGATAATTCTGTAGGTACTCGTAGACAGTGCATAGAGTCCTAAAATTTTGAATTCCAAAGTCCTAAAATTTTTTTATTTTATTTTTATTTTTTTAAAAAGAATATCAACCAAGTTGAACTTGACTAATATTCTCCTCTCCCCTCCAAATAAGCGGAAAGCTTGTGTTAGGAGTGGTACGACAATAGTGCAACGGGTGGGATTCGAACCTGCGACCGCACCTTTAACCGTTGGGCTATTGAGGCTTAATTATTGGCTTATTAATTGATTCGAAAGCACTTTGTGAAAGTTATATGTGAAGAAATAATTACCTATATCTATTCTATTTTCCACCGTAGACAGTAATTTCTATGTTTTGGCACATTTTCGATACAATAACTTTCTGAACGTCATATTCCTGAAAAGCCAGCAACGCATTTTTGGTGCCTCTGGTGCTACAAAGGTTCATATAAAAAAATTGAACTTTTTGGCACAAATAGGTCGTAGACGTAGATTGTAGAGCGCCAAATTTTCCAGGTGAATAATACTCGTAGATTCATAAATTTTCCAATATTTGCTATTTTTTATTCATAACAAGACAGCCCTAGATTGCTATCTCAGTTCTCACTTGATGGAAAGTGACTATGCTTAGATGGTAGCGGGCTTGCATGCTATGGCAGTCTTACATAAACCCAACCTATCTATCTACATACCATTGTGTCGGAACGTTAAGTATTTAAATTTTCCGCTTACTTTATTTTTAGTCCTTTTTCAACTTGAACTTCAGCTCTTACTCAAAAAGTAGAGTCAATTTTTCAGGAAGTAGTTTCGCTCCCGAGCTTTTTTACGGGCGCGTTTTCGCTCCTACAATACGACTCGACCGCTTAGAAACTCACTCGATTCCTACAGTTCCTCAGTATTGCGCGAGACCCGACCCGCAACGGTCGTGTCATGCTCACGCACGCGAACCACAAACGTTTACGATAAACTGCTTTCGGTAAAGTGTAACACCACCAAATATTATAGAATAATTGAGCAAAAAATTTTTTCGCCCGTAAAACACTTAGTTTCAGTGGAAAAAGTGTTGAAAAATCCCACCGTAGTTGCATAACGTCGCAGGCCGGCGTGGAAAATGTGTTTGAAAATTTCGCATATGCATGTGTAGAATAGAATATACGTGTGTAGACGTGTTGTGCCGTCCACGCGGTCGCTCGCCCAGTCTGATTTGGACCGATTTCAGTTGAACGTGCGATTACGAAACTCTCCAAGCAAAAAGTTTGCCGAAAAAGTTTCGCCTGACGACAGTAATCTGATGATTTCGGTTCACTTGTAAATTTCTTTTTCGCGCGACTCGTATTTACCTGTCTCATTATTACCGTAAATATTATACTTACCGTTAATTTCGCGAAATAAAATTGAGGTCACTATTTTTTTTTTTTTTTAAATTTCCGCTACGCTTAATTTTCCTGATCTTTCGGGACTATTCACGGTTTCTCATAAGAAATAGTTTTGTTTAAGAACTGATGGGATTTTTTTAATAGCATAAAAAAATTAAAAAAATATTTTTTTTTGTTTAATAAATTCTATAATATTTAGTGGTGGAGTGCTGTGCAGTGATATAAGTTTCAGTTCTCAGGGAAACGCTCGAGTATCCGTTACAGTTTGTGTATGTGTTTCCAGCAGTGCTAAGTTACACGGACCGCAAGTGATATCTAAGTTCTAGAGGATTATAGTTACATTGCATGGTTACATGGAACAAGCGGTTGTGAAAAATACCAACCACTGAACGGTAATTCGAAAGTGCAACCGAATCGGCGGCCTCTCCGTATACTTACAAGTAAGTTAAATTCATTAATAACCATTCTGAATTCTAAACGTGATTAATTTTAAGCCTATTAAAAACTTTAGTTTTAGTTTCCGGTTTTACGTGACCGTTAATTCTGAGATTGATTGGAAAAAGTTGTCGTTAAATAGTTTTGGTTAGTAGTTAAATTTCCGTATAACAATTATGAAGTAGATTGTTTAGAAAAAATAATTGTGAAAATCTAGAATTACCTAATTTAAAATGTTGAGATGGAAAATTTACATGAATAAGTTTTTCAAACATTTTCGCATTATTCAAACGTGGTTGACATTTTTGTAGATTGATTGGAAAAAATAAATAACATACGTAGGTATGTGATTATCATTTAATTTACATAAGGTATCGATGGAAAAAGTAACAAAATTTAATAAATTAATTATATGAGTTGAAAATCACTACGTTTAGGTATTTATGAGCAAAGTGAAAGTGCAAATGTAGGCTTTTTAAGATTAGTTTCATTTAATGGAAAAAGATTGAATTAGAAAGATTGTATTCAAAATGTAGAGACAAAAAGTGACCCAAAAAGTTTACCTATCTGTTAACTCTTTTGAATCAGTAAGTAGGTAAATAAATTTATGATTTTTTTTACTAATATACTATTATATATGTAAGTATGTCTTTGAGTAATAAAAGTATGTAGTTTATAATACCTAAATAAATTCTACAAAGTACTAAAATCTACAATCTCCACGAAATGAAAAAGTTAGATGCTCGATATTGATTGTAGATTGATTGGAAAAAATAAGTAGAGTAATGATAGAGTGAATTTGATGGACTGTATTCAAAATGTAGAGTCAGAAAAAGTGACCCAAATGGTCGGACCGATCTGTCGTGCCGTCTTACAAAAAGTATTGAACCGATTTTAATGGAGATTTGATTTTTTTATTATGTGTGCAGTCAGTTTTATAAAATATTGAATTTTGAGAAAATAAATGGTTTTTAGGTTTAATGGAAATTTGATTTTTAGGACTTTTTAGACATTTCTTTTTGATTTGATTGTACCTAATATTTTCTATAAGAAAATTATTATTAATAAAAAAAAAATCTATTGAAATAGGTACCTAATCAATATTTTAAAATAACGTCTTATTGGTAATATGAAAGTTATTTAATGTTTATTATCAACAAATAAATCTTCTTACATTAAGCTGGATCCATTATAAAAGTCCACCGTTTTGTAGAGTTTTTAACAAATTATCTATATCTATACATATATTAAAACAGAAACGAAACCAATTCTGTACATGAAATCGATTCAAAAAAGGATTAGCTTGGCCATCCAAAGGGGTAATGCTGCCAGCATCTTGGGTACCATGCCACACTGCAGTGGCTTCGATGGGGTTTTAGATTTTATTTAATTTTTATTTTAGTTTTAATTTTAGAATAAATTTAATTTTAATGTAGTAGGTAGTTTTAATTTTAGAGTAAATTTAGGTTTAATGTAGTATACTGTATAAAGTCAAATTGTCGAAATATATAGTAAATATGAAATAAATAGTAAAAAGGGTTTTTGCTTCTAATTGTGTTCAAGATATAGATATCAAAACAGAAGCTAAATTTTTTTTTGTCTGTTTGTCTGTTTGTTTGTCCTTCTTTCACGTAAAAACTACCGCACAGATTTCTACAAAATTTTATACCGTGGTAGCTTATTACTCGGGTCAACATCTAGGCTACTTTTTATCCCGGAAAATCAAGGAGTTCCCGAGGGACTTTAAAAACTAAATCCACGCGGACAAAGTCGCGGGCATCAGCTAGTTATCAATAAGTGTTTAGGTATTTACGTAAATTAGCATTTTACGAGGATTAAAGATTCATTCGGCTATGCATGGTGATTGGTGAATGTTTATAGCATAAATAGGGACCTAAGTAGTATATAGCTACGTAGTATTAAGTATTTAATATAGCCTAAATAGCCCAAACTGAAAACTGAAAGTCGCGGGTTCGAATCCCACCCGTTGCACTATTGTCGTACCCACTCCTGACACAAGCTTTCCGCTTATTTGGAGGGGAGAGGAGGATATTAATCAACATCAATTTGACTAATATTCTTTAAAAAAAATATATTATTAAGCTTGTTAGGGTTCCGTACCCAAAGGGTACCAACGGGACCCTATTACTAAGCCTACGCTGTCCGTCCGTCCGTCCGTCCGTCCGTCCGTCTGTCAGCGGGCTGTATCTCGTAAACCGTAATAGACAGATGAAATTTTCACATATTATGTATTTCTATTGCCGCTATAACAACAAATAATAAAAATTAAATTAAATTAAAAAAATTAAATTAAAATGGGTAGGTGGGTAGATGGAAATCTTTTAATTTAATTTTTTTTAACGGAACCCTAAAAGAGCGAGGCCCGACTCGCACTTGGCCGATTTTTTTTTATATAACGCGTTCGATCAATATTACAATACTAAATTTATTATATTTAAGTACCTGGGTGGGGTGTTTTTTGGAAATTAGGTATATAATATTTAGAATTACTCGTTTAAAGGTATTAGATAGATATATAGATAGATTCGATGTCAATACTACATCCATTGAGCCGTGCTGGATTAGTGATAAAAGTGGGCCAACTTCTACCAAAGGTCACTAGCTCAAATCCTGGGCAGGCATTTCAGAACTAATTGTAGTCTCTTGGTTTTGTTGCTTGTTATGGTTGTACTCGTAGTTAGCTTAGCAGAAATCTCTACCAGTTGGGGTTTTATGAACCACCAAGAGAATCGAACCTAGAACTTCCCTTATACTTAAGACAAAAAGCGCTCACCACTGATCCATGAACTTCCGCGGCCAATCTCAATTATGTGCTTAACTATGTGTGCAAGCACAGGTGCACCCTCTATTCCCTCACTCTCATAGTCCGATGAGGCGTCAATCTGACACGGTCGAAAGAGATCAGGCGCAGGGATAACTGTTGTACTTGCCCTCCAAGGCACAGGGCTGTGACGCCCTCATCTAACTCCGAGCTACGCAAAAAACGCAATATCTCCATTTTGGTCCAACCCGGGACTTGAACCCGCGACCTCGTTCTTTATAGTCGAATAATGCACCACAAAGCCAAAGGGGCAGTTCAGCAAAGCAATAAAAAGTTTGAATAGAATAGAATAGAATAGAATAGAAATATTTTTTATTCAAATAAACTTTTACAAGTTCTTTTGAATAGTCGATGAATCTACCACTGGTTCGGAATGCCTTTCCTGCCGAGAAGAACCAGCCAAAAACTCGGCGGTTGCTCTTTTCAAAACAAAATTACAATACAGTAAATATACTATGCTATAAATGCAGTGTTTCCACAATGAGGGAAGTTCCAAAAATGCATACCGACTAACTTCTATCTTAAGATGGGCAGACATAAAGTAGCCCCATTCCCGCCGGTGGAACCCGTTCACGAGCATGACGCATGACCCAGCCATTGCTTCGCTCAACCATATTTGAGGGAACGTAACAACCCGCATCACACCCTCATCTAACATTGTCTCCATTTTGGCCCAACTCGGGACTTGAACCCGCGACCTCGATCTTTATAGTCGAATAATGCACCACAAGGCCAAAGGGGCAGTTCAGCAAAGCAATAAAAAGTTTGAGGTGATTATTATTTTCTGCCAATATAGGTACTTCATAACTTGTTAACCTAACAAGCGGGATGGACCCAAATTCCGTTCCCCCCCCCCCCCCCCCCCTTTGGTAAGGCTGCCAAAAACGGTTCATTAAGAGTCCACCTCCATTTACAGGCAGGCTTCTTACTTGAGGGCCAAGTTTGATAATACTAATTGGCACTGGTGGTTTTTGTCGCTTTATTTTTAAAAATGATGCTCGTGACGTCCGGACGATGTCGCGAGTGGAATTAGGTTTTCAAAAATTCAGTGGAAGCTCTTTGTGTTTTCCCAATAAATGTAGCCTGTCTGTTTCCGAGTTGCAGCCTATATTTGTGCCAAATTTCGTCAAAAATGGCTTAGCGGTTGTCTCGTGAAATGTAAATTCAAATTCAAATGATTTATTTGCAAGGTTGAGTACTTATTGTATTATTTCAATTTTTGATATCTTTTTACATTCAGTTTATAGGCAACCAACATTGACGGACTTGAATATTTTTAATAACCACCTTTGAATTTTTTCTCTAGTGAAATTATATTACTATACTAGTTGTAACCTTTTACATTAAATAAATAGGTACTTAATCTAAAAGTTTTCAAATAAAACTAAAAAATTAAAAAATCTTTTGGAACTTGTAAAGAGCTTTTTCCGAATAGAACTAAGTTTACCAAATTATTTCAATTTTCAAGTTATACAAGTTTTAAAACAATCTCAATTGGGATAGATAACATCATACTAATATTATAATTATGCGAGTGTGTTTGTTGGTTTGTCCTTCAATCACGCCGCAACAGAGCCACGGATCGACGTGATTTGCATGGGTATAGTTGAGGACCTGGAGGGTGATAGAGGCTACTTTTTATCCCGGAAAATCAAAGAGTTCCCGAGGGATTTTAAAAACTAAATCCACGCGAAGTCGCGGGCTTCAGCTAGTATTTTATGTTAATAATAATTAATTTATTGATATTTAAAATTATGTAATATTGGAAGTAACAGTTTCAAAGTAGGTAGTTAGGTGGAAGATAACGATTTCAGTAGAAGTCTTGAATAAAAAATACAATAGATATCTATTGTTGCCCCAGTTTTGTTGTCATTATGGATGAAAGAAGCGTTCAACCTGATCTAGGCGACGAGGTGAATAACCTAGGTTAAGTAGGTCTAGTATTTTTCGAAATATGTCCCCGTTCGGATTACTCAAACGAGGTAAAATAGTAATCTATTAGAAATAATGAAGTTGAAGTGTATATCTGTGACAGAAGCAGTGATAGCCTAGTGGTTAGTTAGATCAACAATTCAAAAAATTTAAAATTCAAAATTATTTATTTCACGTAGGCCAACCTGTGGCTCTTAATATGACGCGTCATGACTCTACCAGTCGCCTGTTCGGTGGGTCGCAGGTTCGATTCTGGGCACATCTGACATTTCGCAGTTATGTGCATTAAAGCAGTTAAATATCACATGGTTCAACGGCGAAGGAAAACATCGTGAGGAAACCTGCACGCCTGAGAGTTCTCCATAATGTTCTCAAAGGTGTGTGAAGTCTACCAATTCGTATTGGGCCAGCGTGGTGGACTATGGTCTACAACCCTTCTCTGAGAGGAGACCTGCGCTCAGTTGTGAGCCGATGATGGGTTGCTGATGATGATGATGATGATGTCTAAGAGCATTTAAAGGCTCCAGTCTAGACTGGCACATTACCCTGGCCGATCTCCACAGAGATTAGCCTCCCGCGCGGGAGATATTATAGTGCACAAGTGTATGCGCAAACACAGGTGGTTTTTGCCTTGCCACGCAAGCAATGTAACCACCACTCACATGCACCACCACACAAGACTTTTACACTACTCTCGACGCACGTTTCGCCCCGACACCGGAGCATCCTCAGGAGATGTCGACTTTACAATGCTGTATTGTCTATATATGCAGTATTGTATATATTATCATCATCATTAGCAACCCATCAACGGCTCACTACTTAGCGCAGGTCTCCTCTCAGAGAAGGGTTATAGGCCATAGTCCACCACGCTGGCCCAATGCGAATTGGCGGACTTCACACACCTTCGAGAACATTATGAAGAACTCTCAGATGTGCAGGTTTCCTCACGATGTTTTCCTTCACCGTTGAAGCAAGTGATATTTAATTGCTTAAACGCACTTGACTCCCGAAAAGTCAGAGGTCCCGGGATCGAACCTGCGACCCCCCGAATAGGAGACCACAGTCCTAACCACTAGGCTATCACTGCTTTTTATTATAAATATGTATTCTTACATTATTATAATACTTACTTACGAGTAATCCACGCTCCAACCTTGAGAAATCGAAATTGCTAAACAGACGCGCCTCCACGTCATAGGCTTTACAAATAGTTATTCAACCAACACACCGAGCGACGTCGCTTCGTGTACCCTGTATTGTTATACCTAACTATGTTCTCTTTCTTTATAAACATACTAGCTGATGCCCGCGACTTCGTCAGAGTGGCTTTAGTTTTTAAAATCCCTCGAGAACTCTTTGATTTTCCGGAATAAAAAGTCTGTCATTCTCCAGGTCCTCAACTATACCCATGCAAAAAACACGTCGATCCGTAGCTCTGTTGCGGCGTGATTAAAGGACAAACCAACAAACAAACACACTTTCGCATTTATAATACATATTATTAGGTAAGGATTATTATTATAGTCTATAGTAAGAAGCAATGATAGCCTAGTGGTTAGTAACTACGGTCTCCTATTGGGGGGGGTCGCAGGTCCGATCTCTGGCTTTTCTAAGTTACGTGCGTTTAAAACAATAAATATCACAAGCTTCAAAGGTGAAGGAAACATCGTGAGGAAACCTGCACACCTGAGAGTTCTTCATAATGTTCTCAGAGGTGTGTGAAGTCCGCCAATTCGCATTGGGCCAGCGTGGTAAACTGTGGCCTATAACTCTTCTCAGACGGACGGACGGACGGCGGAGGCTGACACGTGACCCATTTTGAATTTTTATAATTTTTCTTCAGACAGTCTTAGCCCAACTGTGGGTAAGCGGAATAATACGTCAGTTCCACATGCGAGCCTTATCACCACACAACCATATCTAACTGGCACTGATTTGATTGTGATAAGAAAGAAAGCACACAACGATAGCGCTGTAAAGCTCTGGTCAAACAGCGCGTAACTGTTGCAACTTCAAAAAGTTGTGATAAAGAGAAAGGTACGAAAAAGCGATGACGGTAAGGCGTTCTCGCTCGAGCCACGTAGCTGCCATGGCGCAATTCTTGGGACCTCTAAAACATGACATTAACAGACAGCGTACGATTAAATTGGCATGATTAAAAAAACATTCCAAAAGCGTGGCCAATACATAATTATAAGGGTGCCAAAAAAAATCATATTAACGAGTGTCACTTTTAAACAAACAAGTCTAATGGCAAGAATACTATGAATTTAAAATACATATTCTTGACGGAACTTTCTATAGATATATAGTATCTTGCTGGTCCTTCTCGATTGAAAAGGCATTCAACCAGTGGCAAATTAATTTGACGATTCAAACACATTTTGTAAAAACAGTTTGAATAAAAATCTTTTTCGTACCACTTGCTCAAAAAAGTGACATTCTGTGCCACAAAAAGCGAACATAACAATAGTCATTTTTAATCTGTTAAAAACAGGGAAAGAAAATTGTACTGAATTTCTTTCATCCTCTAGGGGGAGAATGTGATTTAAATTTGGAATACTTACCGAAATTTATACTGAACTACATCTGTGTTTACACCATTGAGTTTGTATATAAAGCATTATACATCTTTTTGAAAAAGGAATACGCATTTATTATGCAGTTATGATTATTAGAAGAGGCCGTATTGATGCCTTTGCTTTTCCGACAAAAAATATTAGTCTAGGAATTTGTCGCGTTTTTGTTTTCTTCAAATACCTAAACGTTAAGTTTATTTTAATTTATTTTTATAAATAAGTTAATGTTTTAAAAATACGTTACGATGTTAAATCAAAGCGACAGTGACAGTGAATTGTCGGATTCCATCAGTGCAAATGCTCGGACGCAAGAACAGAGAAACACTCAAATCAACTCATCAACAATAAATGTACCAAACAAAAATGTAACTCTCTCTCTATCAATAATTGGACCAATGTTTCGAATGTTAACTTTTACATTTAATTGTCATTATTTTTAATAAATGCTTAGGTATCTCATATTATTATTGTGTTAATTTTTTCGCAAATGGTACGAAAAGTAGAGTATTTTCCTCGGTGATAAAGCTGTCTTAGTCTTGGGTGAACTTAAATCCCTCGCTACACTCAGGACTCGTCTTAAATCCCTCGCTTCGCTCGTGATTTAAGTTTTTAACACCCTCGCTACGCTCGGGAGTAAACCTTGAGTCCTTCGTTACGCTCGCGATTTAAATCGTCACCCGCGACAGAAGACACTGCTTTATCCCCTTGGTTAATAATCTACTATTATTATTCTATTCTGTTCTATCTACGTAAAGAAAATAGAAGCGAGAATATACCATTATATAGTTAGGTAGGTTAGGTAACCGTTATGTCAAGTACATAATAAATCTCTTTAATTTGTAGCTATTAGAAGACACCTAAATGCCACTCGTATAATGTAATGTCGTGTAGTATTCTTTGCACGACTCTGCTGCCACGCGTTGCGTTTGACCAGTGCTCAAAATTTTATCAGTCCCTTCCATTATCTGCCCCCCTTTGCTATCTGTTACCGAAAAGTGACGGAAGCGCGGGTTAGTGAAAACTCGGAAGATTAACACGTTAAAACATCTGAGATTTCTTCAATGTTGAATACAAATATTTATTTTGTCACATATTTTCTAGAATATTTCACTCAACTCGCTCACTCTAAGTTAGATATTTCAAACCTCTATTTAATTTCAAAAATCGTTTCTCAGCGGATGTCTACGTCATATTAGCTCTATATGCCAAACAGCCCAATCATTCAGCGGTTTGAGCTGTGCGTTGATAGATCAGTCAGTCAGTCAGTCACCTTTTCATTTTATATATAGATTATTGTGATATTCAGCTTCGAAAAGAGCAAATGCTGAGTTTCTTGTCAGCTTTTTTCAGCAGAATCCGAAAGCCAGATTTGGTAATGTAAGAGCCACTTCGATTTGTCTATATCATGTTGATTTAAGTGTAACTACCTCAACTAATTATTTGTCTTTATCAAGTTGATCTTACAAAGGCCTAGCGCAAACATACAACTTTTAGTTGAACAACTATTTAGTTGTGTTTCATAAGTTTATAGGAATGTACTTCGATCATAGAATGTGCGTAAACTATCAACACGATAGTTGCTCGACAAAAAAATCAAAAAGCCGTACGATTTGCTTTTGATTATAGTTTATTTGTGTGAAATTCACGAAAAGTACACAACTCGACTAAACAGTTTAGTCGATGTAAAAGTTGTATGTATGCGCCTTACCTAAGTGTAACTACCTCAACTAATTTATTTGTCTCTATCAAGTTGATCTAACTAAGTGTAACTACCTAAACTAATTATTTGTCTCTATCAAGTTGATCTAACTAAGTGTAGCTACCTCAACTAATCTGTCTCTATCAAGTTGATATACGTGTAACGACCTCCACTAACTAAATTGCCGGCATAAAATTGCAAGCAATCGTATTGCAAGCGAGCGGGTCACTCGAATCATACTGAAGTTGGTATCCTGTGCCAAATTGCTGCATTATTAGCCCAGATAAGAGTGATAGGCCCAGGCCCCCTTAAGAACGCGTATAACGCCAAAAAAATCAGATTTCGCGATGAGATAAAACATAGCCGCAACCTCATGTGAGGCGCGACAAAAGAAAGCGTTTTGCGCGGAATAGGAGTGTAGAAAGCGCCAAATACTTTGAAGTTTGAAACTCGTAAAATATTCATTTTTTTTCAATTCGCTAGGCTACTCTCTTGATAATATCAATCGGAATTTAATGTAAAAATTTTGGCTCTGTAATATGCAACACATTGAAAATAAATGAATATTGGTTAAAAATTAGACCTAACTTCGCGATTTTTTACAATCGAACAAATTTCATCATTTTATGTTTTTGCCAAACACGTCCCTTGGCAGTATGATGTAATTTTTGCGTATTTTTTTTCGGATAATTGAAACTTGATCTACTACTGTAAAAATCAAATCTGTTTACTGTTAACGAGCGCACACCCACTCTTAAAACGACGTTGGTACAAAACTAGGTATTGTCATACCGGCCTCGTTAGTATTGTGGTTAGCGCGGATGACGAGATCCCGGGTTCGATTCCCGGGTAAGGCCAAAATGTGTATCTATTGGTTTTTTCTGTCAAAGGAAATTCAGTACTAGCCTTACCAGCCAGTACTGGCGCAGTGGTGAGCGCTGTGGTCTTATAACTGGGAGGTCTCGGGTTAGATTCCCGGCGGGGGCGATACCCCTACCAAATTAGCCCGCTATCATCTTAGACTGCATCGAGCAATCACTTACGTTACGTTCCTTCAAATATGGTTGAGCGAAGCAATGGCTGGGTCATGCGTCATGCTCGTGAACGGGTTCCACCGGCGGGAATGGGGCTACTTTATGTCTGCATCTTAGGATAGAAGTTAGGCGGTATGCATTTTTGGAACTTCCCTCATTGTGGAAACACTGCATATAAGTATAGTGTAGTATTTACTGTATTGTAAATTCGTTTTGAAAAGAGCAACCGCCGAGTTTCATGCTGGTTCTTCTCGGCAGGAAGGGCATTCCGAACCAGTGGTAGATTCATCGACTATTCAAAAGCACTTGTAAAAGTTTATTTGAATTAAAAATATTTCTATTCTATTCTTACCATCAGGTGAGATCGCAGTCAAGGAATATGTTGTCATCGAATAAAAAAAAGGCTGGGTAATAGGGTCTAGAACCTTTGGGTACGGAACCCAAAAACCGTACTGCGTTCAGGGCTAGGGTCAGAAACCCGGTCTTTGCCGCTCGCATCTCAGGCGCTATCTTATCACAGCTCCACATTTTCACCAGTGCATGTTATCTCACAACACTCAACAGTAGTTATCCTAAGGGTTATATTGTTTTATTTATTTAGTCCATCAGCGATATGTTAATTGTACTAGCCTTGCCAGTTATACAAATTGTCAATTTATTTTACTGGTTTAAGTTCGGTGCCCGTTTGGAATCTAATTATCTAATTATATCAGTTGTTACGTTCCCTCAAATATGGTCGAGCGAAGCAACGGCTGGATCATGCGTCATGCTCGTGAACGGGTGCCACTGGCGGGAATGGGGCTGCTTTCTGTCTGCCCGTCTTAACATGAATTAAATTGTAGCCTACGCTTTTTTTGCAACCTCACCTCATTGTGGAAATATTATATTCTATTTTATTCTAACAAAGTTGCATGGGTTAAATCGGCATGGCATCCGGCTGCCCACAAGATAGTTTATAAAACTTATTACAATGTAAAAGCTGTATAATAATATTGTAAAATGATTATTTTGAAAAGAGCAACTGCTGAGTTAATTCTTGTCGGCTCTTCTCAGCAGAATCCGCTTTCCGAACCGGTGGTAGAAACATGACGTGTCATAAGAGCCACAGGTTGGCCTACATGAAATAAATAATTTTGAATTTGAATATCATATAAAAGGAAAAGGTGACTGACAGACTGACTGATTGGTGACTGACTGATCTATCAACGCACACTAGCAAAACCACTGGACGGATCGGGCTGAAATTTGGCATACCGAGAGCTATTATGACGTAGACATCCGCTAAGGATTTTTGAAAGTTCAACCCCTATGAGGGTAAAATAGGAGTTTGAAAAATCAAACTTAACACGAGCGAAGCCGCGGGCAAAAGTTAATACCTAGGAGTACTTAATTAAAAAATGGCTAAAATAACTCGAGGTGTTCCTAACATATGCCATTAACTTAATTTCCCAATAGGATTTGCTTTGGAATGGCACATTAAGTTATTTTGTATTTCAAAATCATGCTTGCTGTAAGTACGTTTATAAACAAGCTCATGTGCAGTAATTGGCTAAGTTGTACAATGTGTCATGCCATTACAAATCTTTGAGTCGAGACAGTTCACGGAAAAATGGAATACCGTAGTGCCTTTGCACATGACGAATTTTTTGTCTTAGGCTACAAAATGAATTGGTAGGTATATTTTTAATTTATTTATATACTAGCTGATGCCTGCGACATCGTCCGCGTAGACTAAGTTTTTAAAATCCTTCGGGAATTCTTTTATTTTTCGGGATAAAAAGTAGCCTATGTCAGTCTCCAGGTCCTCATCTAAACTAATGCAAAAAATCACATCGATCCGAAGCTCTGTTGCGGCGTGATTGAAGGACAAACTAACAAACCAACAAACAAACACACTTTCGCATTTATAATATTGTAGAATGAAGTATGATAAACTGCGCAATCAGTGATAGCCTAGTGGTTAGGACTGTTTTCTCCCATTCGGGGGGTCGCAGGTTCGACCCCGGGCACGCTTCTGACCTTTCGGAGTTATGTGCGATTAAGGAAAACATCGCGAGAAACCCTGCACTCCTGACAGTTCTCCATAATGTTCTCAAAGGTGTGTGAAGTCTGCCAATTCGCATGGTGAAATGGGTGAAATCCTTATCTGAAAGGAGACCTGTGCTCAATAGTGAGCCGTTGATGGGTTGCTGATGATGATGATAGTGATACGGCGCAGTAGTATTCCAAACTACTGGCTACTGGAAGTCGTAAGATATTTTGAAAGTTCGCCACAGTACCCGATTTCTTGCCGCCTGTATCTAAACGCTGTAGCGATTTGCCTGAGATCACTTTCCACTTAGTAGGGTGTCAATAATCATCAAAATTATCAGTACCGCTACCAGAAAATAATTACATGACACTCATACATTCACTGGCTGATTTGAGCCTACGTTTGGAGCGGAACTTTGTTAGAATAGAATAGAATAGAAATGTTTTTTATTCAAATAAACTATTTTACAAGTGCTTTTGAATCGTCGATGAGTTTACTACTGGTTCTGAATGCCCTTCCTGTCGAGAAACCAGCAAGAAACTCGGCGGTTGCTCTTTTCAAAACAAGTTTACTATCCAATAGATACTATGCTATGTATGCAGTGTTTCCACAATGAGGGGGAGTTCCACAAAAGCGTTATAGGTCCATGCATTAAATTATTGTAACGTTCGTACGTTATTGAAGGGCCCAACGCTCTAGTGTTGAAACGTTAACTTTATAAATACGCGCAGTTATTCAAACAAACAAACATCCAAAATCAATACCGTTTGAGAAGCCAATTAACCTCAATATCGGGCCATTAATGCCCGATAGACAAAATATTGTAGGGATTAAATAATTGTTTGTGTTGCATGGGGCCAAAGTGATATTTTGTTCCTCGAGTGGCGACCCCGCACCGGGAAGCGCAGTGTTGGCAGACCCCCTCCTAGGTGGGCCGACGACATCAAACGAGTGGCAGGAAGCCGCTGGATTCAGGCGGCGCAAGACCGAGACCTGTGAAAGCATGCAAGACCTTTGTCCAGCAGTGGACGTCTATCGGTTGAAAGCGAAAGTCAAAGAAGAAGAAGCGTGATAAAATGTACTTTTGACAGACTTCAAAAAAGGAGGAGTTTCTCAATTCGTCGGAATCTTTTTTAAGCATGTTCACCGATTACTCGAAGACGCCTGAACCGATTTGGAAAATTCTTTTTTGTTTCAAAGAGTATACTTTCCGGGTGTTCCCATTTAAATTTTATCGAAATCGGTTGAGCGGTTTTTAAAAAAATCAACAATAAATTCATACTATGTAGTGTCGCGGGCGTTTGAAGCCGGTTTTTTTAAAATATTTTTTAAGTGAAAACTTCTTTAGGCGCGTTGAGTACTTTTCTGGGTTAGCAAAAAACATGGATTTCGCGAAATCGTCACCGTCACCATCTTCACCTGGAGATTTCAGTAAGCGTTCAACATTTTAGAAGTTCCCAAGCAACCTTGTACAGCGCAGCGGGCAAGCAGCCGCCTTTCTTACCGTTTAATGTACGATGTCGCAGGTTCGAATCTCATTCACGAAATCGTGGCAGTGCGCTTTTTTATTTGTTTTTAAATAATTAGCAAATCTAGTTTTCACTTCACATAATTTTTTTAATTATAGATTATTACTTATATAATTCCATTATATATATAATTTCCTCCAATAAATCCTTTCGTAGCAACGGAGTAATGGATCGACGTGATTTTTTGCACATTCCAAAAGAGTTTCCACAGGAATTAGCTGTAAGTAAGATATTTCGTTGCAACTTGCAACGTATACTTCATATTCCGCGCAGCAGCTCGCTCGTTTCAGCACCAGGTGCCTGTCGTGTGTTCAGGTGGCACTGGGCAGCTCCCGGCGCGCTATATTTACCGCCACGTCGACCGTTCGTCACTCGCGATGCTTTCGCAATGGGTGTTAATGACCGATCGACGGACCGATTTTTATAGGGCTCTCTAGCTCATTAATACGTCTATTTAGGTAGAGAAGAGGTATTTCTCTTGTTTGAGCGTAGCCCTCAACATTGCCAAACTACCTACCTACTCATTCATCGTCATCAAGTGGTAGATTTACCATTAAATAAATAACAATGCGTATGAATACATATTTATAATAAAAAGCAGTGATAGCCTAGTGGTTAGGACTGCGGTCTCCTATTCGGGGGGTCGCAGGTTCGATCCCGGGTACGCACCGACTTTTCGGAGTCAAGTGCGTTTAAGCAATTAAATATCACTTGCTTCAACGGTGAAGGAAAACATCGTGAGGAAACCTGCACATCTGAGAGTTCTTCATAATGTTCTTGAATGTGTGTGAAGTCCGCCAATTCGCATTGGGCCAGCGTGGTGGACTATGGCCTATAACCCTTCTCTGAGAAGAGACCTGCACTCAAGAGTGAGCCGTTGATAGGTTACTGATGATGATAAAGTGGCTTTGCTTAAGCTGTCTACATGATAGATATTATATGTAACATTTTTGTTTTGAAAAGAGCAACTGCTGAGTTTCTTGCCGGCTCTTCTCAGCAGAATCTGCATTCCGAATCGGTGGTAGAGTATTAACTTATAAGTGCGGATCATCATAATTATTGTCCGAGTTGGCTAGTCCGGATTGGCAGCCTTCGTACATCGAAATTTTAAGTTTAAATAAAGAATAAATCAAAAAAATGGCGTAAAAATCATAAATACAATAATATAGGCACGACTAATTTATTCTAATCTAATAAAATATACGTACAATATAATAATAAAAAATTCAAATTTCAAAATTATTTATTTTACGTAGGCCAACCTGTTGCTCTTATGACACGTCATGACTCTACACCGGTTCGGAAAGCGGATTCTGCTGAGAAGAGCCGGCAAGAAACTCAGCAGTTGCTCTTTTCAAAATAATCATTTTACAATATTATTATGCAGCTATTACATTGTAATAAGTTTTTTATACTATCTTGTGGGCAGCCGGATGCCAAGCCGATTTAACCCATGCAACTTTGTTAGAATAGAATATAATATAATATTATTAATATTGAGGTGAGCGAAGTTCCATGTTAAGACGGGCGGATAGAAAGTTGCCCATTCCCAAATATAAATTTCAATCGACTAAAAATTAGGCCATAATTCCACAATTATTCAAAACTTCTCCGAAAAAATGTTAAGGAGGTATCAAAGTGCATGAGAAGTACATAAATATGTTAAGTATGTTAATTAGATTAATTTAAACAAGCATTGAATTTTATAAAGTGGCATTTATACGCATAATATGTAGAATTTCACAGACTATAGAAAAGTAACAGATGGAGAAATAAAAAAGGTTCATTTTCTACATTTGAAGTCGGCTTCCTCGTTTAGATCACAAATAAATGCTCTCCGAAGTGGTTACCCTAGAGTAATCAGGATTCTTGAAGAAGCCTTGGTGAAATTGAATTGAAAATTGATTTTTTTGTCCCTTATTGAAATTAATTTCAAAATTGAACATGTAAATTGTTACTAATAATTCTTAAACCTATTAAAATTCCATACAATTTGTTCTTGGTTTTTGCTTTCTTATGTTGTAATTTAGCATGTTTCTATTTTCCCATGAAAATAAGCATAAAAAAATAAAATAGCTGGTGAAAATAGCTGGCGTGCTGTGTATGCTGTAAGCTAGATTTTGTCAAAACCAATTGTTTCCTTTGGTAGCATTAGTTCGGTTGTTAGTCCGGTTGACCGAATTGAGGCTACTTTTCAAACACAGATTCAAAACTATTTATTTCATGCAAAAAAATTGTGGCGCTTGACAAGTCCAGATCCTACCATCAATTCGAAAAGCTGATTCTGCTGATTTTCAGCGTGGCTTAAGTCAGTGAATTTCAGTGGCAAAAATCCGGTCGATAAAAATACTATTCATTATCATCATTAGCAACTCATCAACGGCTCACTACTAAGCGCAGGTCTCCTCTCAGAGAAGGGTATATTAGGCCATAATCCATAGCGCTAGCCCAATGCGAATTGGCGGACTTCACACACCTTCAAGAATATTATGAAGAACTCTCAGGTGTACAGGTTTCCTCACGCTGTTTTCCTTCACCGTTGAAGCAAGTGATATTTAATTGCTTAAACGCACTTGACTCCGAAAAATCAGAGGTGCGTACCCGGGATCAAACCTGCGACCCGTCGAATAGGAGACCACAGTCCTAACCACGAGGCTATCACTGCTTCAAAAAAAATACTGTTACTAGTCTATAAATAAACTAACTCTTACTAGTCTATGTTATTTCTTTAGTCTGTGTAAAGTGCATTAACTGGAGGATAGCTCTGGTTTTTCTTCGGAAAGTTACCCAAATGTCGGTTACCGTGGAAAACCGGTGACTCGTTTAGCGATCAATCTCATTAATATGTTGACTGGAATCGAATACACCTGATGACAGGCGGTAGAATGCAATAAGTTATTTGTTGATTTTTCGTTGGAATGTTACCTGGCCGTATTTATTTGAAAGAACCGTAACTTTTATAATGTAAGCGCAGTGTTGGCAGACCCCACCAGGTGGACCGATGATATCAGACGTGTCGCAGGAAGCCGCTGGATTCAGGCGGCGCAACACCGAGGCCTGTGGAGGTCCATGCAAGACCTTTGTCCAGCAGTGGTCGTCTATCGGTTGATAAAAAAGAGGAAGAACTTGTATTTTTATCTGTCAATAGCACTAACTTTAAGGGCCTGTTTCACCACCTTTAAGTAAACTTTAACCGAAAAATAAAGTTAACGTTTTGACAGTTTTTGTATGGACAATCTGGCAATTCAAATTTATCCGTCAGTTAAAGTTTAACAGGCCGTATGGGACGCGTAGCATAGTAACGACAGCGTATTATATCATTGGGATACGATGGTGAGCAACATTGATCCAAATCGATAACTGGATGGGTGGCTAACTGACGTCGGAGGTCCCCAGAGAGCAAGCTAATCTGTCTGTCCTGGTTATAATGATAACCAGGACGATAACTATAATAATACTAATTGAGGAGTATCTGATCAAAAACCAATATTTCCATTCTAAGCAGATTTACAGAAATTTTATGAACACGTTTCATTACTGCACAGTATTTCAAATGAAATTATCGGTTTTTGATCCGAATTCGATTTTCGAAGGGGCTTTTTTAACCGACTTCAAATAGTAAAATCGGCCAAGTGCGAGTCGGGCCTCGCTCTTTTAGGGTTCCGTTAAAAAAAATTTAATTAAAATATTTTCATGTACCCATGGAAATATTTTAATTTATTTTTTTTAATTTAATTTAATTTTTATTATTTGTTGTTATAGCGGCAATAGAAATACATAATATGTGAAAATTTCATCTGTATATCTATTACGGTTTACGAGATACAGCCCGCTGACAGACGGACGGACGGACGGACGGACGGACGGACGGACGGACAGCGTAGGCTTAGTAATAGGGTCCCGTTGGTACCCTTTGGGTACGGAACCCTAAAAAGGAAGAGGTCAATTCGTCGGAATCTTTTTTTATTTTTTTTTATGTACTTATGTTCACCGATTACTCGAAGATGCCTAAACCGATTTGGAAAATTCTTTTTTTGTTTCAAAGGGTATACTTCCGAGGTGGTCCCATTGAAATTTTATCGAAATCGGTCGAGCGGTTTTAAAATATCAACATTAAATGATATACTTTGTGGTGGCACGCGCGTTTGAAGTAATTTTTAACCGACTTCCAAAAAGGAGGAGGTTCTCAATTCGGCCGGTATCTTTTTTTTTTTTTTTTTATGTATGTCCACCGATTTCTCCGACCGATTCGCGTGATTTTTTTTTTAATCGACAGAGGATATTTGCGAAATGGTCCCATAAAAATATTAACCTTCAACTCCTCAAGCCTGATGCTGTAGAGATATTGCTCACCTAAAACTATGGTGATTTAGGAAATTTCGATTACGAATTGATATTGTAGGTAACAAGTATGGACTGCATCATGGAGGTCCAGGTCCTAGCTCCTCAATCATAGGATGCTACACTTAAAAGCTTAAAATAAAAATTCTTTTCAAAAAACCGACTTCTAACGCCACTACAAAGTATAAAAATAATTTTAGTTTGTCCACGTTTGTTGAAGTCGGGCGGGCCTAAAATACAAACTATGAAACCGACTCGCGATGCTCGCTCGACTTCTACAAACGAGTCTCTCATATTGTGTAGCGTCGCGCATCGGTTTCATAGTTTGTATTTTAGGCCCGCCCGACTTCAACAAACGTGGACAAACTAAAATTATTTTTATACTTTGTAGTGGCGTTAGAAGTCGGTTTTTTGAAAAGAATTTTTTTTAAATATTTTTTTATATTAAATTATATTCATGCTATTTAAAAAGAAACTTAAGTTTTTTGAAGTTCAGATACACCTTACATTATGTTAAACAGAATCCGTTCTTGATTTATGTCTCAATTTGAATGGGAGTTAAAGATACTTGATACGCGCTGTAGAGTGTAGGTACCTACATAATTAGGTTTTAAAACGGGCACTTAGTATGCTCGATATACGCCCGAGATAAGGGGAGTTTAGTGTCCCTTAAGTTGGATGTGAAATGAACACTTTTAAACGTACAATACTTAATGAGTCTACATTAATTAAAGGAAAAGGTTGGCTGACGGACTGACTGACTGGCCCCATGCCCCCCCCCCCCCGTTTTTTTAGAATAGAATAGGAATGGTTTTTATTAAAATAAACTTTTTTCAAGTGCTTTTGAAACGTCGATGAGTCTACCACTGGTTCGGAATGCCCTTCCTGCCGAGAAGAACCAGCAAGAAACTCGGCGGTTGCTCTTTTAAAAACAACATACTATGCTATGTATGCAGTGTTTCCACAATGAGGGGATACATAACATAGTATCTTATCTAAATATTTAATTCCGAATATTTAATTCTAGCTTAGCCGCAACTTCGTCCCAATGGATGTACGTTTTCCAAAAATTCAGCTAAGTAGGGTTTTTGATTTTCGAAATAACAAGTATAATTATTCAAGATGATGCAGAACTTTTCTTGCATAATTTTTGAACACTTGAAAATTTAATGTGTTTGTTGGTTTGTCCTTTAATCACGCCGCAATGGATCTACGCATTGATTTCATTGATCATCGGATCGACGTGACTTTTTGCGTGGGTAGGTATAGTTGAGGACCTGGAGAGTGATATAGGCTAATTTTTATCCCGGAAAATCAAAGAAAACCAAACTCACACGGATGAAGTCGCAAGCATCAGCTAGTTTTCTATTCGCTTCGATAGATAACGATTTGTACAGATGCCCGTAACCCGTTTTCACTCGTTAGTACTTATTAATTCAATGTTTTCATTAACGTTGCCTAACCTTACGGGCTATGATAAGTTAGGTGATGATTTCTGTCAACTTCTTTATCACGATCCTGTACGGGACACCTAAAAGGACATTGGGACGGATGTTAGGACTTAGGATTGTATTTAGGAGCTACCTACGTAAAGAGACTCCTACTTAGGAGATGATATAGGTATGTTTGGTGAAAACGGGCATAATAATAATGTCAGGTTTGGTCGTCATGTATCGATTGAATGAATAATCATGGGATACCGTTACCGCGAGGTCTCAGTTCGGGGCGAACCACTAGTTTTAGTATGGATTTTTCTTGAACTTTGAAGTATGATTTTGTCATCAAATTTGTCTGTTTATCTTCACATAAAAAGTATATATATGTCCCACTTTTACAATATTATTTAATTTAATAACCTCGGTACGGAACCACATATCTTAACGCCTCATTTTTGGCGGCAAAACGTTTCTACAAGGAGTGCAGACTACAGGGTCGCCTTCGGGCGAAATTCGTTTTAAAGATTTACGGCTCAAATTAAATTACCGAGTACTTTTTATCTCTTAATTTTCATTATCTCATTCTAAGAAAGTAATATTGTGAAAAAGGTAACCGCTCGTGGGCAACATCGTTGCGGAGCAAGTTCTTTAAACAATTTCAAAAACATGTTCTTTGTTATATTATCTTATTTATAATTACGCTTTCAGAATGCACAAAAGACTTTTGGGAAGGTACTTGCAATGATTTTTTGGGGGTTGTTCAGCCTGCTATAAAATTAAGAAATTGTTTCAATTTGAACAAAAGATTGGCCAGGTAAAACCTATCTTAAGAAAGTAAGAGGGCCGATGTCACCAACGTAAAATAAGTCTTATCCCAGCTTATTTTGAGTGTATTTTATTTTCAATACAAAATTTGTCAGAATGCCTAATTTATTCCTCGGTAAAACGTCACTCGACGTTGGTGAAATCAGCTATTAAGGTGGATGATACAGGGCTGCCCGCGAAATTCAAATTTAATTTGGTTTTTCGCAGTTTGTTAACTAATACGACAAAATAGGCTTATGGCATTCTAATTGCGACGATGGCAGTATCATCTTCACAGATTTATATAAAAATCTTTACTTGAAAGTGTCCAGTTTAAAAAATTAAAATTAGACAGAATATCGAGTTGGACGTGAGTTACTCACAAATTAGTCGATATTCTGACTAATTTTTTAAACTGGACACTTTCAAGTAAAGATTTTTGTATAGGTAAACCTGTGAAGATGATACTGCCATTTTATTTGCCGCAATTAGAATGCCATAGCCTATTTTGTCGTATTAGTTTACAAATTGCGAAAACCCAAATTAAATTTGAATTTCGCGGGCAGACCCGTATAATCCAACTGAATTCACGCGGATAAACTCCTATACATCAGCTAAATTTGAAATAATAATAATATTATTTCCAAAACTTTTTTATAGTGCGCTTGATTCTTATCGCTAGCAGCTAGAACCTTTCCCTTTTTTACTCAACTACGGCAATTCAAAAGGAAGTTTTATGATTTTAGCAGTCTATGTATGTATGTAACTATGTAAGAATGTTCCACCGTAGCGAATAAATTAATGAGCCGATTTTGATGAATTAATAAGTGTCATCGCGGGTTACATAGGCTGCATTTTGAAAATTAAAACAAAAATAAAAATTCAACATTATTTATTTCACGTAGGCCAACCTGTGGCTCTACCACGACTGTACGAAGGAAATCAATATGACGGAAATTACATTCAATTCTCCGTATTATTAGGGTTAGTTTTTTATTTAATCCTTGTTAACAAAAAGAAAAACACTGAACAGTAACATCGTTAGTTAAAAGTAAACTAAGTAGGTGCCTAAATCTAGTTTCACGTCCGCGAGATCAATAGAAACGGTTCAATATTTGCAAATCCATTTTACGCATCGAAGCCTAGCGCCGAGTTAGTGTTCCTACTACAGGTATACGAGATGGAAATACCTACTACAGTGGACTACCGACTACGGCAGATAATATTGTCATCCGAAACGCAACCGGCTAGGCTAGTTCGTGTGTGCAAAATTTGGGACCTGGCGATAGGTCGAAATTTTTTTGCGTTCTTGTGTTCCGTATATAGGAACGTAAGATGATTATAAGGTATTCCAAAGGATAATCGGATAACTCTAGGAAAATAGAATATTGTTGATAAGGTAACAAATAAAGATAGTTTAAGTACACTATTAGATTAGCCAATCAGCATTCAAGTTTCAAATCCTAGAAGGATTCTGAATCCTATTCAATAATCTGGAATTTTCTCAATTATTCCGAAAATAGCTCAGATAAATAATTATCCGAAAATTTGTCAGATTCCAAATATCATCGGTCCAATTCATTAGTGAAACATTTTCAAAATCAGGTGTTCTGAAAAAGTTGGTATACCTATGCAAAATGGTAGGAAATTAAAAAAATCTCGGAAATTTATCGGAAAATTAAATCGGAAATCTTTCCGAAACACTAACGGTACTAGTCAATTTTTAGTTCTAATGGACAGGAAGTGACATAATCTGCTAGAGAGAAATTTTCATTTTAACCTACTTGTTAAGTCGAAATTTATGGAAACTTTGACCCACAATTACTCGAAACAACAAAATTTTGAAATAGATCTTCCATTAATGGACCGACGATATTTGGAATCTGACATATTTTCGGATAATTATCCGAGCTATTTTGCGAAAATTCCAGATAATTATTGACTAGGATGCAGAATCCTTCTAAGATTTGAATGCTGATTGGCTAATGTAATAGTCCATTTAAACTATCTATATTTGTTACCTTTGAGAGCATTATTGAGTACTTTCAGGCTTGTATGTTTTCTCGCGATTTTTTCCCTATTAATAATTTCTTAAAAACACATTATAATTTCTAAAGGTCAGAAGAGATGTGTGTGTACCGAAATCTCAGGGAACTAATTTGAACGAAATTATTTAAGCAAGTACCTGATGAGTAATAGATTTATTTTAAAGTTGCTGATGCCAGCGACTTCGTCCGCGTGGATTTAGATTTTAAAATCCCACGGGAACTCTTTGATTATCCGGGACAAAGAGTAGCCTATGTCACTCTCCAGGTCCTCAACTATGCCCATGCAAAAAATCACGTTGATCCGTAGCTCTGTTGCGGCGTGATTCAAGGATAAAAGAACAAATCAACAAACAAACACACCTTCGCATTTATAATATTAATATGAAGTATGATGTAAGTATGAAGTAAGGATTGGACTTTTTGATCTAAAGCTTCTACCACGTAAAATGACCTGTAGTGGCCTCGAGTGCTGATTAAGTGATTAATTGATAGTTTGAAATGTATGGATTCTACAGAACGTTTTTATTACACCATGCAGAACTCTACAAACAGGTTGGATCTAAAACTAAATATCCGCTATATGAAATACGTTAGGCAATTTTATAACAAGTAGTCGGAGTTCAGTTCGTGTGAATTATCTTATTGATACACTGGTGATTTGGCACAAATTATCGCCAGGTGGTTTTTGGTCTTTTTTGTAGGCTTTTCTAGATAATTATTTCTGCCGGGTCATCGACTGGTCAAGTCACGATTCACGAGTTACTTTAAACCTGATCGCATACTAGTAATTAGACGAAAAAAAGTGTGTGTGTCAGCTCCGACGCACGACTGGAGTTTACTCCTTAAAACGTCGTAATGTTCGCCGCCGCTCGGACCCGATCGGTACGCGCTCGGCTTCCCGAAGCGAAAGCTCTTTCGCATTCGACAACTCAAGCGAAAACCAACCTTATTTACTCAACGTTAGGGTAGAAATTTGCATCGTTGTGAAAAACGTAACGCGGGCATTCGACAACTCAAGCGAAAACCAACCTTATTTACTCAACGTTAGGGTAGAAATTTGCATCATTGTGAAAAACGTAACGAGGTCATTCATAAGTAGATTTTACTCCTCGAATTTTTCTCATACCGGGCGCCTAAAATCGATTCTTAAGGAGTAAACTCCAAAAAGTTGCACTTGCCGAACCGAACGCAATGCGTTTTTGCACGTTTCCGCTACTAAAATGCGATTCTCTCTCTGCTTTACTTCATTGTTGAGAGTCTTGTTTACTTGCCATGTCAGATAGTGGTAGGGAGTTTCCAGGGTAAAAATGCTATGTGAGTAAAATTCCTTTTGGCTCTTTTTAGCAGAATCTGCTTTCCAAAGCGTTTGATAGATTCTTGGCTGATCATTATCATATTTTTGTGTAACTTTAACTTTTTTTGATTCAGTCCTAACTAATTTTTATTTACATTTTATCAAAAAAAAAAAATTATAAAAAAAGGAAAAACATGTGAAGTGGGATACACTCCTTTCTTCTTATGCGGGCGGTGCACGGGGAGTATTATTTTTCGAAAATACGAGCTCTCAAAACTAGCATAAAACTTATGAATTTACAAATCGTAATTTTGGAAAAATATCACATCTATATACCTACTCGTAATAAAAATAATTTGTATTTCAGCTTCTTAACCGACTTCAAAAAAGGAGCAGGTTCTCAATTCGTCGGAATCTTTTTTTTAATGTATGTTCACCAATTACTCGATGACGTGTAAACCGATCTGAAAAATTATTTTTTTGTTTCAAAGGGCATACTTCCCAGGTGGTCCCATATAAACTTGAAAGGTTTTTAAAATATCAACAATAAATTAAGTACTTTGTATAGTGTGTGTGTAATTTAGTAAAGCGGGAGTTTGAAGTCGGTTGTTTAAAAATAATTTTTTATATTAAACTAGCTGACTCGGCGAACTTCGTACCGCCAACTTACCTATATAAATAAAACAAATAACTACTAAAACTATCCTATCTTTTAAGTTGGACCAAATTACAGATAGTTACGAAGTTTGATCAAAATCGGTTAAGTAGTTTAGGAGTCCATCGCGGACAAACAACGTGACACGTAATTTATATATATTAAGATTATTGTTAACAAAAAATAACGTTGTTAAATCATTTTTTTTTTCTTTCTGGAAACTGCGTTGCGTTTAGCGCGTGCGTTGCGGAGGCGATCAGCGAACAGCTTAAATCGCCCCGTTTGTTAAATGAGTTTTGAATGGATTGATCTTATCAAGTTGCGATCGCATTTTAATCGCCTTCAGATACGCAAGGCTGTATGCGTGCTCGAGCTAAGTTTGTATGGTGTTGTGAATAGAATAGAATAGAATAGAAATATTTTTTATTCAAATAAACTTTTTACAAGTGCTTTTGAATCGTCTGGCTCTACCACTGGTTCGGAATGCCCTTCCTGCCGAGAAGAACCAGCAAGAAACTCGGCGGTTGCTCTTTTCAAAACAAACAATACAGAAAATACTATGCTATATATATGCAGTGTTTCCACAATGAGGGAAGTTCCAAAAATGCATATCGACTAACTTCTATCTTAAGATGGGCAGACATAAAATAGCCCCATTCCCGCCGGTGGCACCCGTTCACGAGCATGACGCATGACCCCAGCCATTGCTTCGCTCAACCATATTTGAGCGAACGTAACAATGTGCTGTTTAGTACCTACCAACGTCCGGTAAAAGCTTATTACACAACGTAAAACCTTGTATAACGACCGGAATCAATAACCTATACCTAATACTAAAACAGGATGAAGGTCGCTAGTAAAATCAAAGCGATTGCAACGTATAACGATTGCTCAACCAACAGCGAGAGAGTAGCAGAGGTGGTTGGTGGTTGCACACTGCAGCCTGATTCCATATCCCACTAATTATAAATGCGAAAGTTAATGAGGATGGATGTATGGATGTTTGTTACTCTTTAGCGCCACAACGAATGAACCGATTTGGCTGACATTTGGAATGGAGATAGCTCATACCCAGCATTAAAACATCTAGGCCACTTTTTATCCCATGAAATTACAGAGTTCCCGCGGGAAATAGAAAGATTTTGTTGTTTGTTTGTTTGTACCGAATAGGCTCTGTAACTACTGGACCGATTTTAACCATTTTTTCACCAATAGAAAGTTATCAGGAAGTAACATGGGCTATAATTTATTGTCAAAAAAATTAGAGATCCTTAAGAAAATTGCTATAATGTAACCCAAAGTAGGAAAATTTTGCCTATAAAATGCATTATTTGGCGTGTGCTGCGAAAACTATTGACGATACATAAAAATGATGTACTACATGATTAAAGTACTCATTATTTTCTACAAAAAAGTTCCCGAGGGAAAATATCTAACTATCAAAAAGTCACAGTAGTAGCTTTGTGTTCTAAAATTTAATTAGAACGTCTTTATTATCGTGGTATTCATTCTTCCTTACTAATACGTCATACTAATACTATAAATGCGAAAGTGTGTCGGTTTGTCCTTCAATCACGCCGCAACAGAGCTACGGATCGACGTGATTTTTTGCATGGGTATAGTTGAGGACCTGGAGAGTGCCATAGGCTCCTTTTTATCCCGGAAAATCAAAGAGTTCCCGAGGGATTATAAAAACTACATCCACGCGGACGAAGTCGCGGGAATCAGCTAGTTTAGTATAAAATAATTTTAAAGAAGCTATGCGGAAATTGAAATCGGTTCAGATTTGAAGGAATTACGAAGTAACATCACCAAGAAAAAAAATACACGTCTAATTGAGAACCTCCTTTTTTTGAAGGTTAATAAGGAACGCCATAAATTCAGGCAATCAGGGATTATGATCTTTACAATGTAGCAATCATTTTTAGACGATAGTACTGTTGTATTATTGTACAACACATTTCCTCAAACACCATGAATAGAACGTTACCCACTTAGTGTGACGCAACCGATCTGATACTCCGAGTATATGGTCATAATTGTATCGGCGAATCTGTGACCCATTCCCTTTGCAGATAGTCATCTTGCCGGCAAGTGTTCACTGCGATAATCTAGTCGGTGCATCTCATGCAGTTGTCGCTAATAAGTCGTTGCCTTTAGCGTTATTACTACTCGTAGAAACAGCGGCTGGGTCATGCGTCATGCTCGTGAACGGGTGCCGCCAGCGGGAATGGGGATCCTTTCTGTCTGCCCATCTTGATATGTATTGAATAATTGTAAGTAGTATGCATTTTTGGAACTTCCTGTCATTGTGGAAACACTGGATACATACAATATCTATTGTACTGTAAACTTGTTTTAAAAAGAGCTGTTTCTTTCTGGTTCTTCTCGGCAGGAAGGGCATTCCGAACCAGTGGTGGTAGACTCATTGATGATTCAAAAGCACTTGGGAACAAGTTTATTGTAATAAAAAATATTTATCTATTCTATTCTATTTAGTACTGCAGTCTCCTATTTGGTTCGAATAGGTTCGCAGGTTCGAATCCGGACATGCATCTCTGGCTTTTCTAAGTTATGTGCGTTTAAGAAATTAAATATCACTTGCTTCAACGGTGAAGGAAAACATCGTGAGGAAACCTGCACACCTGAGATTTCTCCATAATGTTCTCAAAGGTGTGTGGAGTCCGCCAATTCGCATTGGGCCAGCGTGGTGAACTATGGCCTGTAACCCTTCTCTGAGACGAGACCTCGCTCAGTAGTGAGCCTTTGATGGGTTGCTGATGATGACTCGTATCGTGAGATTATAGCTTTTATTTCATCACTACCTTGTTGGTCTAGTGTTAGTTTGATGCCATGCCCACCTTTATTATTATTTACTTAGTAGCTGATATGCCTGCGACTTAGTTTTTAGGGTTCCGTAGTAAACAAGGAACCCTTATAGTTTCGCCATGTCCGTCCGTCTGTCCGTCTGTCCGTCTGTCCGTCCGTCCGCGGTTTAGCTCAGAGACTATTGGTACTAGAAATCTGTAATTTGACAAGGGTATAAATATCAATCACGCCGACAAAGTGGCGAAATAAAATTTTGAAAAATTTTTTTTTAGGGTACCTCCCCTACATGTAAAGTGGGGATGAATTTTTTTTCACGTCTATTCCATAGTATGGGGTGTCGTTGAATAGGTCTTTCAAAAATATTGTGGGTGTGGGAACATCATTTTTCAATTCAGGGATCCGTTTGTGAAATATGATATTTTAAAGTGCTAAATTTTATTAGAGTCAAGTCCCCCCCCCCCCACTGCCAGCTAAATGGTTGTATATAGGATACAAGAAAAATTCACAGCAGTAGTATATATAATGAATTTTAAAGGAAAACTATCACGGCTAAGTAGGGTTCATTAGTTAAGGAGTTATATCTGTTTTTTCTAAGTAAGGTATTACACGTAGTGTAAGTTGCATATTTTGTAGTATATAAGTAGTGTAAGTATTTAAACCATGGAACTCAAAATTTATTCAATATTCATAAATAAAACAAAAGCACTATCCTAGGTCAGCAATAATATTTGAGACTTTCAGCTACGGAACCCTACACTGCGTGTGGCCCGACACGCACTTAGCCAGTTTTTTTTTAAAATCCCTCGGGAACTTTGATTTTCCGGAATAAAAAGTAGTCTATGTCACTCTCCCGTTTCTCAACTGTACCTACCCATGCAAAAAACTCACATCGATCCGTTGCTCTTTTGCGACGTGATTGAAGGTCAAACCAACAACCAAACACACTTTCGCATTTATGTTATTATTAATTAGCAAAGATTTTATTAATTCAAAAAAGCACTCTCTATATTTAGCTAATACAGAGGCAAGTTACGTTGTATTTTGATCATAAATAATATTTCTGAGCGTATAATCTTGTCAATTCACGACGTTTGATGAGAGCTGCTAACTAGCGCTAACATACGAGTAATGTCCCGTTTGTTTACTTACTCGAAGGGTCAACAGGTTATAAGCCGGATTTCTAAGCCATGTCTTAAAATATAGTATATCTTAGTATTTCAATATTAGTATCAATTCGATGCCTTAACATGGGTAGCCTAAGTATGTCACGCTCTCTTTAAGCATTTCTGTGGTGGTGTCGTGTGATGCGGGTTTTTACGTTCCCTCAAATATGGTTGAGCGAAGCAATGGCTGGGTCATGCGTCATGCTCGTGAACGGGTTCCACCAGCGGGAATGGGGCTACTTTCTGTCTGCCCGTCTTAACATGTGTTGAATTATAATTAGGTATGCTTTTGTGGAACTCATTGTGGAAACACTGCATACATAGCTTAGTATCTATTGAATTGTAAACTTATTTTGAAACGAGCAACCGCCGAGTTTCTTGCTGGTTCTTCTCGGCAGGAAGGGCATTCCAAACCAGTGGTAGACTAATCGACGATTCGAAAGCACTTGTAGGTAATAAAGTTTATTTTAATAAAAAACATTTCTATTCCATATTTTATTCTAATCTCCACTAGAGTATGAGTCTGAAGCTTCACGAGTTGAGTAAAAGACTGTAACTTCACTAAAACTGTATCGCACGGGTCACTCATGTAGGCCATATTGAAATAATAATACTTATTAATGTAATTATTTTATTCTAATCATCAAAAAAACAGTGATAGCCTAGTGGTTAGGACTTTGGTCTCCTATTCAGGGGGTCGCAGGTTCGACCTATCCTCCTTCTCCTATCCTCGACCTCTGACTTTTCGATGAGGTTATGCGCGTTTAAGAAATTAAATATCACATGCTTTAACGGTGAAAGAAAACATCGCGAGGAAACCTGCACACTTGAGAGTTTTCTATAAATCCATAATGTTCTCGATGTTGATGGGTTGATGATGATGATGATGATGATGATTATAATCATCATCTGAAGCACACACACTGAAGCATCAGTTTGAGACGATGCCACAGCAGATCTCTTCTAGAATAGAATAATATTTTTTTATTAAAATAAACTTTTACAAGTGCTTTCGAATCGTCGATGAGTCTACCACTGGTTCGGAATGCCCTTCCTACCGAGAAGAACGAGCAAGAAACTCGGCGGTTGCTCTTTTTAACCGACTTCAAAAAAGGAGGAGGTTCTCAATTCGTCGGAATCTTTTTTTATCTATTGTCACCGATTACTCGAAGACGCCTGAACCGATTTGAAATATTCTTTTTTTGTTTCAAAGAGTATATTTCCCAGGTGGTCCCATTGAAATTTTATCCAAATCGGTCGAGCGCTTTTTAAAATATCAACAATATTATTATATACTTTGTAAGTTGGTACTGGCGCGGGCGTTTGAAGTCGGTTTTTTAAAAATAATAATTTTATATTAAATTATTAGAATATCATGTTGTCTTACACAATATGCATCTCTTTAGATAGAGTCCAATTACCTACTACTTGAAACAATTATAACATGGACAAGATATCAATATAAAACACGGGTCAGTAAAAGGTCTTAATTAAACAGTCAAGTCCACAAGAAATGTCGCGAAGGTTTTCGACGTGTTTTTAAGTAGCATGTTTAAGGGCGACCTGTCCAAATCGCGCGAAAGAAAACCGGACGACTCTCCGGTGACGAGTAGAGTTCAACGCCTTTTGACTTACTACGCGATCATTTAACTCTCCGGTCTCTCCGGATACGTAATAATATCGCCTGTAGTAGAAAAAATACTGAAACAACACAACACTCATAGAACTATAACGCTTAAAAGTTTCGCTCAAAACGTAGGCTCAAAAAAAACAATGGATCAACACAAATACTACAAAATAACATGCAGTCAGCATACTGCGTTTGTCAGCCTTTTAAGGCTTATTAAAAATGGCTTTTCACTGCGTCGACTATTGCGCTTCTAAAAATTATAGTTCGATGGCACCACCACACAAACTCTCCTAAATACAAAAAATTTAGAAAATTTAGAGTCTAAATAATATGTACTTACGTTTCGCTCCGACACCGGGCATCCTTGAATATTGGAAGAGCACAGATTACAGCGCAAGTGGTACCTACATGTATGGTTCCGTACACATTTTCCTGGTTTGGCGGATTATAGCAAAGGAATTTTATTTTTCCTAGAGTTGACGGAATTCCGCAAACTTAGTGCTATTCCTTTTTCAATCGACGTGATTTTTTGCATTATTGAGTGCTTTAAAAGTGACTCACATAGGCTTCTTTTTATCCCGGAAAAATCAAAGAATTCCCGAGGGATTTTATAAACTAAATCCACGCGAACGAAGTCGCGGGCATCAGCTAGTTCTTTGTACGTGCGGGAGCGGTGTCGTATAAGTGAGTTATGACCTTAAAGGTGATGGGTATAGGAAATAATCCCACAGCGAATGGTTACACAATTAGACATCATGTTTGCAGTCAAACCCGTCAATATGTAGCATGGATGGACACTGGTAGAGTCTATTTGTTGCGTCGAACGCATCACATCAAACTCATTAGCGATATCTTTCGAGATCTTTTGTATCTTTGATGATCGATTCAACTCTTCAAGGTTGCTTGTAGATTGATTTTGTAAGCATGCAATTTTTTCTGTTTATTTCTTTTTCTTCTCACATTGTTTTTAAATCCAGCTGAATAAATCGTGCTTATTTCACAATCGCAGAGAATAAGTTTAACCGACACTTAAAGACTGACATAATAAAAATTCTTTTCAAAAAACCGACTTCTAACGCCACTACAAAGTATAAAAATAATTTTAGTTTGTCCACGTTTGTTGAAGTCGGGCGGGCCTAAATACAAACTATGAAACCTACTCGCGATGCTCGCTCGACTTCTACAAACGAGTCTCTCATATTGTTTCAGTTTGTATTTTAGGCCCGCCCGACTTCAACAAACGTGGACAAACTAAAATTATTTTTATACTTTGTAGTGGCGTTAGAAGTCGGTTTTTTGAAAAGAATTTTTATTTTAAGCTTTTAAGTGTAGCATCCTATGATTGAGGAGCTGGAGCTCCATGATGTTGTCCATACTCCTCCACCTTTCGTCGTATTCCCCATTACTGAGGGTCGTGACCCCTTCCACCAATGATCTTTTTATGGACGATGTCGCGCCATGTCGTCCGGTTCTCTGCGACATGGAGAGCTTCGTGGATCTTGGTGTCGAGAGTGGTGCGGATTTGATCCGACCAACGCATCGGGCTTCGTCCCCGAGGTCTCCTTCCATCCACTTTGCCAGTAACGACAATCTTTTCAAGGTTGTGTCCCTCTCTTCTGGCAATGTGGCCGAAATAATCAAGGATCCTCTGGAGACAGGTGGTAGATAGCCGTTTCGTGATCTTTAATTGTTTAAGGATCGATGCGTTGGTTCTGTGCGCTGTCCAAGGGATTCGGAGCATTCTCCTCCAGCACCACATCTCGAAAGCGTCAATGCGGTGTCGGTCAGCAGCTTTTATTGTCCACGTCTCAGCTGCATAAATGAATATCGGGAATATGAGCGTGCGGACTAGACGCATTTTGGTACCAGTCGATATCTGCTTGTCCCTCCAAGTCTTATACAACTGTGACATGGCACTTTTGGCCATTCCAATCCGTCTTCTAATTTCCACCTCACATGACCCGGTATTAGTTATGTTGGAACCCAGGTAAATAAAGTTCTCCACAATCTCGAGGTTCAATGAGCCAGTGAGTTCCAACTGTCCGGCACGGTCTACCACCATTACCTTCGTTTTGGATCTGTTTATGGAGAGACCCATTTCCTCACTTATTTGCTCCATCCTGTTCAATAGAGACGACATTTCAGTCTCAGATGCTGCTAGGAGTGTTGTGTCATCAGCGTACCGCAAGTTAGTAAGCTTTACTCCACCGATGCTGACGCCACCTTTCCAATCTTCGAGAGTACGCCGCATGATGTATTCACCATAGATATTGAACAAGATGGGAGAAAGCACACAGCCCTGTCTTACACCCTTACGAAATTTAAAGGGCGCAGAGACGGTCTCGTCTATCCTTACAACTGCTTCGCTGCTACTGTAGAGATTCTTTAGCAGTATGACCAGATGCTGTGGCACTCCTAATTCGGCAAGGACACTCCATAAACGGCTCCAATTGACGCAGTCGAAGGCCTTACTGTAATCGACAAAGCACATGATAATCGGCGTATTGAATTCATAGGCCTTCTCAATTAATTGCCGTACATTTAAAATTTGTTCACGGGTGCCTTTACCTTTAACGAAACCCGCCTGCTCTTGCGGGATCTGCCAGTCCAGGTAGTGTCGGATTCGATGGTTGATAATGTAGAGCAGTATTTTACTGGCATGTGAGATAAGTGCTAAGGTGCGATAATGATCGCACTTTCTCGTTGATCCTTTTTTGTGTAAAGGCACCACGACAGACAAAGCCCAGTCTCTTGTCCATACTTGTTACCTACAATATCAATTCGTAATCGAAATTTCCCAAATCACCATAGTTTTAGGTAGGCAGTACCCTGCAGCATCAGGATTGAGGAGCTAAGACCTGAAGCTTCATGATGTAGTCCATACTTGTTACCTACAATATCAATTCATAATCAACATTTCCTAAATCCCCATAGTTTTAGGTAGGCTCTACCCTGCAGCATCAGGATTGAGGAGCTAGGACCTGGAGCTCCATGATGTAGTCCATACTTGTTACCTACAATAATAATTCGTAATCGACATTTCCTAAATCTCTTTATTTTATGTGAGCAATATCTCTGCAGCATCAGGCGTGAGGAGTTGAAAGTGAACATTTTTATGGGACCATTTCGCAAACATCCTCTATCGATTAAAAAAAAAATCACGCGAATCGGTCCAGTAATCCCGGAGAAATCGGTGGACATACATAGAAACAAAAAAAAGATACCGGCCGAATTCAGAACCTCCTCCTTTTTTGGAAGTCGGTTAAAAATAAATTCATTTCAAAAAATGTCAGAAATTTCCGTTTTTACGGGATAAAAGGTAGCCAATATCACTCCTCTATGCACAAAATACCCTCTATTCGTTACTTAATTACTACTAGATGATGTCCGCGACTTCGTCCGCGTGTATTAAGGTTTTTAATCCGGCGGGAAGTCTGTAATTTTCCCGGGATAAAAAGTGTTAGCCTACGTGTTAATCCTGGGTATGAGCTATCTCATCTCATTCAGTCGTTGTAGCGTGAAAGAGTATTTAATGTAATTTATGTGTTACCATTATTACTTACTTACAGTTTACAGAAAGTTTGTGAGGTGGAATAGATATTAAATGAATGAATAGAATAGAATAGAATAGAAATGTTTTTTATTCAAATAAACTTTTTTACAAGTGCTTATGAATCGTCGATGAGTCTACCACTGGTTCGGAATGCCGTTCCTGCCGAGAAGAACCAGCAAGAAACTCGGCAGTTGCTCTTTTCAAAATAAGTTTACATTCAATAGAATAGTTATACAGTTAAATTACCACCTACTGTCTCATGAATCGCTGGAACGAATTATGTCCACGCTTTTTTATCATCTAAATAGTCTTCAATTGCATAATATGCCTTTTTCATGAGATTAGTTTTAACTGATTTCTTAAACTTGTGTAAAGGCAAGTCTAAGATCGACTGTGGAATTTTATTATAAAACGTCACGCCCATTCCCACAAATGTCTTTCGGACCCTCTTGAGGCGACATCGAGGAATCACGAGCCTGTTTGGATTTCTAACTTGCCTATCATGTAAATCACCCTTTTTTTTGTAATTCACAATGTTTTGTCTGACAAATATTATATTGTTGTAAATATATTGTGAAGCTACTGTAAGAATGCCTATTTCTTTAAATTTTTCTCGAAGGGAATCCCGCGGTTTTAAATTATATATTGCGCGAATTGCCCTCTTCTGCAATACAAAAATTTTTCCAATATCGGCTGCTTTACCCCATAATAAGATTCCGTATGACATAATACTATGGAAATATGCAAAATAAACAATTTTTGCAGAATGGATGCTTGTTACTCTTTCGCGCCTCAACGAATCAATCGATTTGGCTGTTTGGAACGGAGATAGCTCATACCCAGGATTAAAACTTAGGCTTTTTATCCCGGAAAATTACAAAGCTTCCGCGGGTATGGGAAAACCTTAATCCACGCGGACGAAGTCACGGGCATCATCGAGTCATGATCCTATAGGTTCATGCATCTAGTAGAATAATATATATTTTATTCAAACAAACTTTTACAAAGTGCTTTCGAATCATCAAGTGTTCGGAATTCGTTTAGAACAAGCATTGGAACAAGCATTATCGCCATAGTTTCGGATCGTCATTCGTCGCATATGAATATGGGTTTAAGAACTCTTGTGTGTGAAAAGTCAATGTGAATCCGGCCTTACATCGAGCTATCTGTAATGTCTGTGAGTTTATTTCGGCCAGTCGTAAATAGCCGCGCGGCTGGCCCGCTATCTGTGTCGCGATAACGCGATAATATTGGTGCACCGACTTCGATTACAATCGGGAATGGTCGTTTGAAAGTGTCGTCATTACCCGACCCATCAATGGCTCACTGCTGAGCGCAGGTCTCTCAGAGAAGGGTTATAGGCCATAGTCCACTACACTGGCCAAATGTGAATTCGCAGACTTCACACACCTTTGAGAACACTAGAATAGAATAGAACAGGGGTCTCCAAACTACGGCCCGCGGGCCAAATCTGCCAACCAGTGCCATGAATCCGGCCCGCGAAATGCAAAAAAAGCGTATATTTGCTTAGGTCGCGCACTTTGCGACTAGTCTAGCTAGAAATATAGTTATGGGCAGAAAAATTTAAACTGGCCCTTGGAACATACTGACAAAGTGATTATGGCCCTAAGGCTTCAAAGTTTGGAGACCCCTGGAATAGAATAATAAACGGACTTCAAAAAGGAGGAGGTGCTCAATTTGACTACACTAGCGGCACGCTATGATGGCCGGTTTGACGTTTGTCCGCTCATGAAGTTCCGTATTAATTGATAACGACTTTGAAGGAAATAATTGTATTACTTTATTGACGATAGTGATGTGCAGAGATTCATAAATTTTATCGAATATAGTTTTAGGTTTAGGACTCAAAATTTATTTATTAAATTGATTTCTAAAATGTATACAAGTGTAGAAAAATCAGTTTGCACCATTTAAGGGGTGAATGTACTTGTGAATATGAACAATTTTCACTATGTGGACAAACCTCTGAAATCGCAAAAAAATATCAGCTGTTTCATACAAAAGGTAAAATTTTTATTTTTATATGATATATACCACAACTCGGCATTTGGTTTTCTAAATTGAAAATTTTTAAAAACCTTTTTTGGTATCTTTTGTATTCATATGTTTCTTGTGTGCATATAAAGTATGTATATTCATTTTCATTCAAATATTCAGTTCGTTCAAATAAATTAAATAAACATATACATTTTTGTTTTATTAAACCTATTTAATCAGGTACAAAAACAAAACTTAATTGTTTTTTGTTCGAGAATAAATTGACATTCCACATCACTATTGTAATGTGTCAAACCGGCCATCATAGCGTGCCGCTAGTGTAAGTATACATATATGTATTTTTGTATGTTTTTTTACGCGATTACTCCGCCAATTAAGAATGGATTTCGTTTTTTTTTTTAGTAGGACATACTTCATTTTATCGAAATTAATTCAGCCTTTTTATAGCCAATAGCAAGTAATTGTCGGGGCAATCTTACTCCATAACTCAATCAAATCTGAACCGATTTCAATAATATTTTTTTTATTTGAAAGGACATACCGTCAGGTTGGTCCCATTCTTTGGTGAAGATCTGATGAATATCATCTGTAATGGAGGACGGAACTCCTCAATAAAGAAGAGCAAAATCGCTCGCGATCACAGAATGTAAAGATTGATAATTGATATGGATAAGGCAACTACATTAGTCGTCCTAAGAGATTTGCAAATATCGCCAATACTCTTGAAATATCGAAGATAATGTTTTTTACTTTCATAAATTTTAAGATTATAAACCAGTGTACCTATCAGTTTTACAATTTTGTTTTTTGTACTGAGAGATATAAAGTAATTTCTAAAAGTGTGGCAACTATCCGGATTTTACTGTATGGATACGCCATCGAGGAGTACGCACAAGATTTCGCGAAGATAAAACAATGCAGCCATTTCAACGCGTTTAACTTTCAGTTTAGAAAGGAAATCTGGACTCAGGCCTACGTCAACTCGACGCCAAAACAATGTAACCACTGTCGGCTAGTTAAGTGTGTATCCACACTACATTGTGCAACACACTTGTACTAAGTGTGTTACTTCATTACGCGACTGCGCTGAAACTTGAAAGGTGTGCTGTTTTTACCTTGAACAGGTTAACTTTTTGACTTGGGCAAAGAAATGATTCCCACAGGATTTTTAAACAAGCTAAACGTCAACAAAGCAGTGATAGCCTTGTGGGTAGGACTACGGTCCTTTGACTTTTCGGAGCTCTGTGCGTTTAAGGTTGAAGACAAGGGTCTGCCCGCGAAATTCTGTCTGTCTTTCGCAATTTGTAAATTAATACGACAAAGTAGGTTTATGGCCTTCTAATTGCGCCAATGGAATTATCATCTTCACAGGTTTACATAAAAATCTTTACTTGAAAGTGACCAGTTTAAGAAATTAATTAAATACTGAGTTGGACGTGAGTAACTCACGTCGATTTTTGATTAATTTCTTAAACTGGACACTTTCAAGAAATTTTTTATATAAACCTGTGAAGATGATACTGCTACTTTGTCGTATTAGTTTACAAATTGCGAAAAACCAAATTAAATTTGAATTTCGCGGGCAGACCCTTGTCTTCAACCTTAAGCAATTAAATATGAATTTTATGGAATTTCCCCTTAATGTGGAAATATTATATTCTATTCTAACAAAGTTGCAAGGGTTAAATCGGTTTGGCATCCAGCTACCCACAAGATAGTAAAAAAAACTTATGACATACAATGTAATAGCTTCATAATAATATTGTAAAATGATTATTTTGAAAAGAGCAACTGCTGAGTTTCTTGCCGGCTCTTCACAGCAGAATCCGCTTTCCGAACCGGTGGTAGAGTCATGACATGTCATAAGAGCCACAGGTTGACCTGCGTTAAATAAATAATATTGTTTTTTTTTTAATATCACGTCACACGTTCTTCAACGGTAAATCAAATCTGCATGCCTGAGAGTTCTGAAAGGTGTGTGAAGTCTACCAATTCGCATTGGGCCAGCGTGGTGGACTATGGCCTATAACCCTTCTCTGAGAGGAGACCTGCGCACAGTAGTGAGACGTTAATGGGTTGCTGATGATGTTGACACGTCAACATGGACGAAAAACGAAACATATCGCTCATTTGTCCCGATTTTTTCAAAAAAGTGTGTCTAATGGTTTCAAATTTTGAAATCCTTACTATAATATTATAAATGCGAAAGTGTGTTTGTTTGTTGGTTTGTTCGTTTGTTGGATTGTTGGTTTGTTGGTTTGTCCTTCAATTACGCCGCAACAGGGCTACGGATCGACGTGATTTTTTGCATGGGTATAGTTGATGACCTGGAGAGTGACATAGGCTACTTTTTATCCCGGAAAATCAAAGAGTTCCCGAGGGATTTTAAAAAATAAATTCGCGCGTACGAAGTCGCGGATATCAGCTAGTTTTTTTATATATCTTTTTTTTAGTCTTCTGCGAGTTTACTTTTCAACTAAGTTTATAATAGTTTTCGTAGAGCTTGAAAAATGAAATGGCGTTTTTTTCTACGTTCTAGTTAAAATCACAAGTTTTTCGAGATAAAATGTTTCAGCAGATGAGCGGCCTTTAGAAGGTCACCGTGCCGTAGTATTTACGGTGTGACGTCACAGGCTGCACGTTACAAAGTAGTCGAGAGTCGGCAGGGACGTGTTGTTGGCAATGGCCGTTATCAATGAGTGGATTGGATTAATAACAAAAACATAAACATAAACAATTTATATAGAAGTTTTGCCAAAAAAAAAATTCAAAATTATTTATTTCATTGCATCATTTTGACAATCTCCCTGGCGCAGTGGTGAGCGCTGTGGTTTTATAACTGGGAGGTCTCGGATTCGATTCCCTGTGGGGTGTCAATTTGGAAATTTATAATTTCTGAATTGTCTTTAGTGTGGTCTGCTGGGAGGCTTTGGCCGTGGCTAGTTACCACCCTACCATCAAAAACGTCAAGCGATTGGGCGTTCCGGCACGATGGCGTGTAGAAACAGATGAGATAGGTTGAATGTACACTGCCATAGCCCATAACCCTATCCAAATTAGCCTGCTACCATCTTAGACTGCATCGGCACTTGCCATCAGGTGAGATCGCAGTCAAGGATTGAGATGTCATCAAATAAAAAAATTGGATGTCGGTAAAGTCGGCTTACGGACGATAGTTTTACGTGATAACGTCATAAAGAAACATTGACGATGACAGGCTGGCGGCGGCGCGGTCACAAACCAACGCTTGGGCCGATCGTGCCTCTCTATCGCTTGTTCCGCGCTTTCGCTTGCACGCGCAGGCTCAGGCGGAACATGACACCTTTTCGTGCGTGCAGCCGGCGTTCATCGATTTTTAAGACGTTATCACGTCAAAAATATAGCAACGTGCTCGTAATTGAGTTTAAGGATGATTAAATACGAGTCTGACCGCGAAATTCAAATTTTATTTGGTTTTTCGCAATTTGTAAACTAATACGACAAACAAGGCTAATGGCATTCTAATTGCGCCAGTAGAATTATCATCTTCACAGGTTTACATAAAAATCTTTACTTGAAAGTGACCAGTTTAAGAAATTAATCAAAATACTGAGTTGGACGTGAGTTACTCACAAATTAGTCGATAGTTTGATTAATTTCTTAAACTGGACACTTTCAAGTAAAGATTTCTAAATAAACCTGTGAAGATGATACTGCCATTGTCGCAATTAGAATGCCATAAGCCTACTTTGTCGTATTAGTTTACAATTTGCGAAAAACCAAATTAAATTTGAATTTCGCGGGCAGAACTGTGTCTTCCACCTTAATAGAAAGGTATTTTATGCTCTTGAAAAAAAGGCCAAGGGCCGTTAGCGAGTAATATGTTGGCTAGAATTCGCATATTGATACTGTATATCACGAACTATTAGGTAATTCACCTCATATCGCATACGCGATACTTTCATACTGCTAAAGGCTTGCGAAGGCCAAACTGCTTATTTAGTGAAATTTAATTCACTAAGGAAAATATTTTACTGGCTCGTAGGTCTAGCTTAGATTATCAGGTCCTGTTCTAGTCCCAAATGAAAACAAAATAAGATATTCGGATCTATCGTTTCAATATTATTATCTTGTTGCACAAGTTGTGATAGCCTAATGGTTACCACTGTGGTCTCCTATTCGGGGGGTCGCAGGTTCGATCCCGGGTACGCCACCTCTGACTTTTCGATGTCAGACATCCTAAAATGGTTCCAAATTACAATATTTTTACCTGCAATGGTGTGATGCGCAGTAATAAACGCAACGTTTACCGGCAACCAGACAGGCCGCACGCTGTTCGGAAGAGCATAGAGAAAGACATATTAAAGAACCAGCTTTACTAAAATTCTCTCTCGAAATGTTGCTAGCTCTTATACCAAATGAGGAAAAAGATAATTTACAGGTTAATCATTACCTACTGTCTCATGAATCGTTGGAACGAATTATATCCACGCTTTTTTGTCATTTATATACTTAGTCTGTATAAAATGCTTTTTTCATGAGATTAGTTTTAACTGATTTCTTAAACTTGTGTAAAGGCAAGTCTAAGATCGACTGTGGAATTTTATTATAAAACGTCACGCCCATTCGCACAAATGTCTTTCGGACCCTCTTGAGGCGCAATTAGATACAACTCAGTTGAACATGGTAAGTGTTCGGAACACGACATCTAGTAGGTACTACATTTATATCGGTGATAGACAGACGACAGTAAATCCGCACGCAGCGTGCAAGCGCACGCAACTCAATAATTCAATTGTTATGTAACGCGCTCGTAAGTCGACCGGCGACCTATAAACAGATCCGTGGCCGACGCGAGACGCGAGACGCGGCCGATTCCGGTGGACACGATAACGGAAATAGCACGTCCTTGCGCCTCGGGGAGTGATTGAGATCGACGATGTGAACTGTGAAGTCGTTCACTCCATTCACTTTTCACTGATAGAGGTGGTATATTACGAGTCATCCACTCCCTTCACTCCACACTATACGGTACTGCTTTTGTTCTTATTCCGGTGGACTCGTCTTCACCAAAGAGGTAGTATCGTACGCGTCATTCACTCCCTTCACTCCACAGGTAAATATCTAAGACAAAAGTGCTGTTTTCAAGTCTATTCCGGTGGACTCCCGATAGCGGAAATAAGCACGTCCTTGCGCCTCGGGGAGTGATTGAGAGCGGCCATGTGAACTGTGAAGTCGTTCACTCCATTCACTCTTCACTATAAGATGGTTTGGAATGAGTGAATTGCTCATGTGATACCTACTAACTCTGATAGTGAAGAGTGAAGGGAGTGAATGATTCCACATCACCGATGACTCCCCGAGACTCAAAGACGTGCTACTTTTGTTGTCGGTTGTCCACCGGAATCGACTAGGAGTCAGCACCTTAAACATTTACCTCTAATAATGTTGAGAGAAGAGAGTTAATGACGCGTACGATACTACAGTACCCGGTGACATATATTGCACATCGGCCTTTGGAATAAAACGCTATTTCTATTCTATTGCAAGGAAAGCTAGCCAGAAATTCACGTAGTAATTACTGAAATCTCTTCACAATCGGCGAGCACATCACGTAACATATATAAAAAAAATGCAGTCGAACTGTGAATAGAATAGAATAGCGTTTTATTCCAAAGGCCGATGTGCAATATATATCGCCCGGTACTGTAGTATCGTACGCGTCATTCACTCCCTTCCCTCCACAGGTAAATATCTAAGACAAAAGTGCTGTTTTCAAGTCTATTCCGGTGGACTCCCGACAGAGGAAATAAGCACGTCCTTGCGCCTCGGAGTGTGATGGAGATCGGCGATGTGAACTGTGAAGTCGTTCACTCCATTCATTCTTCACTATAAGAGGTAGATATCGTACGCGTCATTAACTCTCTTCTCTCTACACTATCAGAGGTAAATGTTTAAAGTGCTGACTCCTAGTCGATTCCGGTGGACAACCGACAACAAAAGTAGCACGTCTTTGTGTCTCGGGGAGTCATCGGTGATGTGGAATCATTCACTCCCTTCACTCTTCACTATCAGAGTTAGTAGGTATCACATGAGCCATTCACTCATTAAAACCATCAGAGCGTTGGCATCCTTATGTGGTAGAAATCCAACCTACTCGCACGAAACGCTTTAGTTTAACGTTTCTGAAACGAACCGCCAAGGTGTGGAACACCCTTCCAGCATCCGTTTTTCCTGCCACCTATAATTTGAGTACCTTCAAGGCAAGAGTGAATAGGCATCTTCTAAGCAAGCGTGCTCCAACTATCATATTAAATCAGTGCTTTCCTTCATCCATTGTTTTCAAGCGCAAGCCAATCTCACAATAAAAAAATATATCAGAGGTAAAAAGTTTAAAAAAGTTCAGTCTTGCATAATTTTCATTTAAGATTACTGGGCCTTTCGTTTTATTCAGCCACAGCAAAGCTAAAAGGATGGGTTAATGATTTTAATTTTAATATAATTTTATTTTATTTTACAAGGAAAACTTACAGCTAATGAGATAATATAAAAAGTAAATAGCTAAGAACAAATAGTTATTTGTGTTATATGGGGCCAAAGGAATTTTTTGTTCCCCGAGGGCGTTATTTTGAATTCAGAGCGAAGTGAAGGATTCTATAGTAGACTCCCGAGCGCAGCGAGGGATTCTAAAGTAGAATCCTGAGCGTAGCGAGGAATTCAATATACGCCGCCCGAGGACAAAAAATTTTGGCCCCGAATGACACACACTATTTTTCATCATTACCTATGAGAAAAAGCTAGGAGTATCAACCTACTATGTATAGTATATATAGAGTATAGACATTAAAAATACGTATATTGAAAGTTTAAATTCGTAAATAAAATACAAATAAATTTTTATGAAATAATTATTATGGTGGCACCAGACATGGCTATTTGTAGTTGTGATTTGATGTTGGCGTAGTTGCCAAAATTTTTGACATATGGGCAAATAGGCGATACAACCGTCCACACATGGAGCCAAATACAACAAAAAAATAAGATATTTGCCACCAGAAAGTAAATTAGCTGTACAAAATGGACGTTACACTGGCAGCTGGATTTTATTATATGAATGCATGTTAAAACAATAATTATCACTTATTTACAGTGACTTCTAGAAGTCTTTGCTTATTTACGTTCTTTTTTAAGTTATTAAGGCGGTCCGCCCGTACTGGTCGACCATTCGCGCGCTTATGAAGCCGACCATGTGTGGCCAGTATATTTGCGTGTTTGCCTATTTGCCTCCTTTGATGTGTCTTCAAAAAACCGACAGCCGTTCGGTAAACCGTATTTGTTATTGGCTGTATTTGCCAAATAGGCAAAAATGGCAATAATTTTGGCAAATATACTCTCCACACATGGAAGTTATTTGACAAATATAACAAATACGCAAACACAAATAGCCATGTGTGGTGCCACCATTAAACATTAATATTTATGTTGGAAGTATGGGCGTATATGTCTAATCGACAAATTTGATCACGTGACTGATCGTAGACAACAGCTTCTCAAACATTTTTGAATTTCGACACATTTTTGAATTCTCTCTTCTGATTGGTCCGCGTTAGTGCTTTAGTATGCTAAAGCACTATAACGCGGACCAATCAGAAGAGAGAAAAGAAAAGTCCCATGGGGTTAAAATGATATTTTGCTCCCGCTGTACTCTGAAGCCAATATTCGTTTTTCGAATAGGTATGATGAAAAGAAAATTATAGCTAATTACAAGTTTTCACAGATAGAATAATTTATACTTATAAAACTTAACTGGGAAGAAAAAAGAATAGAGGGCAGCAGCAGCATTTTAGCAGTATTATATTTATAAGTATATGAATGTTTGTATTTACATATTATGTTTTACCGTTGCGCCTAAATTACTGAGCTGGTTTTGATAAATGAGGTGTCAATCAGTCCGGGTGACATAGGCTGCATGTTATACAAACAAAATCACAATTTTCACACATACAATTTTCAGTTCTTAAACTATTTTCCCGTTTATTATTCCAAACGGTAATGGAAGAAGCTTTAAGTTGAAAAAGTTAATTCTTATTTAAATAATTGGCATCGTTAAATTAATTAATTAGTTGCAACTTAAGTGATATTTATCACGTGAACTTGTTCCTAGATATTACTTTCCAATCTAGACATTTGGCGCGCTGAGGTTTCTAGATTCTAGCTCGGCACGTGTGAGCCGGGCCTCTAAATACATGCCTGTGCGACCGGTGTACATGGAAACATACGGGCGTAAATTGTGAGCGCGCCCGCAGCGAGTATTTCCTGATTTATTTTTTTCCTTATCATCATTTTCATCATTAACAACCCATCAACGGCCCACTACTGAGCGCAGGTCTCCTCTCAGAGAAGGGTTATAGGCCATAGTCCATCACGCTGGCCCAATGCGAATTGGCGGACTTCACACACTTTCAAGAACATTATGAAGAACTCTCAGGTGTGCAGGTTTCCTCACGATGTTTTCCTTCACCGTTGAAGCAAGTGATATTTAATTGCTTAAACGTACTTGACTCCGAAAAGGCAGAGGCGCGTACCCGGGATCGAATCTGCGACCCCCCGAATAGGAGACCACAGTCCTAACCACTAGGCTATCACTGCTTCATTTTTCCTTATAGCATAGAGTAATTTTTTATTCAAGTAACTTTTACAAAGTGGTTTAAAGTGCTGTCACAATCAATCCCTTAATAAAAGCGCTCAACACTCCGCTTGGGAAATAGTCGGTTCAAAAATGAGGTATTCTTCAATAGGTAACATAACTTCTAATACTTCGACAATGATAATAGGTAATTTATGACTAGATATTCTAAATAAAATGAATTTTAAAATAATTCGAAATACCTGCCATCATGAATAAGAATTGTAAGATTAGATTATTTAGTTGAGAAATTGTTTTGAATGCAATAATAGCCAAGTAGTAAAGCTTTTAAGGGCTATTTTGAATTACAATCTATTATTTAATCTCAAAACAATGGGCAATCAAACAGTCCGAGTTTACCCGGCACAACTTTGTTGCATTTGAGTCAACAATTTCGAATGTTTGCAAGTTAAGACTAAACATTTGCGAATCTCTGTAGGTATTTATTGATTATGTAATGTATCAAGTGTTAAAATCAAAAATACAACCTATTGTTCCTCAATTAATGATAGCAAAAAATTTCCTACTAATATTATAAATGCGAAAGTGGGCTCATTTTGTTTTTGGTTTGTCCTTCAATCACGCAACATTGGAGCAATGGATCGACGTGATTTTTACATGTATTTAATTGAGGATTTGGAAAGTGACATAGGCTGCCATTTATCTCAGAAAATTAAAGTTTTCCCGCGGGGTTTAAAAATTAAATCCACGCAAAGAAGTCACGGGTATCAAATAATGCATAATGTTGCATGTGTGTAATTCAGAATTTGGAGTGACACAGGCTACCTTTTGTCTCGAAAAACAGAGTTTCCGCGGGTTTTTAAGAGTTTAACTCACATGAACAAAGTAGTGGACAAAAACTAGTCATAATATTTTACGGCCCATACTTCACGAATAAGTTGTTCTATTAGCACATCCACTCGCGAGTTCCCAAACGGTAAATAGCGTTCAAGCTGTTACGTCACCTATCTTATGGTAATCCACCCGTTCCAATTTCCTCACATTGTCCTAGTTTGCAGAACGCATTGAAATACCTACATGGGAAGATTAGCAGTTATTTAGCAGATACACAGACACGTCGTATTATAGTTAGGCTATATTGAAAACCTAGAATTTCATGTTCACAATTATTGAAAAAAATACGAAGTAGGTTTTTATTTAGGTAGCTGTATTAAGATGTAAAAGAAATGATGAGGAGGCAAAAACTATTTTTACCAGTAGTTATACAGGTGGATATTGCAGATGCAGATTTTTTGACATTCATGGATGCGAATTCTTGAATGTGGAAGGACAAAAGAGTAGAGGAAGACCCAAGAAACGATGGGATGGATTGTGTGAAAGAGGATATGCGTGGAAGAGGAATAGATGATGAGTTGACGAATGACAGAAGCGAGTGGAACAAAAAGACGTGTTGTGCCGACCCCACATAGCGTGGGAAAAGGACAGGATGATGATGATGATAGATGCGAATTCTTGAAGGCTAACCTCCGCGGATACGGATGCAGATGTGAATATCCGCAACATCCCTAGTATATTGTATCGGTTATCTATCATTCTCAATTAAGTAAAACAATCAAGGCTGAATCGATAATGACTAATGAGTGAGAACATGCAGCATTAGTAAACAAAAATAAATCATTAATCATCAAGTCCTATATATAAAGGTCTTGGTCATGGCAACCCTAACCTGTCTTTTATTGTTTCTTAATACATCTTTATGTGAGCTAAAGACACTTGTATTAGCATATTATTATAATAATATTATAATAGTGTGGTTTTATCAAAAATCTTATTCTAAAAACTCGTTCTTTTAGATGACACAAGTATTACAGCATTTTATTAATACCCTCTAGAATGCAATAAGTATTTGTAATGCAATTTGCAGGCTCTTCTCAGGAGAATGTTTTCCGAACCGGTGGTAAAATCTTGACCTGACTTTTTCTTAAGAATAGATTAGAATAGAATAGAAATATTTTTATTCAAATAAACTTTTACAAGTGCTTTTGAATAGTCGATGAATCTACCACTGGCTTGGAGACTGAAGTAGATGAAATACACTATTTTGAATTTTGTTGATTTTTTTTTTATTTAATGCAAACCCCAGAGAGGGTTTAAAATATTATAAATTCAAATGGAGTTTATTTTGAGCCTATCTTCCAAAGAAATATTCTTACTTAGGCCCGCTTGCACAAATGCTGGGTTATCCTTTTAACCCAAAGTTAGCTGCTTTGTTTTGTAGGTATAAAACTTTTGTCACAAAATTCCCGAGTTACACGTAACCCGACGTCTCTGCAAGCGGAGTCAACTAGATAAAATTTTGTTGAGTCAATTTATTTAGTCAAAAAGTAAGTAGTTGGGCCTTCGCATATCAAGCCAGTTTGCATTTAGAAATAAATAATTAAACATCCGTGATATTGACCCGTATTTTTCGTGTTCTAATACAAATATCGACATACGTATGTTACCAAGTTACCAACCAAGACTAGCTCACAAGCTGCACACCTGCTAATGCGTATTGTATTGTAATTTACACAATAATACGTATTACAGTAATTGAATGTAAACTACTGAACTATTGAATGTAATATATAGATCGTACTCTGGCTCTGCTCTAGAATCAAGATAGTTAAAATGAGACACAAATATGTTCTGACGTAAGCAGTGATAGCCTAGTGGTTAGGACTGTGGTCTCCTATTCGGGGTGTCGCAGGTTCGATCCCGGGTACCTCTGACTTTTCGGAGTCAAGTGCGTTAAAGCAATTAAATATCACTTGCTTCAACGGTGAAGGAAAATATCGTGAGGAATCCTGTACACCTGTGAGTTCTTCATAATGTTCTTGAAGATGTGTGAAGTCCGCCAATTGTGCCAGCGCGGCAGCGTGGTGGACTATGGCATAATTATAACCCTTCTCTGAGAGGAGACCTGCGCTCAGTAGTGACAGAGTAAAGATAGGTAGTGAGCCGTTGATGGGTTGCTAATGATGATGATGAATTGAATGTAGGTTAACCTACCATAGTTTCTATTAATTTATGATATCTTGGGGGGGGGGGGGGAATGATTTCAACGTTTTAATGGTAACCTGCATGCCTGAAAGTTCTCCATAATGTACTCAAAGGCGTGTGAAGTCTGCCAATTTGTATTGGGCTAGCGGGGTGTACTTTGGCCTAAAGCTAAGGGAGAGGGCGAGATCGCGTTTCGAGCGCGCGATAATCGCGACTCAAACGCTATCGCGTTTGTATGGCTTTCGATTATAGAATCGCGAAATCGCGCTAAACGCGATGCACGCAAAAGGCAATAAAAACGCGCGATCGCTGCCGCTACCAGTGTGTCCTGTCCCTAAACCCTTCGCATTCCAGACTTCCAGAGGAGACCTGTACCCACTACTCCCACTAGTGGGCCGGTGGTGGCGAAATGAATCACTTTGAATTCGTCAAACGCAAGCCCTACTATGCAATAAAAAAAATTGGTTGTCTGTAAAGTCGGTTTACGGACGATAGTTTTACGTGATGACGCCATAGAGAAACATTGATGACTGGCGCTCTCTATAATACGCTTGGGTCGATCGTGCCTCTCTATCGCTTGGTCCGCGCTCTCGCTTGCACGCGCAGGCTCAGGCGGAACGTGAAACTTTTTCGTGCGTGCAGCCGGTGTTCATCGATTTATAAGACGTTATCACGTCAAAAATTGTATTTTCGTTCAAGGTTAAGCTTTAATAGCCCAATAAAAAATTATATTGCCTTGGTTATATTGAACTAGGTAGTTGACGCTCGCGACTTCGCGTCTGCGTGAATGGTTCTAAATGAGGACTTGGTAAGTGACGTGGAAATAACCCTATTACCCCGAAAAAAAGAGAGGGTTCCCGCAGGATTTTTGTAAGCGAATGCAAACAAAACTCGTGAGGGAATATTTCCTGCCAATCTTTAGGTCCACTGCTGTGGTATTCTCTAATCAGTATGGAATTGTATAAAATAGAAATGTTTTTTATTCAAATAAACATTTTTACAAGTGCTTTTGAATCGTCGATGAGTCTACCACTGGTTCGGAATGCCATTCCTGCCGAGAAGAACCAGCAATATACTCGGCAGTTGCTCCTTTCAAAACAAGTTTACAATACAGTAAATACTATGCTATGCATCCAGTATTTCCACAATGAGGGAAGTTCCACAGAAGCATACCTAACTATAATTCAATGCATGTTAAGACGGGCAGATAGAAAGTAGCCCCATTCCCGCCGGTGGCACCCGCTCTAGACTCAAGATAGAGTTAAAATGAGATACAAATATGTCCATTTAAATTTCTCTCGTTTTAATTGTCTTGAGTGAGCTGAGTGATAGCGGGTGCGGCGGGAATGGGGCTACTTTCTGTCTGTCCGTCTTAACATGTGTTGAATTATAATTAGGTATACTTTTGTGGAACTTCCCCTCATTGTGGAAACACTGCATACATAGCCTAATCTATAGTATATATAAAAGAAAGTGGTGTTAGTTACACTATTTATAACTCAAAAACGGATGAACCGATTTGGCTGAAAATTGGTGGAGAGGTAGCTTAGAACCAGGAGACGGACATAGAATACTTTTTATCCCGTTCGACCGCGTTTCCGTCATGTCACTATAAAACGTGGTATAACAAAAACGCATCTGACATGGAATAACAAAACGCAAATGACAGTGGAATAAGAAAACGTAAATGACAGCTAAACGTAATTTTGTCTTTGGTTAAGTATGGTAAAAAATTTGACACTTATAAAAAGTGTTATAATAAAGCATTACTGATATTATAAATGCGAAAGTGTGTTTGTTTGTTGGTTTGTCCTTCAATCACGTCGCAACAGAACAGCGGATTGATGCGATTTTTTGCATGGGTATAGTAATGGATGTAGTAGTGGTTCCTCAGACCGGGAGAGCTACTTTTTATCTCGGATAATGAAAGAGTTCCCGCGGGATTTTTAAAAACTAAATCCATGCGGACGAAGTCGCGGGCATCAGCTAGTATCTAATAAATTGTAAACTTGTTTAGAAAAGAGCAACTGCCGAGTTTCTTGCTGGTTCTTCTCGGCAGGAAGGGCATTCCTAACCAGTGGTAGACTCATCGACGATTCAAAAGCACTTTTTATTTGAATAAAAAACATTTCTATTCTTTTCTATTCTATAGTGCCATCTATAGATCTCACCCTAAATCTTCGAACAGGGCTATGCTAATCCATCCTTGCCTGGTATTTCACAATCGATTCGATATTGCAATTCCAATTTTTTATCTTTTATTCCCCATTCTTTTTATTCCATTCCAAAACGCTTGATTTTATCTAGATTCGAGATACCTACCTACTTTTCTTCTTTATCTTTTATTTCTTGTTCTTTTTTATTCTATTCCAAAAACGATTTAATTGAATTTATCGCTCGAAATTGAACATGAAGTGCACATGTAAGAAATAGTTCTCAAAACTGCTGCAGCCATAAAATAGAAATGGAACCGTGTTCCTAATAGTGTTCCGTATTCCAAAAATGCTACATGCATCATCTTGAAGAGCCCTTGTGTACTCACGATCACGACTACATCACGACAGTTCAATATTTAGGCCCAAATTAGACGGTGCCTTGTTCATCATTCATCGCTGCGAAAATTTTTGCGGAAATGAACCGTCTTAATTCGCCCTAAGGGTGAATTTTCTACGGTAAATTTTTCGAGATTTTTGCTTTCATTTTCGAGGGTCATCGGTGAGCCATCCGTCTAAATTCGCCCTTAGGGCAAAGAGCCTTAGGGTTCCTTTTCGCAAAAATATTCGAAAATGAACGATGAACGACACACGGTCTAATTTCAGCCTTAGGGTTTCTAGCCGGTTCTTCTCCATTGGACAGGCATTCCGAACCAGTGGTAGATTCACTTCTCGATTCAAATGCACTTTGACAAAATTTATTTGGATACAAAGCTATTCTACAGCTACCTATTGTAAATTAAGATGTGATCCATGCCCCATAAAAATCAATCAATTCATCGATCTCTAACGGTTAGAAGCGCAATAGTCTATGCGGTGATAAGCCATTTTTAGTAAGCCTTTAAAGGCCGACTACGTAGTATCGTCGCGTTTGTACGACGAGCTCACAGAAAAAATGACGTACTGTACTGCCATAAGTTATCTCAATAACCATCAAAAACGCTATTATCAGAACAGAAAATAATTTCGTGGCACTCACACATTTATTGCTTACTAGCTGATACCCGCGACTTCGTCCGCGTGGATTTAGTTTTTTAAATCCCTATCCCATCCCATGCATCCATACATCCCGTCCATCCATCCGTATGCTAAGTACATCTATCCATCCAATCCAATCCATCCTCACAAACTTTCACATTAATAATATTAGTGGGATAAGTAGCATAGGATATAGTTAATGTAGTTAAAGTTAGTAACAGGAGGATACAAACATACATACACACATACATACATACATGCATGCATACATACATACAAACATGCATACATACATACATACATACATACATACATACATACATACATACATACATGTATGCATGCATGCATATTGGCGCATAATTTAAGAATAAATACGTGAAAAGTAGCATTTCGAATATCCCGCGGGAACTGTTTGTTTTCCCGGGATAAAAAGTAGCTGTTGTTACTTTTCCGGCCCTCAACTATGCCTATCCAACAAATCACGTCAATCTGTAACTCCCTTGGCACATAATTGAATGATAAATATATGAAAAGTAGCATACAAATATCCCGCGGGAATTGTTTGTTTCCCGGGATTAAAAGTAGCCTTTGTCACTTTTAAAGTCCTCAACTATGCCTATCCAATAAACCACGTCAATCTGTAACTCCGTTGGCGCATAATTGAAGGATAAATAAGTGAAAAGTAGCACACAAATATCCCGCGGGAACTGTTTGTTTTCCCGGGATAAAAAGTAGCCTTTGTCACTTTTCAAGTCATCAACTATGCATATCCAAAAACCCACGTCAATCTGTAACTCCGTTGGTGTATAATTGAAGGATAAATATGTGAAAAGTAGTACACTAATATCCCGCAGGAACCGTTTGTTTTCCCGGGATAAAAAGTAGCTTTTGTCATTTTTCAGGCCCTTAACTTTACCTGTGCAAAAAATCACGTCAATCTAAAACTCCATTGGGCGTATTTTGAAGGACAAATGCGTAAAAAATAGCGATGCTATCCCGCAGGAACTGTTTGCTTTTCCGGGATAAAAAGTGCTATTCCTGACTATAATCTATGTCTGTGCCAAATTTCAGCAAAATCGGTTCAGTAGTTACGGCGTGAAAGCGGAACAAACATACAAACAAACTCACTTTCCCATTTATAATAGTAAGGATTTGAACTTACGAGCTACGTTTTTTGTTAAAAACTTCTAAACATCAAAGTTGGATGGTTGTGTTTTAATTATATACCTACTTAATTATTTTTCAATTTGTCGTATGCTATAAAATATTTTACGTCAGAGAAAAATCCGTGTTTAATAGTGGAATGGTAAAAAGTAATGAATAAGTTAATACTGAGTGGCACAAAAAACTTTTCTATTCTATTCATTATTTTCATTCAAATCAAATAATAGTTTTAAATAAAAAAATATTGGTCACGATTTGTCGTATTCAAGGCACAGAATATATAATAGTACTACGTATTCAAGGTAAATACATCACGTTCACAATAGATAACAAGCTTGAACAAAAACAGTTTTTTTGTAAGAAAACTTTATATTTTAAGTAAGTTATAAATGTAGGCAAACAATAAAAAAATATTATTTATACATGTTTTATATTCAAGCTATTGCATAGCTTTTATCGCGGGCTTTGAACTAGGACAAACAGTTTGAGTGCGGCGACCGAATCAAGAAATTCCGTACTGAAAAATACCTAACACCGTCGTTCAGTAAGCGTTCAACATTTTAGAGGTTCACAAGTAGCTCTGTTCGGCGCAGTGGGCGAGCGGCCGCTTTCTTTACCGTATGGTGTGTGATGTCGCAGGTTCGAATATCACTCGCGAAGTAGTGACAGTGCGCTTTTCTTGTTTGTTTGTTTTTTAATTATTTTTTGCTTAATTTTTATCATGCAAAAAAAAAATATTGCATAAATATTATAATTGCATAAGTTGATAAAAAATGCTTTGCAATAGCTTTACCGCGGCAGTCCCCGAGTGCCACTTAATGTTTTTTATATGAAACTATATTTAATACGTATATCTTTGGACCAAAGATATACGTATAGTTAACATTAGTACTAACCAAAGACTTTGGCTTATACTAGTCGGATAAGACTTATTTTATGTTGGTGAAATCGGCCCAAGACGTATAACGCTGATAATTCTATTTTTTTATCAACTAAAGCTAAGCCAGATATCGATTAATTTTTTCATTATTATCTATGCCCTTCCTTCCGCCAACAAAAAAGTAAAATCAGGTTATCTCCCTCTTGAGTAATATGTGTCCTGCCCACTAACCTCTATAAGTAGGTATGTATGATTAACACTGGACTAGCTGTCCCTTTATATAGACAGCTTAAATTATTATAGATTAACTAGCTGACCAAGCGAACTTCGTACCGCCACTACTTATAAATGAAAAATTGAAGTGAATCTAAACCATCCTCGAATCCCCTTGAACTCACACAAAAAATTTCATCAAAATCTATCCACCCGTCTAGGAGGAGTTCAGTGACATACACACGCACACAAGAAATATATATATTAAGATTTGAAGCGTCACATTTGACATATGAGTGTCTCTGGAACTACGTAACATAGGGATACAATAAGTACTAAAATACACATAGTTCGAAGAGCTGATGGTCGTTGGGGTCCCAAGGTGCTGGAGTGGCGACCCCGCACCGGCAAGCGCAGTGTTGGCAGACCCCCCACTAGGTGGACCGACGACATCAAACGAGTCGCAGGGAGCCGCTGGATTCAGGCGGCGCAAGACCGAAGCCTGTGGAGGTCCATGCAGGAGACCTATGTCCAGCAGTGGACATCTAAAGGTTGATAATGATGATGATGATGAAGTACTAAAAAGTATGTAGGTACTACCAGTTGTCAACTAGTGCCCTCACTAATTTTAGTTCTTTGGACACTCGTTACTGCTTACAGCGCCAAAATGGCGTCAGTCAAGTAGGTCCAGTGTTGATCATAGATTAATTATAGCGATCAGTGGTCCCACCTGTAAATGCGGAATTACATAGCATGTTAAATCAAGCATAACTTCGATTACTGACTGACTTAGACGAAGGCCAAACTTTTCTATGATAATCTTAAGTAAAAAATTCTTTTTAAAAACCGACTTCAAAGTTCAAACACCTGCGCCACTACAAAGTATAAAATTCAAAAATTCAAAATTAAAAATTATTTATTTCACGTAGGCCAACCTGTGGCTCTTATGACAAGTCATGACTCTACCACCGGTTCGGAAAGCGGATTCTGCTGAGAAGAGCCGGCAAGAAACTCAGCAGTTGCTCTTTTTAAAATAATCATTTTACAATATTATTATGAAGCTATTAACATTGTAATACCTAAGTTTTTGGAACGTAGTTCCTTATCGCGCGGTACGGAAGGGGGCTAGACCTAAAAAAATTAAGGAAACCGACACGACACATTTTTTGAAACGTCATTTTTTGTTGAATGTGAATTTTGCATTGTATTCGGTATTTTCGCCTTAGAACTCGGCGTCTGCATGGCCTAGTGATTAGGAGAGTCGCCTATAAATTCAACGTCGATGGTTCGAATCCCAGCTTGACAGACTGAATTTTCTATTTTCAATTTTATTTTAAATAATTTCTAAATGTGGAATTTTTCCCTAATTTTTTATTGTATAAATTGGATAACGCCATCTGTGAAAAAACAGTAACTCCACCAGAGTAACTCTTTGGTGTTGTATCAGTGCAATAGAAATAAACTAAAAATAATTCATCGTAGTTAATGAATTTAATACTAGATGACACCACTAGTTTATTACAATTCCTTCACTAAAATACTACTACTGAGGTACTACGTTCCATCCGGGTGTCCCTTGACACGTCTCTTTTTTTTTTATACTGTCTTATGGGCAGCTGGATGCCAAGCCGATTTAATCTATGCAACTTTGTTAGAATAAAATATAATATTTCCACAATGAGTTCCAAAAAAAAATCTACAATTGAATTCATGTTAAGACGGGCAGACACAAAGTAGCCCCATTACTGTTGGCGGAACCCGTTCACGAGCAAGACGCATGATACAATGATACATACAATGATACATGATATACGATATACAATTTATTGTTGATTTTTAAAAACCGCTCGACAGATTTTGATAAAATTTCAATGGGACCACCTGGAAAGTATACCCTTTGAAACAAAAAAAGAATTTTCTAAATCGGTTCAAGCGTCTTCGAGTGAACGGTGATCAAACATACCTACATAAAAAAAAAGATTCCGACGAATTGAGAAGAACTTTGAGAAGAATTTTGAAGAACCTGCGCTCTTTTGAAGTCGTTTAAAAATTGGTTATACTGATAGAAATAAATCTCACATTTACGAACGCTCCCATTCAACTAGCAGTTACAGTAATCTCTGCAGTCAGTCAGCAGTCAGTAGTCAGTCAGTCAACGCGTCGCTGCGTCTCGTATCAGATCTTGTTAACGCGGGGGCAGGTTTACTTGCGAGCGATCGCTGTTCTGTCAATGTCATTGCCATAGATAACAGACGATGACCATAGACTCGTTCAGGGTTGTCAACACATTGGGAAACATTTTAACCTCTATAATAAATCTAATGATTAACGCTGGACTGGATTTCTCCATACAAATGATAGCTTAAATTATGGATCAATTTGAAGCGCCACATTTGACATACGAGTGTTTCTGGAACTATTCATACGTTTTTTGGGGTTATGTCATTGTCAACTGATAGATTCCCATCGCTAGACATGCTTATTTATTTATTTATTTATTTATTTTACGAATATCAACAGCGAATTGTAGTAATATTAGACTTAAAAACTAGAGACAAATTATATGGCAAATTACAGATTTTCTAAAAAAAACAATTACAAAATAATTAGTGAAATGTGTGTGTGTGTGTGTGTGTGTGCTCGTAAGTCTGTGTGTGCTGGTAAAAGTGTGTGTGTGTGTTCATTAGGCTGTGTGTGTGGCCTGTGCTTTAGAAGTTGATCTATAAGTGTGCGTGAGTGTAATTTCGTCGAAATATTATCATACATAGGTGTCTTGTAGACTTCTAAGTTCCACATATCGCGATCTTGCGTCGCTTTTATGAAGCGGTTTACTGCGATTTATTTTAACTAGTGGTTCGCCCCGAACTGAGACCTCGCTTTAACGGTATCCCATGATTATTCATTCAATCGATACATGATAACCAAAACTGACATTATTATTATACCCGTTTTCACCAAACATACCTAAATCATCCCCTAAGTAGGAGTCTCTTAACGTAGGTAGCTCCTAAATACAATCCTAAGTCCTAACATCCGTCCCAATATCCTTTTAGGTGTCCCGTACAGGATCGTGATAAATAAGTTGACAGAAAACATCAATCACCTAACTTATAGGTAGCCCGTAAAGGTTAGGGAACGTTAGTGAAAACATTGAATTATTATGTAGGTACTAACGAGTGAAACCGGGTTACGGGTATCTGTACAAATCGTCATCTATCGACGCGAATAGAAAATATACAATATTTAACTAAAATTTAACTAAAAAATAATTTTAATTGAATAATATGGTACAAAAAAAAAATCGGCCAAGTGCGAGTCGGGCCTCGCTCTTTTACGGTTCCGTTTAAAAAAATTAAATTAAAAGATTTCCATCTACCCACCTACCCATTTTAATTTAATTTTTTTAATTTAATTTAATTTTTATTATATTTTGTTGTTATAGCGGCAATAGAAATACATAATACTAGTAGGGCGCGTGGGTGCGCGGCCCGCAAGCGGACCGCGGTTTTTCTATCGTCAAGTGGACTTTCAGGTCTTGATCATTTTCTATCAAAAAACCACTCTTCTATCTTTTATACTCTCCGAGATAGACACCGTTGAAGTTTGTATGGCCGCCATCTTGAATCCGCCATTTAGGATTTTTTTCAGCTCACTGCCAATTGGATGAGGTTTCGAGTGACTTTTGTTCGAGCACCCCCACCTATCGTCATTACCATGGCCGTGCTCCTCACCCACCTTCCAAACCCTCGATCATCATATCTCATCATTTGTCAGAATGAGAATTCTTTTATAAAAACAAATTTTGAAAAGAAACCGTATCAAAGTCTTGCATAGTTCTCAGCTTCAAGTCTATTCAATATTCGCCATATATTTTGTATGGAGAAAAAAAAATTCCGCCATGTTGGATTTTTTTCTATTCATCAAATAGATCTTTGGGTCCTGATCATCTTTTGCCAAGAAACCACTCTTCCATCTTTTAAACTCGCCGAGATAGATACTGACGAAATTTGTATGGCGGCCATCTTTTTTCCGCCATTTTGAATTTTTTTTCAGCTCATTGCGAATTGGATGAGGTTTCGAGTGACATTTGTTCGAGCACCCTCCACCTATCTTCGATACCCTGACCGTGCTCTTCACCCGTCTCCGAAATCCTCAATCATCAGCTCTCTCCATAATTTTCCTCCGAATGAATTTTTGTCTTCTATACGAAACCATAAGTGAAAAAAAAATTTTTCATACAAAATTTTACAGGAGAGGTGATCAATCAGTCAGTGAATCAGTGAATCAGCACGAACAGCTATATATATATTAATGTGAAAATTGATGCTATATGAATTACTGATGCCCATTAAAAATTAAATAATCTCGTTTCTTTATAATATTCATATAATTTTAGTATTTGTTGTTCAAGTACAGCATATAAGTGACCTAAAAAAATAAAATCAGTTTGAAAATCCATAGCGGATTTTCCTAGAGAGCGTCTTCAAGCGAGCGTATAAAATCGCCACTTTGAAAGCCCCCCATTTCGTCAATTTTAAGGGAAAAATTAAAAAAAAATATTTTTGTACTCAGTTCAAAATTATCTTTAAAATGATACGTAACAATTTTATGTAACGCGATATTTTTTTTTTACTTCGCATTCGCTTCTATGAGAGCCCCCCTGAAATAAAGATTTTTATAACTTTTTAAGCCATTTTCGGCTGAAGGCCATCGGTTTACATATTATATCTAAATTTGAAGTAATTACGTTCAGTAATTCAAAAGTTATAAGGCTCTGACAGACGGACGGACGGACGGACGGACGGACGGACAAGTGCAAATCGCTCTAGTTAACTCAGAGACCTCGCTTCGCTCGGTCAATTAAGACCGATTTCTATAACCTATCTAATTAAAAATCTACAAATTGAAAGTCGAGCATTTATTAGCATTTAAGTATTCCAAATATGTAGAAAATTCAAAGATTATACCAATTTTAAGTAACTATAGTAAAACATATTAATATACATATCGGACTCAATTTAAAGTTCCTATAGTAAAACATAATATACATATCGGACTCCCAACGACCATCAGCTCTTCGAACTATGTGCCCCGTCCATTTCCACTTCAGTTTCGCGACTCGCTGAGCTATGCCGGTGACTCTGGTTCTCTGTATAGCTCCCTCCATCGCCCGTTGAGTGACCTTGAACCTTCTTATGAGGTCCATACAACTATGGACAATGGTTGCATTGCATTTATAGTTGATTAAAATCCCACGGGAACTCTTTGATTTTACGGGATAAAAGGTCCAGGTCCTCAACTATAATCATGCCAAAAATCACTCCGATTCGTTGCTCCGTTGTTGCGTGATTGAAGGACAAACCAACGAACAAACACTTTCCCATTTGTAATATTGGTAAGGAAGTAAGGACATTAAACATAATTATTTTTTCTTTGCATCTATGGGTAGCCTAAGTATGTCACGCTCTCTTTAAACATTTCTGCGGTGGTGTCGTGTGATGCGGGTTGTTACGTTCCCCCAAATATGGTTGAGCGAAGCAATGGCTGGGTCATGCATCATACTAGTTAACGGGTGGCACCGACGGGAATGGGGCTACTTTCTGTCTGCCCATCTTAACATATTGTGTTGAATTATAATTTAGGTATGCTTTTGTGGAACTTCCCCTCATTGTGGAAACATTGCATACATAGCATAATATCTATTATATTGTAAACTTGTTTTGAAAAGAGCAAATGCCGAGTTTCTTGCTGGTTCTTCTCGGCAGGAACGGCATTCCGAACCAGTGGTAGACTCATCGACGATTCAAAAGCACTTGTAAAAAAAGTTTATTTGAATAAAAAAACATTTCTATTCTATTGCGAGTTGAGGTAAAACATTGAACTAAGATTGCAGCCCTAAGTTAACATGCAATGTCTAACCTCCTTCCAGTACCCGTAGGCGGTTTAACGATTAACGATTTTACAAAGTGAGAATCAGTTAACAGTTAATTTGATTTAGAATAATTACCATATTGTTGTTGGAGCAGTAACAATTTAATGTGTTCATTTGTTAAACTAAACCGTTTTATTGAATCGTAAAATCTCCTTAATGATCCTTTGTAGGATAATTTCTTTCGTGATTTATAATTTCCTGGATAGAAATGTATGACGAGACTCGATTTGTAATAAAATACTAGTCTTTTGCCCGCAACTTCGTCCGTGTGGAGTAAGATTTTTAAAAATGCCGCGGGAACCCTCTCTGTCTGTCTGTCCGTATGTCAAGACCCTTTTTCTTAGGAACGCGTGGAGGTATCGAGTTGAAATTAATGTCAAATACTCAGGTCTGCAATCCCTTGCAGCAGTAAGAAAAATCTTTTATGCTCCGTTTTTGCCACAAATTTTGACACTCCCAAGGCAAACAAAATACAAAATAACGTTGACTTAGAATCAAGAAATTTGGCATGAAGCAATGTCACGTAGCATAAGTAAAGGAAAAACATCCAAAAACCGTTTTGTACTTAAAATCACAATTTTTTTTTATTTTGTTATTTTGCGATTATAAACGTATTTGCACTTGGTAAACTAACCGCGATCCTTCAATGGATAAAAAATATAGGTCAGTGGCTATCATTTTTTGACAGGCACTGAGTTACAGAATCAGGGAGAGTGACACAGGCGATTTACTTTTTATTCCGGAAAATCAAATTTATTCCGGAAAATCAAAGAGTTCGCGCGCGATTTTAAAAACTGAATCCACTCGGACGTAGTCGCGGGCATCAGCTAGTAAAATTAAAATTATAAGTAGCAAATATTTAAATCAAACATCGACTGTTTACGACTATTGAATACCTAATTTCGATCTAAATCATTTCGGTATGGGTGCACTTGTCAATTTTACTTTATCGTTATTCGATTTGCATTAAAAATCGATAAGTAAAAAATACGAGACCTGCCACTGAGTCGTTGGTTTATACCAACCTATGTAATTGTTATCATCTCGAGGAGTTATCACTTTATCTCCAGAGGCAATTAATTAAACAGCGAGGGGTCGGATAGATGGTTCGTAGTGCCATTAACTACAACGATACTGATTTTTAGCATAGATGTTAGAGGGCTAGAATATTTTTTTACTAGATGATGCCCGTAGCTTCGCCTATAGTTTTTACGTGAAAGAGTAACAAACATCCATCCTCACAAACTTTCGCATTTAAGTAAGATGCATGTTTGATTTATGTTTCACTATACTTACTTTGAATTGGTATTTATATTCTTTGAATTTTCTTTTCATACTTATTTAGCAAAGCAGTGATAAGCAGTGATAGCCTAGTGGTTACGACGGTGGTCTTCTATTCGGGGGGTCGCAGTTTCGATCCCGGGTACGCACCGCTGACTTTTCGAAGTTAGAAATTAAATATGACATGCTAGGAAAACATCGTGAGGAAACCTGCACACCTGAGAGTTCTCCATAATGTTCTTGAAGGTGTGTGAAGTCCGCCAATTCGCATTGGGCCAGCGTGGTGGACTATGGCCTATAACCCTTCTCTGAGAGGAGACCTGCGCTCAGTAGTGAGCCGATGATGGGTTGATGATGATGATGAATGATTTATTTAGATCCATTTGATGCAAAATATATTATATAATGATCCCGACCTTCAGATTGATACAGGTGACGCAAGACCGCGGTATGTGGAAGTCTCTACAAGAAACCTAATATATCAAGCGATGGGGATAAACGGTTGACGATGACATAACCCCAACAAATCTTATCGACTTGACCCGGCATCTATTTTGAATTCTTTATTTATTTAATGCAACCAACCTGTGGCTCTTATGACAATTCAAGACTCTACCACCGGTTCGGCAAGCAGATTCTGCTGAGAAGAGCCATCTAGGTACATGTAATCTTTTTTTTAATACATTATAGACACACGCTTGACCACTATCACACCTGATGGAAAGTGATGATGTGGCCTAAGGTGGAACGCGTTTGCCTAGAAGATGCCTATTCACTCTTGCTTTAGAGATACCCAAATTGTACGTGTTACGAAACACAGACCTCGGTAGAGCGTACCAGATCTTGGCCGTGCGAATCAGAAATGAAGACTTGAACCGCTTCGTGCGCGTGGATGGTATATCAACGATATAGTGATGGAAGCCCTGCCGATGTCTTGCAGTGCGGTGGTAAAAAGGTGAAGGAGGGACAAGGTGGAAGAGCTCCTGAGCACACTCACCGAAATATATTCCATAAAACACTGATAAGCCGGCAACTTTTCGACGGTGATCCAGGCACTGAAGTTTGGCTAAGAGTGAGAGAGTGAGAGTAGTGAGATCTACAGCATCTAGTGCCGCAAGTTGGTACTTAGCGGAGCCCTCGAAGAGTTGACTGCAGTACTCTATGCACGACGAATCTATGAATAGGTTAGTTTACTCGGCAGGAACGGCATTCCGAACCAGTGGTAGACTCATCGACGATTAAAAACACTTGTAAAAAAGTTTACTTGAAAAAAAAACATTTCTATTCTATTCTATTCCATCGATGATTCAATTCTATAAATCTTCTTTTTCTTTATCAACCGATAGACGTCCACTGCTGGACAAAGGTCTCTTGCATGTACTTCCACAGGCCTTGGTCTTGCGCCGCCTGGATTCAGCGGCTCCCTGCGACTCGTTTGATGTCGTCGGTCCACCTAGTGGGGGGTCTGCCAACACTGCGCTTCCCGGTGCGGGGTCGCCACTCCAGCACCTTGGGAGTTGGGACCCCAACGACCATCAGCTCTTCGAACTATGTGCTCCGCCCATTTCCATTTCAGCCTCGCTCGCTGAGCTATGTCGGTGACTTTGGTTCTCCTACGGATCTCCTCATCTCTGATTCGATCCCGCAGGGACACTCCGAGCTTAGCTCTCTCCATCGCCCGCTGAGCGGTCCTGAGCCTACTCAGGTTAGGTTAGTGTATAAATAGTTCACTTATCAAATTATTGATACGCGTCGGTTCGGGCGGTTACGTGACAGGCGGTTAGTCAGTTGGCAACCGGCCGTAAGCCGTAACTATTTGCGTTGAGTGTCTAGCTATACATAGCTCAATGGGAGTCACGTGGCCAGCGACCGATCCGCTGCTGATGTTCAATGGACGCGGCGACGATGGAATGAGAACAGTATACCCGACCACGCTGCGCAGAAGGAGGGTAATGTGTTTGAGAGGACTATTACACTTCGCATCCCTGTGATTCAGGGATCTCTCACAAATTCTAATATTTTCAATGATTGTAAAAATCCCGGATACTTTGGAAAAAATATGGTCAATTATTATCTTCGACAATTAAATTACGGATATTTCTGACATAATTGTACCTAGTTTTTGATAGAGAGAGCGATAAAAGTTAATAGTAGTTTTCGCCCTTTTTCTCTATCAAAATCAGGTATATTAAAACTACCAACATATTATATTTAAAATCGCGACCCGCCTCGGCTGCGTTACAGCATAGTACGTGACCTTTTTTTGAAGTTAAAATTAGTATAGTAATCACCCTATCTATTGGTGAAAACCGCATGAAAATGCGGTCGGTAGTTTTTGAGTTTATCGAGAACAGACAGACAGACAGACGTGGCGGGGGACTTTGTTTTATAATATGTAGTGATTTTAAAAAATCAGTCGCGCAAGTGAAAGTTTTAAGACTCTAACGCCTGAAAAGATCTTCATAAATTATTTATTATTCACGTCGGCTCTCAAACAGGAGCTACAAGGGAATAGACAGACACACAAATACTCAGACACGGAGATACATAAATACACACGTCAAACTTATAATAAAATAAATAGTTGGTAAAAGTTGGCTTCTAATGGAATTTTGAATAGAATAGAATAGAACCTACAGCTGCTGGTTTAGTATACGGTCTTATGCGGTATATTAGACATTCGCGTTATCAATAAAATAAATAGTACAATGAAATTAAAACGCCAAATTGAAACCGCAAGGCATGCTCAAAATTCTCTCAATTGTCACTCATTGAGTTTATTGATCTAGACTTGAATTTAGACAGTTTAAACGAGTCTGATGTCGCCGCGTCTTATGTTAATGGCCGTTCATCGTTGACACGTCGTTGATATGTCACCGCGTCTATTGCTGCAGGCACCCGGCAGTTAGTTGTCATAATTGAGGTCACAATCAAGGCCTTACATCATCTCACTCAGAACAATACGTATTAATCGTTATTTGAAGACGCGGAAACTTTGACTGATCGTTCCAGAATCGAATCTTTATATACATATAACGTGTGAGAGTTTGTTTATGATTCATTTAGCATACTGAAGTGAAATAGGGTTAAGAAAACAACTGTTCCCAATTCCACCTTCTAATCTCCCGTGCACTCGTGAAGTAAGGGACGAGGTTCAAATATCGTTTGTACTTAAAGCTGGGGTAGATAAGGACGAACAACTTTACCCTAATGCTCTAAAATATTATATTATGCTTGCATAGGATGATTAACAATTTTGTCAACAGTTTTTAGGTCAAATTTTGTTACAATTCGCTGTTGATTTTCCGATAGTAAATAAAACAAAAAATAAATAAAACAATACCGCGACTTAATGTCCTTATAGCGCCATCTATTGTCGTAAACGGCAACAATTATTTTAATTTAACTTAATTCGTTCATATCAGCTCATCGTCAATAAAAGGGTTAGGCCATAGTCCACCACGCTGGTCAAGTGCGGACACACATATTTGGGAACATTATGGAGAACTCTTAGGCTTTCATGTTTTCCTTCACACAGGTAAAGCAAGTGATATTTAATTTCTTAAAAGAAAAAAATAAGAAAACTACGAATCGAAGATATTTCTACTCTTTGTTTTTCCGCGATGAATTAGCCAGTGTCACTCTCCAGGTTTTCAACTAAGTATAGGTACCCATGCAAAACATGTCAATTTCCGTTGATACGTGTTTAAAGGAAACAAACAAACACACTTTCGCATTTATAATATTAAGGATAGGAAGTTTCGTAACACGGGAATGTGACCGGTAAAACTAAAAGGTTATTTAGTAATAAGTTACATTGAGCCAGTGAATCAACACGCATTCTGTGAAAACACTAATTAATGGGTCGTTTTATTTACCGGGTAATGCACTCGGCATTAGACGCCACTAATTAATATTTCTATCTAAATAGGAATTCATACAAGGAAAAGGTGACTGACTGACTGATCTATCAACGCACATCTTAAACAACTGGACGAATCAGTCTGAAATTTTGCATTCAGGTAGCTATTCTGACGTTTGACCGCTTTCCGAACCGGTGGTAGAGTCATGACTTGTCATAAGAGCCACAGGTTGGCCTACGTGAAATAAATAATTTTGAATTTGAATCGAATTTGAATTTGTAGGCATCCGCTAAGAAAGGATTTTTGAATATTCAAAGGGGGTAGGGGGTTTCACCCCCTAAGGGGGTAAAAATAAAGTAGGCGTTTGAAAAATCGAACTTAACGGCCACCTCTCTTATGACAAGAGTTTAAGGCCATAGTCCATCACGCTGGCCAATTTCAGATTGGCAGACTTCATACACCTTTGAGAACAATATGGAGAACTCTCAGATAAAATAAAAGTCAAAATTAAAAATGATTTAATTCATGTAGGCCAACCTGTGGCTCTTATGACTAGTCTCTACCACCGATTCGGAAAGCAGGTTCTGCTGAGAAGAGCCGACAAGAAACTCAGCAGTTGCTCGATGCAATATGCAGGTTTCAACACGATGCAATGTTTCCCTTCACAAGCAAGTGAATTTCTCTATAGATATAGTAAAGTAGGTATGTTAGTACATACCTACGTTATGTGTACGTTACTATAGTCTATTTTTTTAACAAACGAGTACTGAGTATGTCTCTCGCACATTTCCAATATTGACAGAGTGAGATGGGTCATTGTTAGGGGTGAGGTACTGAGTATGTCTCGCACATTTTACACTCTAATTTTACGTTGTGTGAAATCGGCCCTAGACGACTAAAGTATTGTACTAATATTACTACAAATTCAGTTTCCCGTAACTAAAATGTTTTTGATTCGATACCTTAACATGGATAGCCTAAGTATGTCACGCTCTCTTTAACATTTCTGTGGTGGTGTCGTGTGATGCGGGTTGTTACGTTCCCTCAAATATGGTTGAGTGAAGCAATGGCTGGGTCATGCGTCTTGCTCGTGAACGGGTGCCACCGGCGGGAATGGGGCTACTTTCTGGCTGCCCGTCTTAACATGTGTTGAATTATAATTAGGTATGCTTTTGTGGAACTTGCCCTCATTGTGGAAACCCTGCATTCATAGCATAGTATCTATTATATTGTAAACTTGTTTTGAAAAGAGCAACTACCGAGTTTCTTGCTGGTTCTTCTCGGCAGGAACGGCATTCCGAACCAGTGGTAGACTCATCGACGATTCAAAAGCACTTGTAAAAAAGTTTATTTGAATAAAAAACATTTCTATTATATTCTATTTGGAACGGGTTTTGGAAATTAACAGATTTAACATCTGTTAATTTTGAATACCCGTTCCAAAAGTCAGCATCGTCTCAAAATTCTTAGTTAAATAGCTCAAACAGATGTCCACGAATACAAGAATCCGATAATATAATCCAATGTCATTAATACCCAGTCGCCCCTTATCTCTAGAAGTAACTTCCTATCTTCATTAAATTACTATCTCATTGGAAAACATAATACGTTGACCCATATATTTACTGTGTGAATATTACCTTAATTGATGTGTAGATAGCCCTTTATGGAATGGCATTCTTATCGAAGATATATTAATATAAATAGGTGTGTTAAGGTGTTTTTAGACGTTCCGGCGTCGACAGAAGTTGTGAAAATGAAAACGTATGTAATTGTTAAACGATGCGAATGAGTTTGCTATAAAGATTCAAAAAAAAAATTCAAAATTCAAAATTATTTATTTCACGTAGGCCAACCTGTGGCTCTTATGACACGTCATGACTCTACCACCGGTTCGGAAAGCGGATTCTGCTGAGAAGAGCCGGCAAGAAACTCAGAAGTTGCTCTTTTCAAAATAATCATTTTACAATATTATTATACAGCTATTAAATTGTAAGAAGTTTTTATACTATCTTGTGGGCAGCCGGATGCCATGCTGATTTAACCCATGCCACTTTGTTAGAATAGAATAGAATATAATATTATCTGCTAATGCTAGAAAATATTATAATGGCTATCACAAAATGTTCGTCAGTAAATAAATCTTTGAAACATTTATCGCCCATATTGTATTAATGGTATGAATTAGCGTTATTCTATTTGTAGTCTTAATATCGACAAAGATATTTTTGGCTAAAAACTTTTTGGTAGTGTTTGTGGTGATAATCATAATCTTCCAAAACGTCAAATTTATTCTTGGGTTAAATATTACTTGGAGATAGTTAAATTGGCACTTAGATGATTCACTTACGAGTAAAGTTAGTCAGTTAGAGGTGTTGAATCGCGTCTACTAGCATTCAAATATGGTAATAAGTAGATATGATAGAACAAGACAAGCAGTGATAGCCGAGTGGTTAGGACTGTGGTCTCCTATTCGGCGGGTCGCAGACACGATGCCGGGTACGCACCTCTGACTTTTCGGAGTCAAGTGCGTTTAAGCAATTAAATATCACTTGTTTCAACGGTGAAGGAAAACATCGTGAGGAAACCTGCACACCTGAGAGTTCTTCATAATGTTCTTGAAGGTGTGTGAAGTCCGCCAATTCGCATTGGGCCAGCGTGGTGGACTATGGCCTATATAACCCTTCTCTGAGAGGAGACCTGCGCTCAGTAGTCAGCCGTTGATGGGTTGCTGATGATGATGATGATGAGATATGATAGTTAAATAGATTATAATATAGTACGAATTCCAGCTTTTTCTAAATCGGTCACACTTGAGATATAGATAGCTCGTGGCTTCTACCAGTTCTAGCAAGAACCGGATTAAAATAGACTGCCGGTTAGAAGAGTGTGAAACCAGCATAAGTTCCCCGAAACATCTGGAAGCGTTGAGTGCTGAATTCCCCCGTAATAAATTACTCGATCCATTCAAATGGATTTATTCGAATTTATTCGAATGCAAAGTGATGCGTTCATTATCAATTGAAAAGAATTTACCCTTCAGGGTTCCGTTATATTGTTGAATCAATTATTATTAAAGATTTTGTATGGCTTCTCGATATTTTAATTAAAGGATCTTAAGCTTTTACAATTGATTACAAAATACGGATTTTAGCGTTTTCTAAGGCCTGATAAAAAGATTCCGGAAATATATTTATATACTTATTGGAACCGATTAAAATATTAAGGATACCTAACCTTATTATAAATGCGAAAGTCGGTTTGTCTACCAATCACCTAGAAACGCACTATTGGATTGATGATTTCTTGCATCGTAGCCTCTTGTTATCCCGGAAAATTAAGGATTTTTGCGGGATTTTTAAAAAGTTTTTTCACACCCATAAAGCATCTGGATAAGAAAATTTTGACAAAAGAATGTTGATACATTAAGAACAGATTTTCCAACGTAAAATAAGTATTATCTTATCCGAGCGTAACAACTTTACGCTATCATATTTTGACAGATTTTCAATATAAAAACTGTCAGAACGCCCGATTTATTCTTCAGTTAGACGTCACTCGACGTTGGTGCAAATCGGCACTAAGTTTAAATAACCAATATAATAAAAAAGTAATAATAATAATCTTCTTCTTCTTCTTCTTCTTTATCCTTCTTCTTCTTGAGACTTCCACAGGCCTCGGTCTTGCGCCGCCTGAATCCAGCGGCTCCCTGCGACTCGTTTTATGTCGTCGGTCCACCTGGTGGGGGGTCTGCCAACACTGCGCTTCCCGGTGCGGGGTCGCCACTCCAGCACCTTGGGACCCCAACGACCATCAGCTCTTCGAACTATGTGCCCCGCCCATTTCCACTTCAGTATCGCGACTCGCTTAGCTATGTCGGTGACTCTGGTTCTCCTACGGATCTCCTCATTTAATAAAAATAATAATATTGAATGATAGATACAATAGAAAACAAAAATACCTCATGCACCTGTGAAAACTTAGAACAGACACCTCAAATAAAATACCTTGGTATTATCATAGACAAAAACTTAAATTGGCATCCACAAATTACAACGGTTGCAACGAGAGTGAGAAGGCTAATAACTGTGTTTAAAAACCTGCGGGACGTCGTGGACAAAAAATTACTCTACAATGTTTATACAGCGCTATGCCAATCCCTGCTCATTTACTGTATTCCGGCGTGGGTTGGCGCAGCAGCTAGTCATATGATAGATGTGGAAAGAGCGCAGAGAGCCGTAATCAAAGTGATGCTGCATAAACCACGAAGGTATTCATCAGAACAGCTGTATAAAGATTCACAACTATTGACCATACGCCAACTATTCATATTGCATGCTGTACTGCGCCACCATAGTTCGTGTCCCATTTTACAGGAGAGAAAGCATAGACGCAAAACTTATATTGCCTTACCCATCACTAAAACAACCTTTGCAAGAAGACAGTACAATTACCTAGGCCCGTACTTGTATAGATACATGAACAAAAAGGTCAAAATTAATCGCTTGAATAGGCATGGATAAAAAAAGTCTAAAAAAATTCTTGACTAACTATAGCTATGAGGATACTGAAAAAATTATGAATACATACTCAGTTCAAAACATTCTATGAGTTTAAAATGATAGGCAGCACGCGTACACACATATAAACACATGCGGACACACAAGACACAAACACACGCACACACACACACACACACGCGCGCGCGCGCGCGCACACACACACACACACACACACACACACACACACACACACACATACACACACACATACACACACACACACATACATATAACTTAGATACTAGGTATATTTAGCATGTAATATTTTCAAAATTGTTCTGTTCAAACTTTTTATTTTATTTTTAATTCATTATTAAACTTAACTTTAATTTTAAAGCAAGACAACTCAACACACAGAAATGTTTCTATTTGTTAAAGTGCACTAGATCTGTAACTCTTATTATCATACAATGTTTGGGAAGGCACTGGCCCCTAAGATACGGGTTTTCCTAGTTTAGGGGTCAGGATTTCATAGTATTGTGCTGTACTGAGTTTTCTAAATAAAGATTATTATTATTATTATAGATTCAGTTATTTTGGAAAATTGCATAGTGTATTTAAGCAGAGTTTTTTTTTACACAACACCTATGTTATTATAATTATGTATTACCCAAATTCGGCATCATCATCATCTCATTAGCAACCCATCAACGGCTCACTACTGAGCGCACAACCGGCAACCGTTGTAAGTCAAGTCGATGTGAACGATGAAACATCGCAGCCCACATCGACGCTAGATGTTTTTAAGAGAATCGCACTCCAGGTCTCCTCTCAGAGAAGGGTTGTAGGCCATAGTCCACCACGCTGGCCCAATGCGAATTGGCGGACTTCACACACCTTCAAGAACATTATGAAGAACTCTCAGATGTGCAGGTTTCCTCACGATGTTTTCCTTCACCGTTGAAACAAGTGATATTTAATTAAACGCACTTGACTCCGATAAGTCAGAGGTGCCCGGGATCGAACCTGCGACCCCCCGAATAGGAGACCACAGTCCTAACCACTAGGCTATCACTGCTTTCGCATTCGCTGTACATGTATTGAAATTCAAATTAACCCTGTCCGTTGGTAATGAATCTACCACTGGGAAGTAAGTTATTGGGTGCTTCGCAAGTAGCTACCTTTGGTACTGGAAATACTAGAGCAATGGCGACCGGCGCGAGCGCAAAACATCGCGGCTAAATCCGTCACCGGTATTGTTGGTGCCACCGGCAATTTGACATAGAATAACTAATTTGAACAGTGGTTTGACAAGGAAAGCCCGTCGAAACTGTAACCCGACTTAAAATAGATGTGACATGCGCCATATTGATTTTTAACCGACTTCAAAAAAGGAGGTCCTCAATTCGTCGGATTTTTTTTTAATGTACGTTCACCGATTACTCGAAGACGTGTATAATCGATCTGAAAATTTCTTTTTTGTTTCAAAGCGCATACTTCTCAGGTGGTCCCATATAAATTTTATAGAAATCGGTCGAGTGGTTTTTAAAATAAATTAACAATAAATTAAATACTTCGTATAGTGTGTGTGTAATGTAGTAAAGCGGAGTTTTAAGTCGGTTGTTTAAAAATATTTTTTATATTAAACTAGCTGACACGGCGAACTTCGTACCGCCAACTTATCTATTATATTTTTTTTTTGTTTTTTTTTTTTTATTATTATTATCTATTAAGTATAAATTCCTTCCGTTCACCTTCCGTGGACCTTAAGGAACATACAAAAAAATAAATTAACCGAATTGGTCCATCCATTCTTGAGTTATGCGCTTACCAACATTCATTTTTATTTATATAGATTATATTCGTATAAAATGTAGCCTATGTCACCTGTAACAACGAATTGATTGATTTGACAAAATCGGCTCAGCAATTTAAGCGCCACGGTTAATGAAACGTAAATTACAAAATTCAAAATTAGTTACTACATGTACCTGCGGTTCTGATGACAAGGAAAGACTCTACCATCGGTTTGGAAAGCAGATTCTGCTGAAAAGAATCAAGAGCCGGCATGAAACTCAGCAGTTGTTGTTTTCATAACAATCATAGATTTTAGAATCTATATTCTTTATCCTTACATGGATTCTATATTCCATCTACTATGTGGTAGACTCATTGACGATTCAAAAGTACTTGTAAAAGTTTATTTGAATAAAAAACATTTCTATTCTATTCTATTCTATAAATAATTTATCTATGGTAGATGGTACAAATCTACGTTTGTTTATTTAAAATAGAACAAATTATTAACACAATGTATTTATTTATTTATTAAATTATTCATCATAGAAAGTAAAATATTCACAAAACAATCTTAATAATTGTGATTTTAGTGAAAATATGATTTTTGTGAATTTTTTCTATGTTCACAAACACAATCAAGAAATCAGTTTTGTAATCGTCTAGCTTCGGACGTTTGTTTGGATAAATATTAGTTTGAGAAACAACATAAGTGGCTAAGTAAACGCACGATACTCCAAAGTAGTTATTTAAAGCATGAAAGTACGTCAGAATTTGTGGGTGTCCCCAAAATGATATTTCAAAAGTTAAAACATGTTTGTACTTTATACGCACTTTAACGTCAACGATGGCGATAAGCTACCGTTTAGAGACAGTTTATGAAAACAGCATAAAGTTAGCTTAGCGTAAATTGTCCTACGATATGTGTAATGTGTGGACTCTGCGTTATTTACGGAAGGAGGTACTAGAGTATTACGTACAGAGACATGCATAATTCTTTCAGACAGCTAATCCTTTGAGCACTCCATGGATGGCGGTCTTTCGGTAGATATGCCATTTTATTTAAAACTGTAACAGAGTCATGTCTGTGATTATTTACTTCCCTGTTAATATAAATGCGAAAACTGTTGGTTTCTTGGTTTGTCCTTTAATCATGCCATAACAGAACTACGTCTCGACGTGATTTTTTGCATGCATGCAGAGATATGTTATATTTACTACGGTTGTATGTATAGTCAAAGCATGCATGGCATATTTGAGGAGCTGGAGAGTGAAAAAGGCTACTAATTATAACGGAAACTAAAAAAGTTCTCACGGAAATTTTAAAAATTAGATCCGCACGGACGTAGTCGCGGGTATCAGTAAGTGTTAAATTTTGGAGTTGGTATTTGAGGTCTCTGACCCAAAATATTTTGTCTTTACATTTTTATCCTAGGATTATTCGCAAATGTACTCGTATGACGTAAATCTTACACAGTGTAAAACCGAATTCCTTCAGTAAACACTGCATAAAGTTTGCTCAAAACTGGTTGAATGGACACAGAGTTCCAGCAGTTACCGTACAGTTATCGGTATCACGACCCTGACAATGTCACGATACCTGTCGCGCTACTGGCCGCGTTACATAATCTGTGACCGCGTGGATTCGGGACTCAGCTATTTGCATTTGCGACCGGTTGCACAATTAATTATATAAATCCTCTTAACAGTTCTGTTTGTTTCTTAAATGCCGCTTTAGCGTTTTAATTATGTGTTACAGAAATATGCCTGTAATTTTTCAATATTTGATTAACACCATGGGGTACTTAATAGAAGTAGTAATAGCCTAGTGGTTAGGACTGTGGTCTCCTATTCGGGGGATCGCAGGTTCGATCCACACCTCTGACTTTTCGGAGTCAAGTGCGTTTAAGCAATTGACTATCACTTGCTTCAACGGTAAAGGAAAACATCGTGAGGCAACCTGCACATCTGAGAGTTCTTCATAATGTTCTCGAAGGAGTGTGAAGTCCACCAATTCGCATTGGGCCAGCGTGGTGGACTATGGCCTATAACCCTTCTCTAAGAGGAGACCTGTGCTCAGTAGTGAGCCGTTGACAGGTTGCTAATGATGATGATGATGATGAATGGGGAACCTAACCAACTCAGCTCATTAAAAAATACCCTTACGTAGTAGAAATATAACTGTCACGTTTCGTGAGTGAGATTTGAACCTGCGACATCATACATTAAACGGTAAGGAAGGCGGCTGCTTGCCCGCTGCGCTATACAAGGTTGCTTGAGAACCTCTAAAATGTTGAACGCTTACTGAAATCTCCAGGTGGCGATTGTGAAGATGACGATGACGCGAAATCCATGTTTTTTGCTCACCCAACAGAGTCTCAACGCGCCTAAAGAAGTTTTCACTTTAAAAATTCTTTCAAAAAATGTAGGAAATACTATGCAAATAAATAAATTAGTTTAGGTAATTATTATAAAGCGTTGGTATTTAAAATAATGTGTATCACAGCGGGTTTTGAGAAACTGCGCTATACTTATGTATATGGCTCAGCCTCGGGACGACCTTTTGTAATAATTTATCACGTATTTGCATGAATTCACGCTGATACATGATTTATGTGGTTTAGAGACGGTTTAGGGACATAACTCTAAACGATTCACGGAATTCCAAGTAAAGGCGTTTGCAAGACAACGGGTATTTCCGAATGAAACATCAGCGCTTTCTGAATTAGATTTTTTTTATTCGATGACAAGCTAGTCCTTTACTGCGATCTCACCTGATGGTAAGTGACGATGCAGTCTAAGATGGTAGCGGGCTAACTTGGAAGGGGTATGGCAGTGAACTTTCAACCCATACCCCTAATTGGTTTCTACACGCCATCGTGCCGGAACGCTAAATCTCTTGGCGGCACGTCTTTGACGGTAGGGTGGTAACTAGCCACGGCCAAAGCCTCCCACCAGACCAGACCAGAGACACTTCAGAAATTATAAATTCCCAAATTGACCCCGCCGGGAATCGAACCCGAGACCTCCCAGTTATAACTTATAAGGCAACAGCGCTCACCACTGAGCCAGGGAGGTCGTCAAAATAGAATAGAATAGAAATGTTTTTTATTCAAATAAACTTTTTTACAAGTGCTTTTGAATCGTCGATGAGTCTACCATTCTAATTACTAGTTGTAGTCTAGTCCACAAGTTCTAAAACGTGTTAATTCTTGATCAAGCTCCAAAACATATTATGTGCGATAGCTCATTCGATTCGGAAATTTGTCTAGAAAAATGATTTATTAGCACATAAAAAATTGCATTTGTTATTAACAAAATAAGATGATAAAAGATATTTAGTTTTTTATTAATAACTCAAAAACTATTAATATTTAAGAACTTTTGAAAAGATATTCTTAAAGAAGAGGAAATTTCCAGAAAAGTCTACCAGGTCTGGTTGACTCAAATTCAAATTCAAAATCAAAATCATTTATTTCATGTAGGCCAACCTGTGGCGCTTATGACAATTCATGACTCTACCACCGGTTCGGAAAGCGGATTCTGCTGAGAAGAACCGGCAAGAAACTCAGCAGTTGCTCTTTTCAAAATTACACATTTTACAATATTTTTTGCAGGTAATATGTATTTACATTTTAATAACTTTTTATAATATCTTGTGGGCAGCTGGATGCCATGCCGATTTACCCCATGCAACTTGTTAGAATAGAATATTTCCAACAATACGATGATATAATATTTATAGAACAACTCCAAAAATACATAAGTACAATATTCAAAACATGTCAAGACTGGCAGACCAGCAGCCCCGCTTCCGACGGTGGCACCCATTCACGAGCATGACGCATGATCCAGCCATTGCTTCGCTCAACCATATTTGAGGGAACGTAACAACCCGCACCACACGACACCACCTACAGAAACGTTAAAGAGAGTGTGACATACTCGACTACCCATGTCAAGACATCGAATTTATCTAATCTAATACAGTACTATTACTATTCAAATACTCTTTTCAAGATCCCATGCAACTTTATCATTAAGAAAGTCATTAACTTTGTAATAACCGCGACTCAGTAAGTGAGTTTTTACGCATTCTTTAAATTTGTGCAGTGGCAAATCTAGCAATTCCTTCGGAATCAGATTATATAAGCGTACGCTCAACCCCACAAAGGATTTTTGCACTTTACGCAGGCGACATGATGGTATTTCTAGTTTATGACGATTTCTAATAAGACGATTGTGTGCATCGCCCCTTTGTTTATACAGATGAATATTTTGTCTCAGAAAAACAGTGGAGTTCTCAATTTTAAGGTTATCTCCGTTTAATTTTATTGATTTATCAATTTTCTTTACATTAGGTACAATAAATTCTAAACACTTAGTCTTTTTGGCGTTCAGGAGCAAATTATTAACAGTAAACCAACGCGATATTTGAGATAACGTACTGTTTACATCGTCAAAATTTACTTTGTTTCTATCTGTTTTAAATATTAGAGATGTATCATCTGCAAACAATACAATATTGCAAGCATCGCGTACATGATATGGTAGGTCATTAATATATACCAAAAATAGAAAAGGACCCAAGATAGAGCCCTGTGGGACACCCAACAGAGCAGATGAACCCCGCGATTTCACGTCACCTACGCATACACTTTGAGTTCGATCATTAAGGTAAGAGGCAATGAGATCAAGTGCAACGTCTCTGATGATATAATGTCTAAGTTTAAGTAAAAGAGTTTGGTGATCAACGCAATCAAAGGCCTTAGATAAGTCACAAAATACCCCAATGGCATTCTGTGAACGCTTCCAGGCATCGTAAATATGTTCAAGTAGCTTAGCACCTGCGTCAGTGGTGCTTCGACCCTTCGTGAAGCCGTACTGTTCAGGATGTAGCAAATTATTTACATTAAAATGATTTACTAGTTGATTAAGAATAATTTTGACTCGACCAGCAGGCCTAGAATGCACGTTGACGGTCGAAATGATATCTCACGAAGAGAGAGAGAGATATTATCGATGTAGACTGATTTCTCGTTTACTCTTTTAAACTTCAAAATTTGAAAAAATTACGTCACCATTCGCCATGTTAGAGTTCGTAGACTACCATAATATAGAGTTCATTCAAAGAGAGAGTTAGAGAGGCGTCGGAGCTCTGTTTTAACTAAGCAATAATAATAGGTAAGGCTTGCTTTTACTATGAAGGAAAATATGAAGGATTTTTTTTTGTGAGCGCTGTGGTCTAATAACTTGGAGGTCTCGGGTTCGATTCCCGGCGGGGCGATTTGGGAATTTTTAATTTTTGAATTGTCTCTGGTCTGGTCTGATGGGCTTTGGCCGTGGCTAGTTACCGCGCTACCGTCAAAGACGTGCCGCCAAGCGATTTAGCGTTCTGGCACGATGGCGTGTAGAAAAAGATTAGGGGTAAGGGTTGAATGTTCACCGCCATGCCCCTTCCAAGTTAGCCCGCTACCATCTTAAACTGCATCCTTACTTACCATCAGATGAGATCGCTAGTCAAGGACTATTAAATTTAAAAAAATATGAGGAAACTTGATTGACTTAAGGTTCTCCAAAATGTTTTCATAAGTTTGTGAATTCCCCACACTTAGCCAATGGTGGACTATGGCCTAAGCCGTAAACCATTTTAATTTTGATTGAGACTAATTCCCAGTAGTGGGCCAGCATGTGTGGACATGATGATGAGTAGTCTGGCAATCGTGATGAAACCAATGAACACACACACACACTTTTATTTGTTAAATAAATATGGTTGAGCGAAGCAATGGCTGGGTCATGCGTCACGCTCGTGAACGGGTACCACCGGCGGGAATGGGGCTACTTTATGTCTGCCCATCTTAAGATAAAAGTTAGTTGGTATGCATTTTTTTGGAATTTCCCTCATTGTGGAAACACTGCATATATAGCACATTATTTACTGTATTGTAAATTTGTTTTGAAAAGAGCAACCGCCGAGTTTCTTGCTGGTTCTTCTCGGCAGGAAGGGCATTCCGAACCAGTGGTTGAGCCAGACGATTCAAAAGCACTTGTAAAAAGTTTATTTGAATAAGAAATATTTCTATTCTATTCTATTCTATTCTAAATGCTACTCGCATAGTCACATATATCGGTTACGCACACCCATACTTCGTCTACGTAAAATCACAATCCAATAACGCATAACGAGCGTACAAAAACTGGAAAATGTGGAAATGGTGCGAGATAAGAGCGGGGTCGTTGACCGCGTGACGTCGATAACAGAATTAGCCAGCAATTAGGAAGCCAGTGTATTTGTAGGCGAGTTTTTTCGGCAAGTTTTGGCAGCGGCCGGCGACGGATTTAGACGTCGCTTTGATCTACACTTCCCGCTATGGGGCATTGTGTTTTGACGTTTTGTCTATGAATGTTAGAGACTCTATGACGAGCTCATAGAATTTTTATCACGAATGTCGGAATTGCGCAGTAGGTACTTAGATGATTTTTTTTAAAGAATATCAGCCAAGCTGAAGTTGACTAATATCCTCTCCCCTCCAAATAAGCGGAAAGCTGGTGCTAGCAGTGGGTACGAAAATTATAGTGCTACGGGTGAGGTTTGAACCTGTGACTTTAAAGGCCGATTTCACCGACGTAAAATAAGTCTTATCCGAGCGTAAATTTGATATTTTGGAGGTATTTTCAATACAAAAACAGTCAGAAAGTTCAATTTATTCGTCGATTACGTTTACGATTTAACGTCTTTTGACGTCGGTGAAATCGGCCCTTGAGTGATCTCTTGAAGGAAGAACTTGATTGTTGATCTGAGAGACGGGGAATCGCAAGTCCTTGGCAACCTGGGCGGCCTGCTAGGCTTCTGGAGAGATCTAGGATGGTTGGAGTAACTACAATGGATGGATTGGTCACACACAACAGACCATCACGGTTTACGTGTGGAAACCAGCCCAGAAGAAGAAGAAGAAGAAGAAGAGACGGGGAATCGCAATAATACGTGGAATTACGTTTATTATACAATATACATCTATAGCCCCTAATATTAGTACTAATAATACTAAAACTAGTATTACTAGTAGCAGTGATAGCCTAGTGGTTAGGACTGTGGTCTCCTATTGGGGGGTCGCAACTCGCAGGTTCGATCCCGGGTACCTCTGACTTTTCGGAGTCAAGTGCGTTAACTATCACTTGCTTCAACAAAGAAGAAAAACATCGTGAGGAAACCTGCACATCTGAGAGTTCTCTATATTGTTCTCGAAGGTGTAAGTCCGCTAATTCGCATTGAGCCAGCGTGGTGGAGTATGGCTTATAACCTTTCTCTGAGAGGAGACCTGCGCTCAGTAGTGAGCCGTTGATGGGTTGCTGATGATGATGATGATTATTATTATTCTCATAATATTATAGTTATTCTGGTCAGTAAAACGTAAAAACGATCACCAAATCAAACTTAATGACTCAAAACAGAACCTACCTACTTTGATACTATTTTTTCAGAGTTCAGTAACCCCGTTGTTGTTATCATTAATACATACCGATAATGCATTAAACTAGCTCAACTCTGTGATCTGCGAGAGCTATAACATTGATTCATCATCTGTTGTTTCATTTTTTTTAAGAATATTAAATTGACTGACATCCCCCTCTCCCCTCCAAATAAGAAGAAAGCTTGTGTTAGGAGTGGGTACGACAACAGTGCAACGGGTGGGGATTTAACCTGCGACCTTTCAGTTTTCAAAGTATTGAGATTTATGAAAAATTAAAGAGAACTCTCAGGTACGTAGGTTTTCTTTTAAGGCGCTGTGTTCTAAGTCACGATCTTCACTCGTGAGCCGAATCACAAGCCGAATGAAGATTGTCTTATTTAAAATCTATGGGTCATAATATTATGACAAAAAAGTAGTTATCGTATTTCTGGCCTGATGGCTGTTTCCTAAACACGATGACGCAAACTTTTCTCGATAGAAAAAAATTGCAAAGTTGACTCTGCAAATACATAAACTTCCATCGTTCTCTGTTATGCATACATTTATTTTGGTAAAATTAAGTACAATTGTTTTTCATATCTTACTACAACAAATGGCTGTTTTAGATTTTATTTATTGCAACTGTTATATTTTAATATTTTCCATTATAATTTAACCTTCACCGTTAAAACATGTGATATTTAATTTATTAAAAGCACCTAACTTCGAAAAGTCAGAGGTCTCCGGGATCGAACCTGCGACCCCCCGAATATGTGACCACTAGGCTATCCACTGCTTATTATTAATTAATAAATAATAATGTCTTTATAACGTGAAAAGAGAAAGACAGGCGGACAGTGTCCGGCTTATCTCCACGTCGTATTTATTTTAATTACAGTGTCAAGGTTAAAACGTGCGATTATGTTATTTATTGAGTGAAAGTCGAGTACCTAGTCGCGACCAGGCAACACACTGTGTGATACAAGTAAATAAGCAAGTGTAAATTAAAAATTGTATTTTTTATAAACTAGCTTTTAGTAGCTGGCTTCATCATCAGACCCTGGATAATCTAGGATCAGAGTAATTGTCAAGACGAATCAAACGAGCCCAGGTTGACTCGTCTTCACAATTACTTATTTATTGACGAGCCATTCGATGGGGTTACGTCATTTTATTACAGAGTTCCGATAGCCATCTTCGAGCTCCATCATCAGATCAGCTCCATGTCACAATAATATTGCATTGTCATCCGATTTACATATACAAAATTTCAGCTCAATCGGAACTCGGGAAGTGGTACTATAATTCATCTTGCAAGATTTGACCTAAACATACTTACATTCATTCATTTAAATAAAAGCTTGTAAATATACCTACCTTTCGTCCGTGAACTTCTAATACCTCCTGTCATATTTTTACAAAAGTTATTTATTTTCATAACTCCTAATTAATGTAATAAAACAAAGAAAATCTCAAATTTTTTTGCTGAGCAGCATGATTATTAACACATTGTAATTTACAGGTAAAATACTTAAAATACGTCAAATACTTTTAGTTTTTTCAATAAACTCACTATAATGTCCCTCCTGTAAAAGCCTTTATCTCAAAAGTTCACAGACGATAATTATATTATTATTTTTATTTTTAAACATCTACAGGCAGTAATCTCCTCCAACGTCCAGACTCCAGGGCTAGATGTCTTGATCGAATTGACTCCGCGAATCGTTTGATGTCATCTATCCACCCCATATCTAATGATTTCAAAATACTATTCAACCATGTCTCATCATCATCATTAGCAACCCATCAACGGCTCACTACTGAGCGCAGGTCTCCCTCTCAGAGAAGGGTTATAGGCCATAGTCCACCACGCTGGCCCAACGCGATTTGGCGGACTTCACACACCTTCGAGAACATTATAGAGAACTCTCAGATGTGCAGGTTTCCTCACGATGTTTTCCTTCACCGTTGAAGCAAGTGATATTTAATTGCTTAAACGCACTTGACTCCGATAAGTCAGAGGTGCGTACCCGCCGGGATCGAACCTGCGACCCCCCGAATAGGAGACCACAGTCCTAACCACTAGGCTATCACTGTTTTCGCATTCGCTTTACATGTATTGAAATTCAAATTAACCCTGTCCGTTGGTAATGAATCTACCACTGGGAAGTATGTTATTGGGTGCTTCGCAAATCGCAAGTACCTAGTGATATTTGATTGCTTAAACGCACTTGACTTGGAAAGTCAGAGGTGCGTACCCGAGATCGAACCTGCGACCCCCCGAATAGGAGACCATAGTCCTTACCACTAGGCTATCACTGCTTCAACCATGTCTCATTTTACACAATTTTCGATCTTTAATAGACACAATTTTTTTGTATTCTTTTACTATTTGACGACTTTTACTTTTAACGATTTTGACGATTACTTTGACGACCTCTCTCGGTCAGTGGTGAGCGCTGTTGCCTTATAACTGGGAGGTCTCGGGTTCGATTCCCGGCGGGGTCAATTTGGGAATTTATAATTTCTGAATTGTCTGTGGTCTGGTCTGGTGGAAGGCTTTGGTCGTATCTAGTTACCACCCTGCCGTCAAAAACGTGCCGCCAAGCGATTTAGCGTTCCGGCACGATGGCGTGTAGAAACCAATTAGGGGTATGGGTTGAATGTTCACTGCCATACCCCTTCCAAGTTAGCCCGCTACCATCTTAGAGTCCATCGTCACTTACCATCAGGTGAGATCGCAGTCAAGGACTAGCTTGTCATCGAATAAAAAAAAACAATGAAACCCAAAAAGGTGGCAAAAAGTCCAAGAGCGATAATTAAAATATGGTTAGAAACGTCCATTACAATAATTCCGCTCGTTCACTCAGCGTTCACTCAGCGGATCGAGTTACTGATTGATGAGTGAACGTTAACCCGTTGGCTCGTGGAATGACAATGGCTGCCATTGAGCAATTATGCTCTTAATTAATGTTTGGGGTATTGATGCTGATAAATACGTCTGAGGTAACACTTTAGGTTGCCAATGTTTGAGTATGATTTATTATCATTTGACTAGCTGAAGCCCGAGACTTCACCAATGTGTGCGTTTTTTACTGCTTTAAAAAGTATCCATCAAGTGGGAATTCAAATAGGTTCGATAGATATTTTCGTCATATTTTCCTCTCCCTCGATTAAGACGAATACAACAATAATAACTACCTATCTATATTTTATATAGGAACTTTGTACGTTAAATAAGCTACTTTATTTTGGATTTTACGATTAATTTTATCATTAATGGCTGATTTCACCAAAGTCGAGTGACGTTTTACCGAAGAATAAATTGGGCTTTCTGACAGTGTTTGTTTTGAAAATACTGTCAAAATATCGTTGTTGTTGAAATCGGCCCTAAACCGCGAAATAAGTTTAAAATGTTAGTTTGCTTACACTAGCGGCACGCTATGATGGCCGGTTTGACACATTACAATAGTGATGTGGAATGTCAATTTATTCTCGAACAAAAAACAATTAAGTTTTGTTTTTGTACCTGATTAAATAGGTTTAATAAAACAAAAATGTATATGTTTATTTAATTTATTTGAACGAACTGAATATTTGAATGAAAATGAATATACATACTTTATATGCACACAAGAAACATATGAATACAAAAGATACCAAAAAAGGTGCCACAAAAGGCCATAATTAATCAGATTCGTCCATACTACTATTTTCACTGTCGTCACTGCTATCATCACCTACATTAATAATTATATGTTCGTTTTCTATAATATTATCTATTTTCACATCTCTTTCATAATCTTCCCTTATTAATTTAACAGTTCTATTCACAACCTTTTCCCAGTCTCCTTTAGTCACATGTTCACAAGCTTCTTCTAATAATTTTAGCATTTTTTTTGTGGTAAATGGGGGTTCTGTATTGTGTCTTGCAGCATATCCCTTAATTTGAGCCCACACCAACTCAATCGCATTATACTCACAATGGTAAGGCGGTAACCGTATAACTCTGTGCCCATGTTCTAATGCTATTTCGTCAATGACGTATCGGATCTTGGTTGGTTTGTTTTCTTTTAAAAGACGTACTAATTCCGCTTTTAACATATTCATGTTTGCATCTACGCCATTTTTAACGTATTTCACGCCATAACCAAATGCCGAGTTGTGGTATATATCATATAAAAATAAAAATTTTACCTTTTGTATGAAACAGCTGATATTTTTTTGCGATTTCAGAGGTTTGTCCACATAGTGAAAATTGTTCATATTCACAAGTACATTCACCCCTTAAATGGTGCAAACTGATTTTTCTACACTTGTATACATTTTAGAAATCAATTTAATAAATAAATTTTGAGTCCTAAACCTAAAACTACATTCGATAAAATTTATGAATCTCTGCACATCACTATCGTCAATAAAGTAATACAATTATTTCCTTCAAAGTCGTTATCAATTAATACGGAACTTCATGAGCGGACAAACGTCAAACCGGCCTTCATAGCGTGCCGCTAGTTTAATATTGATTGGTTTTACAAAAAATAATGTGACAGGTTTGGTGACAGGATTCCGAATGCTGATTTGCGCAGTCAAAACTAAGGCTCATCTAAGGCAGGTAAATTTTATTAAAATAAGGAGCTTTTTTCACGCTGAGCACTTTTATGTTAAAATACTTTGAATGGACCAGAATGTTTCTCAACCATAACATCAAGCGGAAAATTCGAATTAGAATTTTCCTGTTTCACAGAATTAAGTTAGAAAGCGTGATATTTTTGTGTTACTAATTACAAAGTTAATCAAGGAGAAACAATAGCGAAATCGATTGGTTCTAATAATTTGATGGTGAATGATGGTGAATGGTGATCCATAACTGACATCCGTTATTGCTAAGCAAAACCATGGTTAGGCGAATGATAAGACAAGAATATTCGATCATCATCATCAGATGTATAAAGTTCAACGTTTCTGAAACTAACCGCTAATATGTGGCGTGTGGAACGCCCTTCCGACATCCGTGTTCCCTGCCACCTATAATTTGAGTACCTTCAAGGCAAGAGTGAATATTCATCTTCTAGGCAAGCGCGTTTCAAATTAGATCTCAAAGAAAGAAAAATTGGTCGTCTGGTAAGTCAGTTTACGGACGATAGTTTTACTTGATAATGTCATAAAGAAACATTGACGATGACTGGCGCCTGGCGGGCGGCACAAGCCAACGCTTGGGCCGATCGTGCCTCTCTATCGCTTGCTCCGCGCTCTCGCTTGCGCCCTCCGGGTCATGCGGAACGTGACACTTTTTCGTACGTGCAGCCGGTGTTCATCGATTTATAAGACGTTATCACGTCAAAAGAGTTAAAAGTTAAAACATATTGTCTTAACAACTACCTAATTAAATTAAGTTAATCTACATCACATGACGAAGCTTGGAATAAATTGTTGCTTCAAATTTAAAATACGTCAAACTACAAATATGATAAATGAGGTCATCTTCTCCGCTAAATTAATTAATAGACACGACGAAAACCCGCGTGTGATGATATAAAAAAACCCGGCCAAGTGCGAGTCGGACTCGCACACCGAGGGTTCCGTACTCCATACTGTTTTTCGACATTTTGGCCGATTAATCAAAAACATTATATAGAAATAAATAAAAAACTGTTTTAGAATGCATAAGTAAAGGCGTTTCATATGATTCCCCATTCGGTATAGTTATCTTACTCTGAAATTTCAAACCCCTGATTTTCCCCCTTTTTTAATAAAACTAAATATAATTTCCGATTTTTTTTATTCCAATGATGTTGGGCCACTATTATACACAACTATGCCAAATTTCATGTCGATAGCTTTAATAGTTACTGAAATAATCGACTGTGACAGACGGACGGACGGACGGACGGAGAAATTCTCACCATCAGGGTTCCATTTTAACCATTTTGGTACGGAACCCTCAAAACTACTTCAACACGTTTTAATGTTGACATCTGCACTATGCTATTAATTTTGGTAATCCTCTGAAACGAAGCGCGCCATATTCATTGAAAATGTTTTAAAAATAACGGCCACGGAATTAGATTGTTAGACAAAACAAGCTTGTAAGATCGCAACTTGGCCCATAAAGAGTTCATTTTAACATTTACGTTCATTTACATGTACATTTTATCATTACGTGTTACGTTCCCTCAAATATGGTTGAGCGAAGCAACGGCTGGGTCATGCGTCATGCTCGTGAACGAGTTCCACCGGCGGAAATGGGGCAACTTTATGTCTGCCCATCTTAAGATAGAATTTAGTCGGTATGCATTTTTGGAACTTACCTCATTGTGGAAACACTGCATATATAGCATAGTATTTACTGTATTGTAAACTTTTTTTGAAAAGAGCAACCGCCGAGTTTCTTGCTGGGCTGGTTCTTCTCGGCAAGAAGGGCATTCCGAACCAGTGGTAGAGCCAGACGATTCAAAGGCACTTGTAAAAAGTATTCTATTCTATTTAATTGCATCCGTTACCCGTGTTACTAACAGCAGGCCTGTCTCACTCTTGGTACTTATGCGATTTAGATACCTACAGTCGCGCACACTCACTGAGTGCAACGACAGTCGGGGCTAGCGCGTTCTAGGCGAGTGACGTATTACTGATTTCAACATTGCTTACGCGTAAATTCTTTTTTGTAAATATTGGTTTAAATAGTTTTAATCTATGTTTAGTATATTTAGTTGTAGGATAAAATAGTTGTAGACATTTATATTTTATATGGATGGACATAAAATAATGAAACAATGGCAGAAAGTCGTAAAATACTGAAAGGTGAGTTTATTTCATAATTGAAATTATGTTAGAAGGTACCTACTTAAAATTATTAAGGTATTGTACGGAGTGTGTACCAATTTATACCTACAGTATGTATTTATTTATTTACGTAGCGAAAACTTATTAACTATACAATAAATTAACCACAGTAGTAGGTACTTACACTATGTAGGTACCTATATCCTATCACAGAATTTAACTGTTTTATACTTCACTATCGAAGTTGTACCTACTTATGAGTCGCGCGCAGAGATTTGCCGATGGCTGCCCCTCCCGCCTACGCCACCCGCGACCCGCACTCGTCTAGCTGGGCGAGCGCGGGTCCTACTATATACCTATATTGCCTGTTTATAACAACTAAGTAAGTAATTTATGTTTTAACACAAAATACTGAAATAGGTATAGGCCTACCTAGAATAGGACTTCGTAAGTCAAAATCTTGTAAACTAATTTATGGTTTACAAGATTTTAACTAATTTAGTTGTTTACACTACCTACCTAGTAGTTTATGACGGTGTCTAGTTAATAGATCATGTGTATCACCTCTTTGTTTATATTATGGGAAAATAAATAAATAAATAAAAGTTTTTTACTCCTTGTTGACAGCCCTAGGCAACCACGCCACGGCGTCCGTGACGTAGGAAGGCGAACAGATCCAAAGCAATATGGATCCTCGCGCCGAGCTATAAAGTCTAATTTAGCTTGCGTGCGTGATTTATCTATTTTATAAAAAAATATGTAGGCTATTAAAGCGCCGGCAAGTAGTCAACATCAAAGGAGTGAAACTTCTGTACGTAGTACTATTATATATTCTGTGCTAACAGTCTTACTATAAGTAGTAGGGTATTTTTGCCCGTGTTACTACTAACTGCCTCAGTTTCATCAGATAGTATATTACTATTTGAAGAGTATTACAGTTATCACAGAAACAGCAACGTTTCTGTGAATAATAATTCAGTATGGAGTTTATCAAAAATTAAAGGTTTCAACTTTAAGAGCTTAGATAGACCTACTTTACGCCATTGTTTTAAAAATTAACGCAGTTCTAAAGTGAATTGTATAACTGTTTAACTTACGTTTCTCATCTTTCAACCAGCACACAAAAAGTTTCCTCGATTGTAGAATTTGTTCCGTACTGTTAAGATTATAATCGGAAAGTTTGTATCTTGAAAACAGTTTTGACGGGTTTCGAGTTATTTGGATTTCACACTTGAGCTGTGAAGCGAAAAATTGTTGAGTTTTGTAAACATTTTTATCGTCTATTGTTGCTTTTATCAGTGATTCAACAGTTTTATTATTTCTTGTTTCGAGACCGGAGCGTGTGAATGAATGTGTTGCACGTTTTTTTTTTTATAAAATGTGGCTATGATTCCAAAATTGTTCATCAGGCATATTTTGTTTAATTAGAAAATATTAAAAAAATATTTCTACAAAGAAGGTATTAGTTAGTAAAAGCTAAGCAACGTGTTTTAATATTTTGTTTGTTTTTGTTTAAAAGTTAATAGTTGTTGTTAAAAGTTGCAGCAAGTGCGGACGTAACTGTCGCTCACGGATCGGTCTCCACAGTATCGGAGAAAATGCCTCCGAGACAATGTTTAAATCGTCTAGAACAGACGTAAAGGCCTGAATGATGACTAATGCTTCGCCTTAATTATTAAGTTTAGACAATTTTTTAAATATCGATTTGAAAGAACTTGTAGTATAGAGCCTATTTATTAATCGAAGTTTAACTTAAATAACAACTGAACTGAAAACGAACTGAAGATGAAAATGAAGTAACAATTATTGAATAGAATAGAGTTTTTTTTATTCAAATGAACGTTTACAAAATGCTTTCGAATCGTCAAGGGAATATACCACTAGTTCGGAATGCCATTCCAACCAAGATATTATTCTTTATCTTACTAATGTAATATTTTAATATTCAAATCTTTGCATTAAATAAGTGAGAAGTTTGGTATTTTATTTTATCGGCCAATGCTTTATTAAAGTTTAATATCCTTTAATTTAATTCAGGCCAGGTATCGATTCCTACAAATTGGTTTATTACATCACGACATAGTGTTACACAGACATAAATGTCCGTGCTATTATTAACGCAGGCCTATCGTTTGTTGCAGATTGTGAGACGGCGCCCGGAAATTGGATCTTTGTGGTGACAAACCGAGACGTGTTACAAATGTGGTGCAATACACAATGTGTACTTTCTGAATATACGAGTATCGACGATCAACGAAACTAAATAATAACTAATTTAATTTACTTATAAAAAACCACAAAAATCGAACAGTGACAAAGTAATATGCATCATAATTTCGTTAGTGAAACAGTCAATTTGAAAAACCCGTTTTCGGCATTGAATTTGTACACAAAATTAATCGTACATTAAACAGTGAAAATTACAATCGGAGTGAGTCAATTAATATGCATGATGATTGGTTCGTGAATCCTGTGAATGTGACTGGTTTCAGTGTCCCATTTCGGGCAACGAATTCGAGTGTCCCATATTGGGCGCCAATATTGACAGTTCCGTATCGGGTGCCGAGAGTTGCGTTGTTGTGTTTCGATAAAGTCCCGTTTCGGGTGCTAGTGTCGCAAGTCCCTCGTCGGGCGCCAGTTTTGTGTGTCCGTCGTCGCGCGCCAGTTTCGCGTGCGCTCCGTCCGGCGTCCGGCGGTCGAGTGTCGGCGGCACTCGGCAGCGCGCGGGCCGCGCCCCCGAGGGTAGTCGGCGAGGCGATGCGCCGCGTGTGAGCGGTGACGGCGCCCGCGCGGCTGCCATGGGCGCGGCGCGACATGGTCCCGCGCTCGCGCCCCCTGCGGCTGCTGCTGGCGGCGCTGGCGCTCGCGTCGTGCGCTGCGGCGCCCGCGCCCGAGCCGCGCGCGCAACGCTCGGCCAACCTCAGCCACATCACCGGCACCTCGCGCACCATACAGATGTTCCTCAAGAATCGCTATCTGCAGCTGATGCCGGATGGCACCGTCAACGGCACCACAGACGGCAACAGCGTTTACAGTGAGTACGCACTTGTTATCTACTGCTGCTTTTGCGTTAGTGGGTGTACGTTCGTTAACAGTAAACAGATTTGATTTTTACAGTAGTAGATCAAGTTTCAACTATCCGAAAAAAAACACGCAAAAATTACATCATACTGCCAAGGGACGTGCTTGGGTAAAAACAAAATGATGAAATTTGTTCGATAGTAAAAAATCGCGAAGTTAGGTCTAATTTTTAACCAATATTCATTTATTTTCAATGTGTTGCATATTACAGAGCCAAAATTTTTACATTAAATTCCGATTGATATTATCAAGAGAGTAGCCTAGTGAATTGAAAATAAAATGAATATTTTACGAGTCACAAAGTATTTGGCGCTTACTACACTCCTATTCCGCGCAAAACGCTTTCTTTTGTCGCGCCTCACATGAGGTTGCGGTTATGTTTTATTTCATCGCGAAATCTGATTTTTTTTGTGTTATACGCGTTCTTAAGCTCCGATAAGGAAATCGAAAACTGATAGGTCGATACGTAGATTTGCTATCAAAGTTACTTTCTCTACTTCTTATTGTGGCTATTGTACATAATCTTAACCTTAATCTGAATTAATAGGTCTAATTCTAGTGCTAACTTTTTTTTAAACGGTCGAGCTTTTTACGAAAGAGATAACACGAGATTTAGATGTCAATTTAGTTGAGTTTATAGTTTCTGTACAAGCTGACATACCTGCTTGGTAAAAGCCTAAAAAAAAAGAAAAAAAAAAATTTATGATAGGCAGTCACTGCACTCGTAGCGACTACCTATAATAAATCCATGACAACAAAATAAGCCACATTGACTTTTGCATTGCCAGAGAATTCATGATGTTCACAAATTTGGTATTTTATTTAGGTGTGGTAATTTATACGTCATATACGCCAACACCACAAAATAATAATATTTTGCAGCATCACGGTCGTCTGATGTTTTGCTGTCGTATTGCTGTCGGCAACAAAGGACTTCAAAATACTGCTAAACTTTGCCAGTGTAAAATTTCTTCGTCTTAAAGCACCAATATTTGATCCAACAAATAACGCCTTTAAAACAAAAAAGGAACATAAAATGTTATGATCTCCAACAGCTATTACCTCAAAGTTCAGTGAAGGATTCTAATTACATACCCTTTCTATAGCGATTCCATGTCGTATTGCTGTTGGAATGCTTCCATTTCCCGGTATGCCATTACGACCCGCTGTATGGGTGTAATGGACACGGTGTGAGCAGTGTTATGTCACCCGATATCGCCTTCGCGGAAGCGCTATTTGGTCGGGAAGTGACGGTATAGACATACAAATAAGTTACGGCGAACAAGGCGCACGCACTAGGGCGCATATTTGATGCTGGTGCCCACAACTTTGTCCACATGGTTCTACATTTTTTAAAACTTAATATTTATTTAGTTGGGGGCTATTATTTAAATATACATTACTAGCTGATGCCCGCGACTTCGTCTGCGTGGATTTAGTTCATAACATCCCGCGGGAAATCTTTGTCACCCTCCAGGTTCTCAACTATACCTATCCAATAAATCACGTCAATCCGTAGCTTTGTAGCAGGAAACATTTGATCGTCTTGCTCGCGGCATTGTTAATGATGATTCAAAGAGAAAACATATTACTGATGATATTATCATTATCAATTACGTTTATCTATCATCTTTATAACTGTCAAATTTTTTACCATATACTTAACCAAAGACAAAATTACGTTTAGCTGTCATTTACGTTTTGTTATTCCACTGTCATTTGCGTTTTGTTATTCCATGTCATATGCGTTTTTGTTATACCACGTTTTATAGTGACTTGACGGAAACGCGGTCGAAAGGGATAAAAAGTATCCTATGTCCGTCTCTTGGTTCTAAGCTACCTCTCCACCAATTTTCAGCCAAATCGGTTCATCCGTTCTTGAGTTATAAATAGTGTAACTAACACCACTTTCTCTTATATATATATAGATTATATAAAAGGTAAAGGTGACTGACTGACTGATCTGTCAACGCACAGCTCAAATAACTGGACGGATCGGGCTTAAATAGGCATACAGACTATTACGACTATTACGACTTACGACGTAAGCATCCGCTAAGAAAAGATTTTTGAAAATTCAACCCACAAGGGGGTAAAATTTGAAGCCGCGAGCAATAGCTAGTACGATAATAAACACCTTAGTGACAAAGTTGCACTAGTTTACTAATGTGATAGTGTAAATTGATGAATGAATGAATGGTGAGTGTGTTAAATTGATGAATTTACATAATATTCTGGCTGGCTCTTCTCTGCAGAATATGCTTTCTGAATCCACGATAGTCTCGTCGTAAGGTAGTAAGAGCCACAATTTGTCTAACATGAAATAAACAAAGAATGTGAATTTATAGAACAGAAACGCAAAATGTTATACCGTACCGTAAAAAGCGCAAAAAATAACTTTTATGCTGCTGAATATACGTTTAAAATACAATACTATATGCAGATAATAAACCAGTTTTAAGCCTGTCAAAAAGCAAACCAAAATATACTTATCTCACAAATAAAAAATAAAATTACATCAAGAAGAAAGTTTATTGGATTTTATTGAATAACACGTAAAGAATCTTAAAAATTTTAGAGGAATGTAAAATAAAATGAAAATTTACATAACACCTATACTAAATCAACAAAGACGTTCATTTTATGTGGGAATAGGAAAACGGTCGCTGAACATATTTTAATTATCATAAATTATAAATAAATTCAGTGAATTAAAGCGACAATTTTCGCTAGTGGCCAGAATTTGTTTATACACATGATAGTCGCAATTAATGGCAACCAGACGGCTGCCAGACGAACGTTACGTAATAAGTGCCGAGCCGCCTTGACGATACGATTTATACGACCCGCCTCGACGATACGATTTATACGACCCGCCTCGACGATACGATTTATACGACCCGCCTCGACGATACGATTTATACGACCCGCCTTGATGATACGATTTGTACGACCCGCCTTGACGATACGATGTATACGACCCGCCTTGACGATACGATTTATCTTTTTACCCGACTACTTCTTCATCAACCGACAGACGTCCACTGCTGGACAAAGGTCTCTTGCATGGACTTCCACAAGCCTTGGGAATGGATGTGATGCGGGTTGTTACGTTCCCTCAAATATGGTTGAGCGAAGCAATGGCTGGGTCATGCGTCATGCTCGTGAACGGGTGCCGCCGGCAGGAATGGGGCTACTTTCTGTCTGCCCATCTTAACATGTGTTGAATTATAATTAGGTATGCTTTTGTGGAACTTATTGTGGAAACACTGCATACATAGCATAGTATTTATTGAATTGTAAACTTGTTTTGAAAAGAGCAACCGCCGAGTTTGGTCCATCGAGCCTACCGTTCTTGGGCGGGACCTCGAACTTCATTTCGGGGTGAAATCAGTGACAGAACATTTGTGAAGTGGTAGTTTATTTGTGGAGCTATCAATATCAAAGCAACTTAGTAGGACAATATCAGTGTATCATAGACATTTTCGGACAGTAGTGTGGAACTCATTTATCAGCGACAGTGTGCAGTTGGATCAGCCATTGGAGCTTTTTCATCGAGTTATCAGTAAGCAGTTGTATCAAGTAAGGTGTTTTATATTTTATTTTATCATATTATATCAAAATCAAGAAAAAAGGATCAACAATGGATCAATATCTATATGAATCGCAAGTTGAGCTGTATGCAGCGATGGAAACACTATATACTAATATGAAAAAAGATGGAAAGGAACGAAAAGCAAACATTAATTATTTTACTCGTAAGCTAGAAATTCTAGAAAGTTATTGGTCGGAATATCAGGGTAATCATAAGCAACTTTTATCATTGGAAGATCGAAATCTATCATATTTTCAAGAAAAATATTGGGAAAAAGCAGAGGTGTTATATCAAAAGATTAAAGAATATATCAATAAGTCAATGGAAGAACAGCATAGTAAAAGCCCATGTCATGATCAGCAAACTCCTGGGACAAGCAAGGAGTATAAATCACCAAACTTAGCTGTAGAGCAACCTCAAGCCTCACGAGAAAGCAATTATCAGGGTCAAGAAAGGGAAGTATCAAGGTCTCAATCAACCCATTATCAAGAGCAAACAGGGAGTAATAAGTCGCAAGGATCGACAAGCAAATCAGATGATATGCTGCACATGCAAAATGTGAATTTTAAAGCCTTTATGCGTACTATCAGGGGTATCAAGTTAGAGGAAATATCAGAAAAATGGGAGTTTGAGGATATATTAACTCAGTTACAGGACAGATGGAAAGTAATCGACACGCAACATTGGAAAATCCAAGCAGAAATAGACGGCGAGAACGAAGATTATGAACAATCATTTACTTATCATGAAAACATGTACAATCGCTTCAAAAGAAATATTAATTCAAAGCTCTGGTCCGTAAGTCATCGCGAAAAATCAACACCGCAGGTTGAAATACCTATATTCACGGGTAATTATCATCAATGGGTCTCATTTAAAGATTTATTCAAGGAAACAATTCACTTAAATCCATCTTTATCGAAAGCGCAAAAGATGCAATTTCTGAAAAGTAAAATTAAGGGTGAGGCCGAGAGACTAATACAACATTTATCAATTAGCTCCGAAAATTATGACTCATGCTGGGAGATTCTGAATCACCGGTATGATAATAAAAAACTCATTTTCACATCGCATCTTAACATGCTTATGAATCTTCCAACATCCAACTATCAATCTCTCGTCTATATTAGAAAAATGCATGACGTAACATTGGAAACCTTAAACGCCATCAAAAACCTGGGAGTAGATATCAGCACGTGGGATCCGATCATCGTACATATTTTATCTCAAAAATTAGACGCAGAATCATACTCGGAATATCTCGACACATTGAAAAACTCTCGAGAACTGCCGATTTTGAACGATTTCATTAGTTATCTTGAAAGTAAATTTACAGCTTTAGAACAGGCACGCAAACCACACAACGTCGACCAAAAACGTAACTACTCTCAGCAAAACGATCAGAACGTAGCCTCTAGAAGATCAATAAATTATAATCATAACTATTATCATAGCAGCCCAACAAAGCCCGTCATGAGGTCATTGCATGTATCATCTAATCAAGCATCTTCAACGAAAAAGTGCCCGATATGCAACTTAGATCACGGATTATTTTACTGCAAAAAATTTTTAAGTATGCCAAATGACGAAAAGTTGAAAACAATTACGAAAAATCGTATTTGTAAAAACTGCTTATACCCGCATTTTGGAAAAGCATGTATCTCGAATAAACGGTGTCGAATTTGCTCATTTGGCAACCACAATACTTTATTACACGATGCATGTACTCAGCAACAACCTACTTACAATAAATCAAAACAATTTAATGTCAATAACCCAACTAAGCCACAAAACATGACAAATGTGTCACACGTGTCTCAAAAAGATGTTTCGCAAGTATTATTATCAACTGCGATTATAAAGGTGAAAACACACGATGGAAGTTTTATGAAAATGAGGGCCTTGATTGATCAAGGGTCCCAAATATCACTTATCACGGAACGTGGAGCGCAAAGCTTAGGTATCAAGCGACAACATTGCCAAGGGATATTTTTCGGCGTCGGAGAAAGAGAAAATAATTGCAAAGGGATGCTTAACATCAATTGCCAATCTATTTACAACGAATTTTCATTTCAGACAGAAGTATTTATCACTAGTAAATTGATCACTAATTTGCCTAATATATCGTTTGAAAAACCTACATGGGATTACATACAAAATATCAACTTGGCAGACCCGGAATTTTATAACAGTAGACCGATAGACCTATTATTTGGAGCGGACATTTATTCGAATATCATGTTGGGAGGTATCATACGAGGAACAAACCCATCACTACCCCTGGCCCAGCAAACTCAGCTAGGATGGTTACTGTGTGGGAATATGAAATCATACCATTGCAATGTCATTTTATCAAACATAGAAAATATTCAGAAGTTTTGGGAAGTAGAAGACATCAGTGAATCAGCAGTTTTATCAGAGGAAGATCAAAAATGTATCAATCATTATATCAAGACAACAAAGCGGAGAGAAGATGGAAGATATCAAGTAGAGTTACCTTTCAAAGAAAATTTTGAACAAAATTTAGGGAAATCAAAAGAAAAAGCAATTGCTCAGTTTAGAAGTATGGAAAGAAAAATGAGCCAGGACCCTGCACTATCAGCTGACTACAAGTCATTTATTAAGGAATATAGATTATTAGGTCACATGATCCCGGCAATACAATCAAGTGATTCAGATTGTTATCTCCCTCATCACGCTGTACACCGAGCTGACTCAGCAACCTCCAAAATCCGCGTGGTATTCAATGCGTCACAAAAAACATCGTCTTCTGCCAGCCTGAATGACGTTATGTACAAGGGTCCAAACCTGCAGCAGGACTTACAATCGTTACTTATCAAATGGCGGCAGTATCAATACGCGTACACTGCAGATATCGAAAAAATGTATAGACAGGTTCTTATCAGTGAACATCATCAAAAGTATCAAAAAATTGTGTGGAGAGACTCCGTCACCCAACCAATTCAAGAATATCAGCTAACAACAATAACATATGGCACCAAGGCGGCACCATTTTTAGCTATGATGACGTTAAAACAACTGGCCGCTGATGAAAGAATCAATTATCCCGATGTAGCAAAAATTGTAGAACAATCATTTTACATGGATGACTTGGTTCATGGGTCTCATTCTATCAAGGAAGGCAAACAGCAAATATTACAGCTATGCAATTTATTAAAATCAGGAGGTTTCACACTGCGGAAGTGGTCATGTAATGAAAATCAATTATTACAACCTATCATGGAAAATCAAAACAATGACAATATCTTATTCTATTTTAAATCAGAGAGCACAGGGAAGACATTAGGCTTACGTTGGAATTCTTTGCAGGATAAATTCACCTTTGAATGCAATATGACACCTATGACTAAAACAACAACAACAAAAAGAGTATTACTATCCGAGATTTCTAAGTTATTTGACCCTATAGGATGGTTAGTACCAATTGCGACCACACTTAAATTACTTTTTCAAACTATCTGGATGGAATGCTCAAACTGGGATGACGTCATACCATCAAAAGCAAAAACAGAATGGATGAAAATCAGAGCTGACTTAGAAAACATCAGTCAAATTGAAATTGAGCGTTGGGTAGGAAGTTCCCGAAATGATATCATAGAATTTCACGGATTTTGCGACGCGTCCTTGAAAGCGTACGCAGCCGCGATTTACGTAAGAATCAAAAAGGATTCAAGATATCACGTTACATTACTCACCGCAAAAAGTAAAGTAGTACCAATTAAGAAGAAAATATCGCTACCTAGGTTGGAGTTATGCGGAGCTCAGCTATTAGCTAAACTAATGAACAAGGTTATCGAGTGTTATCAAGAAAGCTATCAAATCAAGGTGCATGGTTGGAGTGATTCAATGGTGGTACTTGGCTGGCTGCAAGGGGAGACTACTCGTTGGCAACCGTTTGTAGCTAACCGAGTTAAACAAATCAAGGACATTATATCATCAGAAAAATGGAGTTACGTAAAAACTAAAGAAAACCCGGCAGATATTGCTAGTCGTGGTACAAACATATCCCAGTTAAAAGATCAGAAAAGTTGGTGGAGTGGGCCAGAGTGGCTACAAAGTTTGTCTATGGATGAAATTAACAAAAACCAAAACCACTTTACTACTAATCATGAAAGAAAAATAGTTCAAACAAATATCATTCAAAAGAACACAAGCGTGGATATTATTACACAGTTATTGCAGAAACATAATTCCTTTATAAAAGTATGCCGTATATTAGCATGGATACAGCGTGCATTGACTCGTAACCCGAAACGTTCATTGACATGCAAACCTACTTATATCACCTTACAAGAAATTAAACAATCAAAGTTAAAAATAATTAAATACGTACAACACAGTGAATTTGCAAGCGATATGGAAAATTTACAGAAATTTAACAAGTTAAACAACAAAAGTAATTTATGGAATTTATCACCATTTATCGATCAAGATGGAGTGCTAAGAGTGGGAGGTCGCCTACAGAAGGCTAGCCTATCATACGAAATGAAGCACCCAATTATCATACCCCATAATCATAGATTAACACAACTATTAATAACTGAAGCGCACATGTTAACTTATCACGGGGGGCCAAGGCTCACACTATCAATTTTAAGAAGGAAATATTGGGTGATTGGAGGAAATAGAGCCACAAAGAAAGAATTAAGAAACTGCATCACATGTAGGAAAAATAATCCAGAGATTCAATATCAGCATATGGGAGACTTACCCTCATCACGTATTGACCCAGCCCCTCCGTTTTACCACACCGGCGTAGATTATACCGGATTCGTAGACGTGAAAGCTAACAAAGGAAGAGGCATAAAAACAACAAAGGGATACATAGCTGTGTTTATATGTATGGTCACGAAAGCAGTCCACCTTGAGATTGTATCAGATTTAAGTAGCGCAGCATTTTTATCAGCCCTTAGGAGAATGGCCGCACGAAAATCTACTCCCCACCACATTTATAGTGATTGTGGGTCGAATTTCATCAAGGCTAACAGAATCATCCAGGAAGAATATCAGGAGTTAGAAAAAGTTTTTAATGATCAGTTCTATCAGGAAATAACAAGCATGAATATCACCTGGCATTTTAATGCACCTGCATGGCCATCAGCTGGAGGACTGTGGGAAAGAGCAGTACGCAGCCTTAAGTATCATTTGAAGAGAACTATCGGAGAGCAAAAGTTAACATTTGAAGAATATTCCACCCTATTAGCGGAAATTGAAGCCTGTCTTAATTCACGCCCTCTATGTTCCATATCAGAAGACGTGGAAGACCTTGATTTTCTGACCCCAGCACACTTTTTATCAGGTAGAGCAGACCTAACTATCATTGAAACAGATCACGACGCAAGGACGAGGTGGCATCTTATAAGCAAATTAAAACAAGATATTTGGAAGAGGTGGAAAACAGAATATTTAAGTCAGTTATCAGTGCGGAGTAAATGGCTCAAACGACAGAAAAATATCCAAATAGGAGACGTGGTGGTCATAAAGGACGATAATTTACCAGCAGGAAAATGGGCGATGGGTCGTGTTACGGAAGTTCATCCGGGGCAAGACGGTCTTATCAGAGTAGTGACCTTAAAGACCAAGAATGGATTCATAAAAAGACCAGTTGCCAAGTTATCAATATTACCCTTACACCCATCAAAAGAACAATCAGTTTTACAGGAAAGTAAAGAAAACAAAGACCAGTCAAACCGAAAGGACCCTGTCGGCGTGTCACAATATTCTAAGTTTATATCGACAGCTCTAACATGTTTTATTTTGTTTATGACCATCATATCGCCGGCAAACGCATCATATCATATTACGAAATTCAATAACAATCAATCTGTGTATTTTGATTCCATCTCAGAGTTACAAATAATCCGAGATGAGTGGACTATGGTGGTCTATTACAACATGTCACCCTATTGGGAAGGGATGACTACAATCAATAAATTCAACAATTATTTAGAAAAATCTTGCGAACGATTCCAGGAGCAAACACAATGTCATATGATCCTACAACAGTTACGTCACGAGAACAATGAACTGGAATATTATAACAAGCTTTTGCTTAATCAGGATTTCGACGCGCACGCCAGACAGCGTCGGGGCCTTATCAATGGAATAGGATACGTTGCAAATACTTTGTTCGGCGTATTGGACGAGAGATTCGCAGAAAAATACACCCAGGACATACAACAGATACGGGTTAACCAAAGGCATCTATCAGACTTATGGAGAAATCAAACTTCAGTTGTGGAAGCTCAGTATAATCTATTAAAACGAACAGAGGATTTAATTGCAAAACAACACAAAATTATCAACAAACATTTGAACACTTTGTATCAATCTACGGACTACATTAAAGAACAAATACAGAGTCTATCTAAAATCGAAGAATTTACATTGTCAGCGATTACTGCTATTAACCTAATAAATAATTTAAAAAGAGCGCAAGACACTTTAGTAGACACCTTGACGGATATATATCATGGAAAACTCAATATACATTTAATTACCCCTGAACAGCTGCGATCCGAATTACTGATGATTTCTAGCCATTTATCAAAGGATTTAACTATACCCCTTAAAAATATTCACGGTGAATTACTAGGAATTTACCACTTGTTGAGAGTGAAAGCAAGAATGACACAAGAGTATTTCATATTTGAAATCAAATTTCCACTAATTACCAGAGATAACTATCAGCTATACAACCTTATATCTATTCCACATCAAATAGAAAATAATATCATCATCAGCATCACCCCATTATCAGATTACATCGCAATAAATATACAAAAAGATTCATACGTACCTACAACTTACCTTGAACTCCAAGATTGCTTAAGCCATGAGCTAAGATATCTATGCAAATTAAAAAACCCTGTCCGACATTTATCAGCGAATGAAAAGTTTTGCGAAATTGATAAGACGAATAATAACTGTAAAATCCAGAAGAAACCATGTGAGAATAAATTAGTCCAACTTCTAAATGTTTATAGCTATTTATATTTCTACTGTTATCCCCGCTCGTGGAGAATTATTTGTGAAGATGATGTGTCAAATCCAAAACTTAATGGAGCCGGAATCATTAATCTCAGCGAAAAATGCATGGTGAAGGGAGAAGATTTCTCAATTTTTCCGCATCAACCATCTAGAAACACCATACACATTAACCCAAAAATCATGCACCCTGAAATTCCATCTATCAATTATCTACTCAATCTATCATTCCCCAACATATCTAATGACTCATCAGAAGGTACAACTATCAATGAAGATTTAAATCACATACAAACACAAATACAGTTGATGAAGAAGAACGCAGATTTGGCGGAGTCTGACATATCAGCACATGATGTCCACCAATATATCATCAGCTACTGACTGTTGGCGGCAGCTGTGGCCCTGGGAGGGCTCGTCTGGTGGAGGAGGCGGAGGCGCACTCGGGTGTCTCCCTCCCCCGCCCCCGCCCCCGGCCCGGCGAACGTGAGTGATGGTAAAGTGAACGTGAGTGATAGTGAAGTGAGTGTGAGTGATAGTGAAGTGAAAGTGAAGGGCAGTTATAAGTGCGAGCATAATATAGAAATGGTGGATATGGCTACGTCGCCTATTCAAAAAAAATGTGTTCGGTTTTGTAAAGAATAAATGGTGTAGAGACTTTAAGTATCACAGATCTAGAGACTTTAATAAATAATCATAGCAAAATGTTTCATAAGTTCATGCTTCTTGTTAATAGCTATTTCATCCTCATTATCCATCAATTTGATTTGTTATCATGGCACCCTCATCTTGCGGTCGGGAGCATGTTCGGGTCACTGCGTGCCACCGAACACCGCGTACTCAGCAGTTTACGCAACGGCTTCATGCTCGCGAGTGAGGGCGGCAAAGACAGTACAATTCGGTCGTCCGCGCGGGTCGTACTCATATCAATATAATATCAATAGCATCAGATCATATCATCATATCATTACATCATTATATCAGAATATACAGTCCATTTGCATCTATATCAAATTTATCATTTATCACCCTCCACAAAGAACTGTACCCCACACTTGCTGGTTCTTCTCGGCAGGAAGAGCATTCCGAACCCGTGGTAGATTCATCGACGATTCAAAAGCACTTGTAAAAAGGTTTATATTTGAATAAAAAACATTTCTATTCTATTCTATTCCTTGGTCTTGCGCCGCTTGCATCCAGCGGCCCCCTGCGACTTGTTTGATATCGTCAGTCTAGTCTGCCAACACTGCGCTTCCCGGTGCCGGGTCGCCACTCCAGCACCTTGGGACCCCAACGACCATTAGCTCTTCCAACTATATAGCCCGCCCATTTCCGGCCCATTGGCCGATTTTACCAACATAGAATTATAATTCTTATCCGAGCATTTTCATATTTTGGCAGATATTTAATACAAAAACTGTCAGTACGCCCAATTTATTCTTCGGTTAAAAGGCACTCGACGTTGGTGGAATCGGCACTTAGTGACGTGACCGAACCGGTGGTAAAGTCTTGACACTTCATAAGAGCCAGACGTTGACCTACATGAAATAAATAAATTCGAATTTGACTCGTTTTCAATTTGTCTTGAGTCTGAGTAAAGCGAGAGTGCGATCTAGATCTCAGCCTGAGCCCTGAGAGTCGGTCAACAGCCTCCCACACGCGAGACGTTATCTCGTCTCGTCGATCTAAATCAAACGCAAATTATATGCCGATACGACATATCTAGCGGGGCGGTTACAACCACCCGCGATTTGTATCGTAGTTTAACAAGATAATGATGCTAATTCTGTTCTACTCACTCTCTAAACTAAACTAAATTGAAACTTGACAATTGTAACATATCCTTTGCAAAACATTCCCTGTGGCAAAGGATAGTAATACCTTTTTAATTATACTTCATCTATAACCGCTGAAATACTGGGCACGATTCTCCTCAGAATAAGAAGGCCACTACTACTACCCATCAGTGCTAGTACGGATTGGAAGACTTCACACACCTTTGAGAAAATTAAGAACTCTCAGGTACGCAAGTTTCTTCACAATGTTTTCCTTCGCCATAAAGTAAAGCAAGTGATATTAGGTATGTTATTAATAATTTAATATAAGAAATTCTTATTAAAAAACGGACTTCAAATGGCCCGTGCCACTACAAAGTACATATATACTTTATTGTTGATATTTTAAAAACCGCTCGACCGATTTCGTTAAAATTTCAATGCGACCATCTGGGAAGTATAGCCTTTAAAAAAAAAAAGAATTTTCTAAATCGGTTCAGGCGTCTTCGAGTAATTGGTGGACATACATAAAATAAAAATATTTCGACGAATTGAGAACCTCGTTCTTTTTTGAAGTCGGTTAAAAAGTACCTACATACCTAACTCCGTAAAATAAGAAGTTTGTCTTGGGATTCAAACCCTGGACTACCGAAAAGGGGCCAAAATCTAACCACTAGGTACATATAGACTGTCACCGCTACTTATTGCTACTGCTAATTCAGACTTGGCCAGCGTGGTGGATTATGGCCTAAATCCTTCTCACTTTGATAGGGTCGGCGATGGGTAGAGATAATGATAATGATGATGATGATGATGCGGATGATGATGATGATGCGGATGATGATGATGATGATATAACACAGTATTTCACTGTAATAAAGGATTGGTCATTGAGGCCACTACATTAGAAATATCATTCACTAAAGAGCGTAAAAACCCAGATAAGTAATTACAACGCTTCACGCCTAATAGTAGATAATAATAATACGGGAGATCTAAAAGTTTAATCTGCTTCGATCTAGTTAATTATAGGTTATGCAGGCTCAGCTGACTGTCAAATTGTAATAATGACTCAATTACGATTGAGATCGCCGCGAGCGCCGCGCGGTGGTCCGATTGTAATCGTAAAAGAGGAATTATGCCTCAAGTTTTGTATTACGTATACCGATTGTCTACTGAGTCTATATGGCTTTAAAGTTGATTGAGTTTTTGAAACTATACACTTAATATATTTACTACCTACCGTAAGTAGACCCCCTGGCAGCCGCAAAACGTGTTACCAATTTTGATGTATCAATGAATGCAACTTCGCGCAACTTCTAGTGACTTCTTCTTATTTTGGCATGACCTAAGTGACGAATTGTCTTTTGAAATCTGGTCATAGCGATATCAGATTCGCTTTCCTTTTCTAGCTTTAGGTATTGCAGTAAGAGATTTTTTTTGCTCCTGACTCCTATGTATGTTTTCTTACAGTAGTAAATAATTATGTACCAATTTTAAGTCAATGTTTAAAAGAAATTTGTTGGATATCTAAGTAGCAGGTACTTTCTATTTCCATGGTTTTTATCTACTCAAAAGTCAAAATGTCTCATATATTTGAGCTCCACTGATTCGGTTATTTCAAAATAATCAACTTTTCGAAACATATTTCCCGTCAGAAGGATTGACCTTTGGCAACTCATTAATATTTCTAGTTTAATTTAATTAAACTGACACAAAGTTGAAAGTACGAGTAAGTACAAATTATTTGCAAGGGAGCACTTTGAGGCCAGAACTGTTAAATCTCTATAAAAAAGGCATTACTAAAAAAAGCATTAATTATAGCAATAAAGTAAAGTAATAAATTAGACTAGTAAATATGCTAAATGAAAACTTCTGTATTTTTAGTTATTTATCCACGAAAGAGGTCATTATGTAGAATAAGATCGCGACGTGTGGATTATTTGGTGATTTACAGCATTATGAATATGTAATTAGTTTAAATTAAAATGTTAACTTTTTTAATGTGTAGGTAGCTGTAAGACGTTTCAATATCGAAAGAAAATAAACAATAGTTAACAGTTATCATCTAGCTACATCGAGTATTGACTAATTGTTAAAAAATATAATAGTATTCATACTCTATTGAGATTTTGACTCAGTCTTTAGCAATGGATAAACTCTTTGTTCGAAAATAACTATGTATTTGTTATGGTGCAATCCAATCCAATCCATCAGCCTGTATTCATCCACTGCTGGATATAGGCCTTTCCGAGAGCGCGCCACCAAACACGGTCCTCCGCTTTCCTCATCCAACCGCTTCCCGCCACCTTCTTAAGGTCATCGGTCCAGCGAGCTGGAGGGCGTCCTACACAACGCTTGCCGGTACGCGGTCTCCACTCCAGAACACGTCTGCCCCATCGGCCATCGGTTCTGCGACAGATATAACCTGCCCACTGCCACTTCAGCTTGCTAATCCTCAGAGCTATGTCGGTCACTTTTGTTCTACTACGAATCTCTTCGTTCCGGATTTTATTCCTGAGAGAGATTCCCAACATGGCTCGCTCCATAGCGCGCTGAGCGACTTTTAATTTGTGAACGAGGCTCACCGACAGTGTCCATGTTTCCGCTCCATACGTCATTACCGGTAGGACACACTCATTGAAAACCAATGTGCAATGCACCAATTATATTTTTTATTAATTAATATAATAAATTGAATCATCATAATCATTCATACATTATAAATGATGTTACGTAATAGTACCAAGACTCCATTACCGCCACTGCAAAAAACGGCCACCATGATGAAGCCATAAAAACGTGGTGTTTATGTCTATGGCCAAATTAAGCCCATATAAAAACGAATTTAATAGCAATAAAAGTTGGGAATGATACCTTCTGGTATGGAGGTAAATGGCAATATTATAATGTTTGTAATTTATGTTCTTTGTCACAATCTTATTATTATATTTTAATGTTTACGGAGCACTAAAATCTACAAAAGATATTTGTTTGAGTATTTCGTGGAAGTTTTAAATAAAAATCTTGCCGCAAAATGCTGGAACGATATCTTTTGTTAAATCTAAAGGAGATTGGCGAATTCCATAGAGTTTCTGACCCAGACGTACTGAACTGAACACTGAACGCCCACGTTCACGAATCAAACTTCTCATACTTGTTCTAGTAAACCAGAGTAACAAAAAAATAATCAAAGTCTATCAAATAAAGTTGGGAGAAAAAAGATATTCACTTGTATTGCCATGTAACAGTTAATGTGTACTTGTGAATAATTATATTTTTGATCCCCATCTTCTAAAAATATTTACAGTAAATATTACACAGAACAAATACTTTTGAAAAATATTAAAATTAAATGTTTTCTGAGTCTGAACGGTTTTTAAAAATGCTGTGTCAAAATTCGCCAACCTCCATTCCAAAAAATCACAAAATGACCATTTACTGAAAATTCAAATAATAATTATTAAATAGTTCGTAATGTAGTCGTAGCTTAATCAATCAATAATCGAAGTTTAATCAATGATTAATAATAATTATACCTCAATTTTGTTCTTTTATCTCTTTATATTAAATCATGGACTTCCTTTACTTGAGCCCTAGCAGAATAACAGCGTTGTGGTCACTTCTATATCTACACTGAGTCAGGACTAAGGACCCCTTCATAAAATTATGACATGGCATTTAATAGACAGTTAATTAGTTTTTTAGTATGTAGGTAGGTTTTTGACGATCTTCCTGGCGCAGTGCTGAGCACATTCGTCTTATAACTGGGAGGACTCGGGTACGATACCCGGCGGGGGCGATTTGGTAATTAATTTCTGAATTGTCTCTGGTCTGGTCTAGTGGGAGGCTTTGGCCGTGGCTAGTTACCGTTAAAGATGTGCCGCCAAGCGATTTAGCGTTCCGGCACGATGGCGTGTAGAAACACATTATGGGTATGGGCTAAATGTATACTGCCATACCCTTAACTTAGTTCGCTACCATCATAGACTGCATCGTCAGTTACAATCAATTGAGATCGCAGTCAAGGACTATGAAAAAGATCTTAAATAATATTATGTACGTTCTAAAAGCTAGCACAGAAAATACGCTTTTTTTACTAACTTGTTTTAAGTTGTATTTAAAAGACTTGCATTTTACGGAATGATGTATGCGCAATGCAGTGCGATATTTAGTGTTTTCCTCAAAGCGATAGGTCGTTAATTTAATTTTAAAGTGCTCTTAGTCATTCCTACTAAATCAAATGGGTCATTATAAATTAGTTTCTGGTGGAATATGTTCTTTTATAAATCTTTACTAATATTATAAATGCGAAAGTGTGTTTGTTTGTTGGTTTGTTGGTTTGTCCTTCAATCACGCCGTAACAGGGCTACGGATCGACGTGATTTTTTGCATGGGTATAGCTGATGACCTGGAGAGTGACATATGCTACTTTTTATCCAGGAAAATCAGAGTTCCCGAGGGATTTTGAAAACTAAATCCACGCGGACGAAGTCGCGGGCATCAGCTATTATCAAATACTTTATTGCCAAGAGCCGCAAAAGAATAGAATATTTAGTAGTATAGTAGTGATAGTAGAACAAACTGTCTACTAACGACTACTATACCTCTATTAACGAGAAATGACAATAGGTACTCCTATTTTATTAGGCTAATTATTTTGTACATTATTATTGTATTATGCAATAAATAATTAAAACAAATGCTTAAGCGCCGCAAATGCTCTGCCATTTCTAAGGATTATATTTTTGCGGCGCTTGCTTTTGAGACTCTGGGTCCATGGTCATCGGACACGAAGAAATTTATAAATGTCGTGTCCCAAAAATTGATCCACGCCTCTGGTGACCAAAGAGCTGGCGCTTATTTAGCCTCGCTATTCAGAGGAGAGGTAATAGCCTTTGAGTAATAAACCAGCAATGGAGAGGAATTGACGCCTAATTTATTTGCAAAAAAGTCTGTCAATTACGGTGGGGGGCGAGGTAGCACACATGAAAACTTGCTTACTACAGGTGCATTTTTCCATCACGTCGCTATGCACGCACACAATATAATTAGCAAACACTACCTTAAATTATATGCACACAATCACATTCACACACAGGGACGCTCTATCATTACATGAAACAATCGCATCATATGTGTAAGCATTTTAGGGATTTGACACTATCGATTATCGACTTTCGATAAGTTCTTCTAATAGTAGTTTATGCAACTGTCATATAATGAAGGGTATTAAAACACGAGTGTGAGTTTATGAAACGAGCGCAGCGAGTTTCATAATAGTAACGAGTGTTTTAATACCCGTGTTATATGCAGTTGCATACACTACTTTATCTTCACTAATGCAATTTATCAAACAACAAGAGTAAAAATCGGTCCAATAACAAAGAATTTCAATATGGCGGTGACTTTTTATAATATTGCCAATCATTTCCTCTTATTTGACCCCAGGGAAGCCCAAATATCGATTTTGAACGAAATCGGTCCAATAACAAAGAATTTCAATATGGCGGTCACTTTTTATAATTTTGCCAATCATTTCCTCTTATTTGACCCCAGGGAAGCCCAAATATCGATTTTGAACGAAATCGGTCCAATAACAAAGAATTTCAATATGGCGGTCACTTTTTATAATTTTGCCAATCATTTCCTCTTATTTGACCCCAGGGAAGCCCAAATATCGATTTTGAACGAAATCGGTCCAATAACAAAGAATTTCAATATGGCGGTCACTTTTTATAATTTTGCCAATCATTTCCTCTTATTTGACCCCAAGGAAGCCCAAATATCGATTTTGAACGAAATCGGTCCAATAACAAAGAATTTCAAGATGGCGGTCACTTTTTATAATTTTGCCAATCATTTCCTCTTATTTGACCCCAAGGAAGCCCAAATATCGATTTTGAACGAAATCGGTCCAATAACAAAGAATTTCAATATGGCGGTCACTTTTTATAATTTTGCCAATCATTTCCTCTTATTTGACCCCAGGGAAGCCCAAATATCGATTTTGAACGAAATCGGTCCAATAACAAAGAATTTCAATATGGCGGTGACTTTTTATAATATTGCCAAAAGATCTTACCAAAGAGTTTTGTGTATGTAAGTTTAGTAGTTTCGACGAAGTTTTCACGTATAACCCAACTGTTTTCAAAAGCCAGCCTAATATCAAAATTTTATACAACTTGTATGAGGATTTTGACATAAGGCTCGCCAGGTTAATTGGTCGCGTTTTATTGATGTTATAATGAGATTTTACGATATCGATGTGGATATTATACCATCATGTGAAATTGCTTAAATTGAGTGTTTTGTTATCTGCGCTATAACAGTAGTAATTATAAGTCAAGTATTGGAAACATAAGTAGAATGTTATAACATTAGTGTAGATAATAATTATTTACAACAGAGTTACTTTATTCGAGAGTAAATTTTTTTGTTCGAGATCTTTAACATGGTAGGTACCTATATAGAAGCGCTAGGAAACGAGGCTCTTGCCGTTATTTTAGTCATAATATGCCTTTGCTATTAGATTGACTCTTTGTAGGCTTTTAGTACTTGCGTAAAGATACAGCTAGAAACTTTGACCTATATTGACGATGGAAAGCGATCTAGCTTATTTCGAAAAATAACAAAATTACTTTTTTATATATTTGGAAGAAAAAGATACTGCGTCGGATTGTTGGATTTTCGTTTTCCTACGACATTATTTTTCTAAGATACTATGTTGACCTTCTCTGCATGTTTATAGTATATATTTTTTGTTATTCATATTTTTAAACGTTCTCAAAAATGCTGTAAATACTAACACACAATCTATTTTTCAATATTATACAGATACTTCAAAAAAGTTATCAATACTTTTTAGCAGTGCAGTGCACTTAGGTTTACTGTAAGGACTTAGGATTATCTGATTATTAACAGATTTTGTAGATACCAAGATATTTACTCCGTCACTATACTCTCAATCTCATGCTGAGAGCATGCTGTAGGTACCATAGTATATCACCTTAGAGAAGCTGTTTAGTTATGATTTAAGATTATAAGCCACCAGGGAGTGCTGTACTTTGTCATAGGTTTTTATAATTTTTAATAATATTGTTTATTAAGTTGAGAGACATTTAATTTTTATTTGAATACGTAGTGGGTATTAATATTGAACACATTGATTTTTTAAGTAATCTTGTTTAAATAAACATACAGCATTTTTAATGAAACATCATTTGTTTTATTTATGTTTAAAGCGAAATTTACGATGTATCTATTACTAAAAAGTATATTAAGTACAAACTGTTAGGACTACATCATGTTTCCTTAAAAATAGATACATCATAATCAGCATTTCAGAGTTTAGAGTTATTTCGTGGTTTCATATCTTTCAAATACCAAGTTACAGCAACATTGCTTCTTGAAATTGAAAAACTACTACTTTAGAATTATATAATTAGTATCATCTGATGTGTTACATTAAAAAATATGATTTTTGAAAAAAATCTGCTCCTGATAGCAGATTATTATGAGCTGTTATGATTTTTTAAAACGTTATTGGCTCTGGTTTAAAGTTCACTTTTTCGATTTACAAGATCGTTTTCCAGCGTTGAATAATATTCTCTCAGTCCAGCATGGAGGAAACATAAAAAGTAAAAACTGAACCCTAAAAAAAAATTTTATTTAAAGTTATGATTGGTAAGTTAAAAGTTGTACCTACACACTTTACTTGGAAAGCTTATTTTTTCATCTACTTCATCTGAACGAAGTGTATATTTGTTTGTAATGCTAGGCTGCCGCCATGGCTATAGTGGCCACCCCATCTGTAATAAAACACCGCCAAGCTATTTAGCTTTCCGGTAAACCTAGCGCGATGAATAAGAAGTATGGGTACTTTAATTCAATTGCCAAGTTTTAATGAACCAAATAATATGTATAGAATTTAAATTATTTTTTTCGTCAATGAACCATTAGTAAGACGATAAAAATATCTCGGTATAAATAATTTATACAATCCCCCCACCAATATCGACATATGAAATCTTGCTGTCCAGCCCTAATTTTATTGCGGTGTGGCCGACTTCATAAAATTAAAGTCCGAATTTTCGACTAAGAAAGACTTACGTGGAACTAATCATTATTATTAAACAATTTTTTAGTGTCGTTTTCATTATTTTTTTGTATTATATTTGTAAAAATCCTTTCTTAGCGGATGCCTACGTCATAGTAGATGTGCGTTGATAGATCAGTCAGTCAGTCACCTTTTCATTTTATATATTTAGAAAATTATACCACACTGGCTATATGGAAATATATACCTATAACTTTTGAAATAATTGAGTAAAAAAACTAATTTTATGAATTCGCTGAGTTTATGGAGCTCTAGCTGCATCAATGCATTTTAAACAATAGTGGGAGAGTACCAGCCAATCAGACACCATTGCGATCGTTATAATAATGCAATCATTTTACGCGACTTCAAAAAAGGAGGAGGTTCTCAATTCGAATTTTTTGGTATATTTGTTACGCAATTATTCCGCCAAATAATGAATGGAATTTGATATTTTTTTTTGTTTAGTAGGGCATACTTCAGAGGTGGTTCCCATATAAATTGTTGTTGATATAATGTTAGATGTTACTCCATAACTACGTCAAATCTGAACCGATTTCAATTTTTTTTGAAAGAACGCATAATAAGGTTGGGCCTATTTAAAAGGTGAAGAGAAGGTGATTCATATCTTCGGTAATGGAGGAAGGAACTCAATGATTAAGAGCAAATTGCTCGCGATCAGAGATAAACACTAAAAAGCTTAAAATAATAATGTAAAAAAAAATATCTTTAAAAAACCGACTTCATACGCCGATCGGGCAAAGTTGGGCTAGCGTCGCGCATTGGTTTCATCATTTATATTTAGGCCCGCCCGACTTCAACATACATGTACAAATTAAAATTGTTTTATACTTTGTAGTGGCGTTTAAAGTTGGTTTTATAGAAAGAATTTTTATCATTATTTGATAATCCCACAGACAATCAAAGTTCGTATTTATATATCTAGTCATATTTTACTTAAAGCTTATAAATTAGTCGTTCACCCCTTCCTATTCTATCGTGATTTTAATTCTATGGGATCAATTTATAATGCAGTACATGAAAAAGGTCTCTAAACGAATAGTAAGTAGGAAGATTAATTTTCAATATTTTCCCCAAATTATTTCATGTACGATTAAGTAGCAACATTTTCAGATCGACAGTTTTCTTAAGTTTTCTGCATAAGTATTGCATTATTTGGATAAAATAATACATGAGAAGTAAATAAATGTTATCCTTTAGTAAACTGGATTTTTTAAATATTTTTTTAGAATAAAATACTCTCATATTCGGCATTTATAGCGGAGCTCATTCCCCGCTAACCATACGTAGTTGACAGGCGCGTGACTCGAGTCAAACAGTTTTATATAACGAGTAGGACCACTGCTCATACCCAACTTACAGAGGGGTACGCGCGTCAATTCTTCTCCTGTGTTGGTTTATTACTCAAAGGTAATAGCGCCAGTGCAGTGTTTTGGGCACCATGCTCATTAGCGATCACTTGGACGGCGTGTATTTTTTGTAAATATAATTAGTAGTAATTTTTTAATTTATTTCTCTTTAATTATGTATTAATCAATGAATAAAATAAGTATTAGTAAGACGACAAAAAAAAATATTAAAACAAAAAAAACAAGTCATTCCCGGATATCTAGACGAGATGATAAACGACGAGATCGCAGATTTGTAGAGACATGTCCCGCCTCCCGACACTCCTTACAAGCCTAAGGGTTGAGTAAATAATATAAATGAAATAGCTGAGCAATTTATTATGTCCCGACATGACATGTCTTCGGGACTTCCTCTAACATAGTTGAAATACTGCAAATAGAAATATATTGCTGCAAATTGCGCTACTGATCGTAATGTATGGCTTTAGGCTGAGTTTCCACGGCGCGGTTCGCACCCGCGCCCGCAGCGGTTGCGGTACCGCTGTTACCTATGTATGTACAGTATGCTTCGATTACATAAAAAAATGTGTAACATTTTCTCAAATTCCATGATATTATTATCAGTGAGATCGTAGACAAAGATAATCTATACTAGCTTGATAAGAACATGACTTTTTACTCCACTACGGCAACCAACAGAAAAGTTTATGATTTTAGCCGTCCATATATGTTTGTTTGTTCCTGCGTACCGCCTAAACCACTGAAGCGATTTTCATGAATGAGATATCAATCGATTCGTTATTATGGTCCAGGCTACATAGGTTAGATTTTTTAAGAACAAAATCTTACCGCTGTTACCGCGCCCGCCGCGGGTGCAAACCACGCCGTGGAAATTGCTACTTCATTTTCCATACAAATCTGCATTCTACGGATGCCGCGGGCCCGCAACCGCTGCGGGCGCGGGCGCCGGACCGCGCCGTGGAAACTCAGCCTTAGAAGTACCTTTGAAGCAATAGAAATTGGATGTACCTACCATCCGTCGTATAGCTTTGTTCTTAAAAAATGTAACCTATGTAACCTGGACCATAATAACGAATCGATTGATATCTCATTCATGAAAATCGCTTCCGTGGTTTAGGCGGTACGCAGGAACAAACAAGCATACATGGACTAAAAATCATAAACTTTTCTTTTGGTTTTGCCGTAGTGGGGTAAAATTCACGTTCTTATCAAGCCAGTCTAGATAATCTTTGTCTACGATCTCACTGATAATGATATTATCATAGAATTTGAGAAAATGTAACAATTTTTTTTTTATGTAATCGAAGCATACTGTAGGTATGCTAATACAAGCGTGAAAATAGAGTAAGGTATTATTGTTCTATAGACAAATATACAATATAAATTAGCAAGTAATATAGTATTTAGCTAAGCATAGACAATGCTAGATGACTATAGATTCGGTCAAAGACAATTTATTAGACGTACTTAGCGTACCTTTAAAAACAATATTAATATAGCCACTAACCAAATACCAATAGTACTCTAATTTACTATGCGCACGTGCTATCTAGGTACTGAAGTCATAATAATTCAAGATTATTTTAAGCCGATTTTGATAATAATTATTATTGTAATAAATGCGCAAGCAGTGAATCTGGGTCGGTCAAGGATAGTTTTAATTTCAATTCAATTTAAAACCGAGCTGCACGCCACGTTTACCTCCATAAATTCAGCGTAAGCTGTGTAGTGCTGTGGCCTATTATAATACAGTTATTTACAGTTTTTGGTCCGACCCGGGAATCGAACTTGGGACCTCGTCATCCGCAGTCGAACACGCTTACCATTAGACCACCGAGGCAGTTTGTTGAGCTAAGGTTCCTAGAGAGAGAAAACAATGCAAAATCGAGGCAAATAGGCCAAAAATACTTTTAACGCAAAATACTCGAGGGCTAGGTATTGTTCGGCCCACGGCAGATTCCAGATTATACACATATAAATAGAAATCGCGTGTCCGATCTGTGCGTGAAGGATTTAAATGTCGTTTCAGAACCATAAATATGTGAGATTAGCACGCGACATCGTCCGCGTGGATTTAGTACTTAAAAATCCCTCAGGAACTCTTTGATTTTTCGGGATAAATGCCTATGTCACGCTCCAGGCCCTCAACTATTAATACCCATGCAAAAAATCACGTTTATCTGTAGCTCTGTTGCGGCGTGATTGAAGAAAAACCAACAAACAAACACGCTTTTGAATTTATAATATTAGTATAGGGATGCAAAGGGTTTCTTTATGTATTTTAATAGTAGTGTAGGTTTTTTTAATCAGTTTTCAAAATTTTTGTTATCAGTTTTGTTTCAACTTTGAACTCATAAAATATGTTCATTCAACTTGTAAAACTTCTTGGTTACTTTTAGCGTGTAGAGTAGGTAAGTTTACGAATCGTTAAAAGTGTTCAGATATCGCGAGCGAAGCAAGCACGATTTTTTTAATAGCACCTTCTTTATCAATTGATAGACGTCCACTATTGAACAAAGGTCTCTTGCATGAACTTCCACATGCCTCGGTCTTACACCTTCTGTATCCAGCGGCTCCCTGCGACTCGTTTGATGCCGTCAGTCTACCTAGTATTAGTGTCGGTGTGTCTAGTTGGCTAATAGTATCTAAGATACTCGAAGCTTTGATGTATAGCGAAATAAGACGCAAGAAGTGATTTTCCGAAGTTTCGTAAAAAGTTACGTTTGAGCACACCCGTCTTACGAAATTTCGTGAACAATCCCGAAACTTTCCCGCCAAAATCCAATTAAAACTCTCACGCGATCCCAATTAGATAGCCCCATTCGATCGACCAATTTACACTGCATAAATCTTGAGCAAAATTTGTTATTCAAAATGAAGAAATTCCATTTTTCCCGAGTCTGTAACTGGCAACGGATCGCCGTAATGATGATGTGCTGAGGACGATGCTAACAGGTGCAAATTGCTATATTAAACCGTCAGGCTATCAATCTCTCTGTCGGCGATGCGCCAGCGCAACCACGACTTTGTAAGGGCACTACTACAATTTACTGGAACCAAGAAAGGAGGTTGGCGAATTTTGACCCAGCATTTTTAAAAACCGTTCAGATTCAGAAAACGTTTAATTTGAATTAATATTTTTCATAGTATTTTTCTGTGTAAACCCCATATTTTTAGAAGGTGGGGATCAAAAATACAATTATTCACAAATACACATAACCGTTACATGACAATACTAGTGAATATCTTTTTTCTCCCAACTTTATTTTAAGTAGTGATTATGTACTTACTCTCTAAGGGTCAATCTTATGACAATTATGCGCGTACATTAAATTGTATCGTACCGTTGATACTTGATAATATGTACATACTATGCTGTATCTGAATAAATTGCCACATAGGACATTTTTTGGTCGTTGTTGTTTTTAATTTTGTATACAGTTCACATTTTATCATGATAATCATCATAAATACTTGACAAATTAACATCAAGCTCAGGATAGAACAGGTTATATACAGAATTAAAATTAAAATACATGGCACCATATTAACTAGTTTGTATCTAATCTGTATTTTATGGCGGTGTCAAATTTCGCTTGCCATCAATTAATGACATGTTTAACATCGCATTATGTCATGTTAGTTTACTTGAAATGTTTCCACCCAGTGTAGAAGCCCCCTAATAGAGGTTCGCGCAAAATTTATTGTTTTCGCTTCAAGTTGAATCATGTTTTTTGTTGGCGACTAGTTTCCATAATTACATCACAGCGATTAGCCCGATCAAAGTGTCAACATCAAAGGGTCTCTATCAATATATGCAGAACAGATTACAAATCCTTCCTGCATTGCAACTTTGCGAGTTACGGTGTCCTTCTGATTATTATCGACACTTGTAATTACTGCTTCGCATAAATAAGTGGCAAGTAACAATGTAGTTTAAGCTTCCATTAGGTCGGCTATCTACTAGTATATATATCTACTAAATATGTCTCCGCTCCGTTTTAGTGGACAGGTACCCTTAGACGACAGGTTTCGTTGCCAGTCCTACTGTGACTGCTGAGGTTGGCTTTTATGTCCCTACTTAGGTGCGAATAAATGCGAAAGTGTTCTTATTTGTTGGTTTGTCCTTTAATCACGCAGCGACGGAGGAACAAATCGACGTGATTTTTCGAATGGTTATAATTTGAGAACCTGGAGAGTGAACCTGGAGGTTACTTTTATCCCGGGAAAGCAAAAAGGTTCCCGCGAGACTTAAAAAACATAGACAAAGGCTATTTAGTGCCTTACAAAAATAAAGTCAATATAATATTCAACGTGTACCTAATATCCTTACTAATATTATAAATGTGAAAGTGTCTTTGTTTGTTGGTTTGTTGGTTTGTCCTTCAATCACGCCGTAACAGGGCTACGGATCGACGTGATTTTTTTGGCCCGTGATGGGTATAGTTGAGGACCTGGAGAGTGACATGGGCTACTTTTTATCCCTTAAAATCAAAGAGTTCCCGAGGATTTTAAAAACTAAATCCACGCGGACGAAGTCGCGGGCATCAGCTAGTATTGTTATCATTTACGTACAAACAAGTAAATTAATTAACCGATTATGACGCATTACATATGTGACAATCTATATATATAAAAGAAAGTGGTGTTAGTTACACTATTTATAACTCAAGAACGGATGAACCGATTTGGCTCAAAATTGGTGGAGAGGTAGCTTAGAACCAGGAGACGGACATAGGATACTTTTTATCCCGTTCGACCGCGTTTCCATCAAGTCAATATAAAACCTGTTATAACAAAAATGCATCTAACATGGAATAAAAAAACGAAAATGACAGTGGAAGAACAAAACGTAAATGACAGCTAAACGTAATTTTGTATTTGGTTAATTATGGTAAAAACAATAATAAAAATTATAGTTTAACGTAATTGATAATATCATCAGTAATATGTTTTCTCTTTGAATCATCATTAACAATGCCGCGAGCAAGACGATCAAATGTTTCCTGCTACAAAGCTACGGATTGACGTGATTTATTGGATAGGTATAGTTGAGAACCTGGAGGGTGACAAAGATTTCCCGCGGGATGTTATGAACTAAATCCACGCAGACGAAGTCGCGGGCATCAGCTAGTTAGATATAATTACGATGAAATTAATGGAAGCATCTAAAACAATTTCGCTGCACATTTGGGTCAAGTCAGAAATGTCGCAGCGAGTCTAGACTTTGGCGTTCGTCATTTCTGAGTTTAGCACTTATCTATCTGTGGAACGATTTGCGCTAGAAACGGACAGATGGACGTTATTACTATTATATATTCGTACTAGCTTTTTCCCGTGGCTTCGGTTCGATTTTTCAGGTCCCTATTTTACCCTATTAGAGGTTGATTTTCAAAAATCCTTTCTTAGCGGATGCCTACGACATAATAGCTATCTGTATGCCAAATTTCAGCCCGATCCGTCCAGTGGTTTGAGCTGTGCGTTGATAGATCAGTCAGTCAGTCAGTCGGTCAGTCAGCAACGCGTATCTTTAGGAAAGGTCATGATTTTAACCGGCCGGCCTTATCTCAGCAGAGTCCGTTTATCGAACCGATCGCGATAGTACGGCCTACTATTGTAATTTACTAGATGATGCCCGCGACTTCGTCTGCGTGGATTTAGTTTTTAAAATCCCTCAGGAACTCTGATTTTCCGGGATAAAAAGTAGCCTATGTCACTCTCTGTGGTACGGCGTTGACTTGACATTATGTGCGACAGGTTGGCCTATGTGAAATAAATTATTTTAAATTTGAATTCAGCAGTCTATGTATTTATGTATGTGAATATTTAAGTATTTTCGGCCGTATCGCCTAAATTATTGCACCGATTTTGATGAACGAGGTGTCATTTTAATAGACATTATGTTCCGAGTGACATAGTCTACATTTAATACGAACAAAATCAATATGGCGGAAGTTACACCCAATGTTCCGTAGTCGGATTAAAGTTTTTAAAAGAGGTTGGCGAATTTTGGCCCAACATTTTTAAAAACCGTTCAGATTCAGAAAACGTTTAATTTTAATTAATATTTTTCATGGTATTTTTTTGTGTAAACCCCGTATTATTATAAGATGGGGATCAAAAATATAATTATTCACAAGTACACATTATAAATAACCGTTATATGGCAATACAAGTGAATATCTTTTTTTCTGCCATCTTTATTTGTTAGACTTTGATTAATTTTTTGTTAGTCTGGTTTACTAGAACAAGTGTATGAGAAGTTTGATTCGTGAACGTGGGCGTTCTGTGTTCAGTTCAGTTCGTCTGGGTCAGAAACTCTATGGAGTTCGCCAATCTCCTTTTATCCTTGTCATTAATTTATGGCAAGCAGTGATAGCCTGGTGGTTAGGACTGCGCTCTCCTATTCGGACGGTCGCAGGTTCGATCCCGGGCACCTCAGACTTTTTGGAGTTATATATGCGTTTAAGCAATTAAATATCACACGCTTTAACGGTGAAGGAAACGATCGTGAGGAAACCTGCACATCTAAGAGCTCTCCATGATGTTCTCAAAGGTGTGTGCCGCCGCCCGTCCGCCAATTCGCACTGGGCCAGCGTGGTGGACTATAGCCTATAACCCTTCTCTGAGAGGAGACCTGGGCTCAGTAGTGAGCCGTTGATGGGTTGCTCATGATGATGATGATGATGATTAATTAATAATCTTTGACAAAATTAAAATCGATGGTACGGGCGGTAGTGGTACGGAACCCAAGGAGCTACTTACCTATATTGGGAATAGTGACGTCACTTTAAGCGTTTTTTAATCGTCAACGCATTCCGAGAGGTCGATACTCGATTACGGTATAATTATATCGATCGAGATCCTCGTTTAAAGGCCCAAAATGTACCTACATTGATTATTATTTCCGTGAAATTAAGTTTCGCGCTTGACAACAAGCAAGAATATTAAAGTAAGGTAAAATATGTCGAGTTTGGTATCAAATTAAAGGTATTCAGCTCATTAGAATAGAATAGAATAGAAATGTTTTTTATTCAAATAACCTTTTTTACAAGTGCTTTTGAATCGTCGATGAGTCTACCACTGGTTCGGAATGCCCTCCCTGCCGAGAAGAACCAGCAAGAAACTCGGCGGTGGCTCTGTTCAAAACAAGTTTACAATACAATAGATACTATGCTATATATGCAGTGTTTCCACATTGAGGGCAAAGTTCCAAAAATGCATACTACTTACAATTATTCAATATATGTTAATATGGGCAGACAGAATGTAGCCCCATTCCCGCCGGTGGAACCCGTTCACGAGCATGACTCATGTCCAGCCATTGCTCGTTCAACCATATTTGAGGGAACGTAACAACCCCACACGACACCACCACACGAGTCACAACTCACATCACTGCTGCGCAGGGTGAGGGGGAGCACCAACACCATTCTGAGGGTGGTTGCTGATGAGCCTGATTACCCCATCTAATGCACTGGGTACACACATGTGTTCAATGTAGGTAGTGCCTCAATGTGCCACGGCGAGTATTTAAATTAAATTAAACCTAAACTAATATTAACATCATCATCATTATCATCATTAGCAACCCATCAACGTGTCACTACTGAGCGCAAGTCTCCTCTCAGAGAAGGGTTATAGGCCATAGTCCACCACGCTGGCCCAATGCGAATTGGCGGACTTCACACATCTTTGAGAACATTATGAAGAACTCAGATGTGCAGGTTTCCTCACGATGTTTTCCTTCACCGTTGAAACAAGTGATATTTAAACGCACTTAACTCCGAAGAGTCAGAGGTGCGTACCCGGGATCGAACCTGCGACCCCCCGAATAGGAGACCACAGTCCGAACCACTAGGCTATCACTGCTTAATATTAACATACTTATAACATATTCACATATTTTTTAAGTAATTTTGTATACTAACACTATGGGCCTTAAATGGTCTGAAATAAACAGATTTTGTTTTAATTTTTTATATTCATCTTTACACACACATGTGTTCAATGTAGGTAGTGCCTCAATGTGCCACGGCGAGTATTTAAATTAAATTAAACCTAAACTAATATTAACATCATCATCATTATCATCATTAGCAACCCATCAACGTGTCACTACTGAGCGCAAGTCTCCTCTCAGAGAAGGGTTATAGGCCATAGTCCACCACGCTGGCCCAATGCGAATTGGCGGACTTCACACATCTTTGAGAACATTATGAAGAACTCAGATGTGCAGGTTTCCTCACGATGTTTTCCTTCACCGTTGAAACAAGTGATATTTAAACGCACTTAACTCCGAAGAGTCAGAGGTGCGTACCCGGGATCGAACCTGCGACCCCCCGAATAGGAGACCACAGTCCGAACCACTAGGCTATCACTGCTTAATATTAACATACTTATAACATATTCACATATTTTTTAAGTAATTTTGTATACTAACACTATGGGCCTTAAATGGTCTGAAATAAACAGATTTTGTTTTAATTTTTTATATTCATCTTTACACATTTGTCTTAAAAATACAGCCTGAACTGTTGCGAGTGTATTGACAATTTACTGTAAAGAACACTTTGCTAAACATAATAATATTATTGACGTTCATTGTTGCAATAGTAAATTATAGTGCATGACCCATGCCGAGCGTTAGATAGCGGCTAATAAATTATATTTTCATCATACCTATTCGAAAAACGAATATTGGCTTCAGAGGATAGCGGGAGCAAAATTCAATTTTAACCCCATGGGACTTTTCATTTCTCTCTTCTGATTGGTCCGCGTTAGTGCTTTAGCATACTAAAGCACTAACGCGGACCAATCAGAAGAGAGAATTCAAAAATGTGTCGAAATTCAAAAATGTTTGAGAAGCTGTTGTCTTCGATAAGTCACGTGATCAAATTTGTCGATTAGATATATACGCCCATACTTTCAACATAAATATTAATGTTTAATTATTTCATAAAAATTTATTTGTGTTTTATTTAAACTTTCAATATACGTATTGGTAATGTCTATAAGTACTCTATACATAGTAGGTTGATACTCCTAGCTTTTTCTCATAGGTAATGATGAAAAATAGTGTGTGTCATTCGGGGCCAAAATTTTTTGTTCTCGGGCGGCGTATATTGAATTCCTCGCTACGCTCAGGATTCTACTTTAGAATCCCTCGCTGCGCTCGGGAGTCTACTATAGAATCCTTCACTTCGCTCTGAATTCAAAATAACGCCCTCGGGGAACAAAAAATTCCTTTGGCCCCATATAACACAAATAACTATTAGGTACCTACAATAATACAGCATTTACCGAACTAGTCAATAAGCTATTTGGGTCATTTGCACTAAATGAACTAATTGAATATGATATTGGGAAAATCCCACATTTTCTATTTTTGAAGTGAAAACTTCTTTAGGCGCGTTGAATACTTTTTTGGGTGAGCAAAAACATGGCTTTCGCGTCATCGTCACCTTCACAATCGTCACCTGAAGATTTCAGTAAGCGTTCAACATTTTAGAAGTTCCCAAGCAACCTTGTACAGCGCAGCGGGCAAGCAGCCGCCTTCCTTACCGTTTAATGTATGATGTCGCAGGTTCGAATCTCACTCACGAAATCGTGTCAGTGCGCTTTTCTTATTTGTTTTTAATTATTAGCAAATCTAGTTTTCACTTCTATCGGCAGTCCCTATGACTGCCAATTCTTTTTCCTTTTTGAGTTTTGACGAACTCCCTAGAGTTTGGTAAGCTCTGTTATCGTATAAATGGTAAAATGGGGGTCTTTTAATCCAACTAAAACAAGTACTCTGCTCGTCTTGCGAACGCTCTTAGACAAGTGAACAATAATAACTCTATTGTTGGATCATTAATTCATCATCAGAAGAGCTTCTGCTTAGGAAATCGTTTGTTTTACCATTAATAAAGCTTTTTGAGAACAATCGTCATCATCAGCAACCCATCAACGGCTCACTACTGAGCGCAGGTTTCCTATCAGAGAAGGGTTATAGGTCATTGTCCACTATGCCAGCCGAATGCAAATTGGTAGACTCCACACAGCTTAGAGAACATTATCGAGAACTCTCAGGCATGCTCACGATTTTTCCTTCATCGGGATCGAACCTGCGACTCCCCGAATAATACACCGCAGTCCTAACCACACGAGAACAATGCCGAAATTATACTCGTACTCATAACACTTAACATAGCACGGACAGACAGACGGGCGCAAATAAATAAACACGTCAAATGCAGATGCCGGGACGATATTCGTGCTAGTGACTGACATTCGGAATTTTACGGCTGAGTGATACGTTACATTTGTGGAGGGCGTCATCGTATTTTTATACGTATTATACCTATAGTACCCGGCGATATATTATATTGCACATCGGCCTTTGGAATAAAACGCTATTCTATTCTATTCACAGTTCGACTGCATTTTTTTGAAGTTTACTCCTTAAGAATCGATTTTAGGCGCCCGGTATGAGAAAAATTCGAGGAGTAAAATCTACTTATGAATGACCTCGTTACGTTTTTCACAACGATGCAAATTTCTACCCTAACGTTGAGTAAATAAGGTTGGTTTTCGCTTGAGTTGTCGAATGCCCGCGTTACGTTTTTCACAACGATGCAAATTTCTACCCTAACGTTGAGTAAATAAGGTTGGTTTTCGCTTGAGTTGTCGAATGCCCGCGTTACGTTTTTCACAACGATGCAAATTTCTACCCTAACGTTGAGTAAATAAGGTTGGTTTTCGCTTGAGTTGTCGAATGCCCGCGTTACGTTTTTCACAACGATGCAAATTTCTACCCTAACATTGAGTAAATAAGGCTGGTTTTCGCTTGAGTTGTCGAATGCGAAAGAGCTTTCGCTTCGGGAAGCCGAGCGCGTACCGATCGGGTCCGAGCGCCGCGAATGCATTACGACGTTTTAAGGAGTAAACTCCAGTCGTGCGTCGGAGCTGACACACACACTTTTTTATATATGTTACGTGATGTGCTCGCCGATTGTGAAGAGATTTCAGTAATTCTGGCTAGCTTTCCTTGCAATAGAATAGAAATAGCGTTTTATTCCAAAGGCCGATGTGCAATATATATCGCCGGGTACTGTACAGCTTGATGCCCCCAATCGGCATGGCTTTAGATTTTCAAAATTTCTTCTATAGCTCAAACATTCTTGGTCAAAAATAATGGCCCTCTGCGTCAAAATCATCATCATAATCATCTCAACCCATCGTCAGAACCGACCGGGCATGGGTCGCCTCTCAAAATGAGAAATGTACTCAAATTCTCAAAAATCTCGGCTGTTCAATGAAAATGTCTCTCATAATATTATCAAGAGTTTTTGGAACGTAGTTCCTTATCGCGCGGTGCGGAAGGGGGCTAGACGGATCGACACTTTTTTGAAACCGACACTTTTTTGAATGTGTTGTGTTCGGTATTTTCGCGGTATAATATTGGGTCTCCGTAGCCTTGTAGTTTCGGCAGTCGCTTAACAGTTAAAAGTCGATGGTTCGAATCCCAGCTCGACAGACTGAATTTTCTATTTTCAATTTTATTTTAAATAATTTCTGTGGAAAAATAAAACGTTGCTAACTAAGAACTGTCAAATCCTCATACAAAATGAACTGTCAAATCCTCATTACGTCATACAAAATGAACTGTCAAATCCTCATTACGTCATACAAAATGTGGGTTTTACAGCTCTTGTTAGCAACTGAACGACAACTACTGCGATAGAAAATAGCCCCCAAGGTCTTAGGACTCAAGTTTCTTCTAATCAAAGATGCTGCGGCCTTACAGATTCCATTTTTAACCAGTGCTGTATCAGTTACATTGTCTACAGTACAGTACTCTTTTTGCTAAAGTTACTCCATTATCGAATATCACGTTGAATTAGTAATGACTGGCAACAGTACGCTTAGTACAAGATTTGATAGTTAACTATGAATAGCAAACTATGACATTACCATCAAAGTAAAATAAACCATAACAGTATTGATTTATAAACCTCAATAGTGTTGATTTAGAGCTCAATTTCGTCTATGTTTTCTTATAAGTATACGTAACGAAAACGCTCCAAATTGTAATCGTCTGTATTGAATTTGTGACTTTAAACAAATCAATATTATTATGGTTTATTTTACTTTGATGCTAATGTCATAGTTTACTATTACGATCAAACGAATTAAAACTCGGACTAACCACACAGATATGATTGAGGCGGTTATCTGATCTGATCGTTTGTTTGCTCAAATCAAGGCAGGGTTACAATGGTACCTACACCGTCTGGCGTCTGGCATTCTAATTGAATTCGTGATGCGATTGACTCAGATTTCGACCTTTGCTATCACTTGTATAGGCTTCTTAATATCACTTGGTCGTTAGTGGTTGATCGTGTTATGTTTTGGTATTGGAATTACATGGAGTTGCTGTGAAAAGGTATTTACTTACGAGAAGTATATCTAACGGTACCCTAGCCTTCATCATCATTAGCAACCCATCAACGGCTCACTACTGAGCGCAGGTCTCCTCTCAGAGAAGGCTTATAGGCCATAGTCCACCACTCTGGCCCAATGCGAATTGGCGGTCACACACCTTTGAGAACTTTATGAAAAACTCTCAGGTGTGCAGATTTCCTCACGATGTTTTCCTTCACCTTTAAAGCTTGTGATATAATTTCTTAAACGCACATAACTTAGAAAAGCCAGAGGTGCGTGCCCGGGATCTAGCCTGCGACCCCAGGAATAGGAGACCGCGTTACTAAGAACGCGTTACTTTCACCATAAGAAAGATTTGTGTGTAATATCTGAGAATTCATGTATTAAATTAGAGTTTGCCGCTAATTTTACTAAGATCTCACTAACTTTAAATTTATACTCGTACTAGCTGTTGTCCGCGGCTTTCCGCGTTGATTTACTTTTTAAAATCCCTCCGGAACTCTTTCATTTTCGGGATGAAAAGTAGCCTATGTCACTCTCCCTGTCCTCAACTAGATATGTCCATGCAAAAAATCACGCCGATCCGTAGCTCTGTTGCACCTTGATTGAAGAACAAACTAAGAAATAAGCATAGATTTAGGTTTGGTAGCGTATCGCGAAGCGACTACCTAAGGGAGAGGGCACACTGGGCGGATCGGGCGTTTTTTTTTTTTTTTTTTTTTTTTTTTTTATTCGATGACAAGCTAGTCCTTGACTGCGATCTCACCTGATGGTAAGTGACGATGCAGTCTAAGATGGTAGCGGGCTAACTTGGAAGGGGTATAGCAGTGAACATTCAACCCATACCCCTAATTGGTTTCTACACGCCATCGTGCCGGAACACTAAATCGCTTGGCGGCACGTTTTTGACGGTAGGGTGGTAACTAGCCACGGCCAAAGCCTCCCACCAGACCAGACCAGAGACAATTCAGAAATTATAAATTACCAAATTGACCCCGCCGGGAATCGAACCCGAGACCTCTCAGTTATAAGGCAACAGCGCTCACCACTGAGCCAGGGAGGTCGTCATATATCGTTGCGTATGCGTTTTTATGGCTTTTCGCGTTATTGGAACGTAGTTCCTTATCGCGCGGTGCGGAACTCGGAAGGGGGCTAGACGGATCGACACTTTTTTGAAACCGACTTTTTGGAACGTAGTTCCTTATCGCGCGGTACGGAAGGGGGCTAGACGGAAAAAATTAAGGAAACCGACCCTTGACACATTTTTGAAACCGACACTTTTTTGTTGAATGTGAATTTTGCATTGTGTTCGGTGTATTCCCCTTAGAACAAGGCGTCTGCATGGCCTAGTGGTTAGGGCAGTCGCCTATAAGTTCAACGTCGATGGTTCGAATCCCAGCTCGACAGACTGAATTTTCTATTTTCTATTTTATTTTAAATAATTTCTAAATGTGGAATTTTTCCCTAATTTTTTATTGTATAAATTGGATAACGCCATCTATGAAAAAACAGTAACTCCACCAGAGTAACTCTTTGGTTTTGTAACAGTGCAATAGAAATAAACTAAAAATAATTCATCGTAGTTAGTCAATTTATTACTAGATGACACCACTAGTTTATTACAATTCCTTCACTAAAATTAATCGAAAGGAACTACGTTCAATCCGGGTGTCCCTTGACACCTCACAAGTTTTTTTTGAAGGCATTGTGTTCGGTATTTTCGCGGTACAATATTGGGTCTCCGTAGCCTTGTGGCTTCTGCAGTCGCCTAACAGTTTTAAAAGTCGATGGTTCGAATCCCAGTTCGACAGACTGAATTTTCTATTTTCAATTTTATTTTAAATAATTTCTACATGTGGTATTTTTCCTTAAATTTTTATAACTTATAAGTTATAAATAATTAGGGAAAGGTTCCACATGTAGAAATTGTTTAAAATAAAATTGAAAATGGAAAATTCAGTCTGTCGAACTGGGATTTGAACCATCGACCTTTGGCTGTTAGGCGACTGCAGAAGCCACAAGGCTACGGAGACCCATTATTGTACCGCGAAAATACCGAACACAATGCCAAATTAATTAATCGAAAGGAACTACGTTCCATCCGGGTGTCCCTTGACACCTCTCAAGTTTTTTATGGCCTCTTGCGTCTGCTGCGCGAGTAGTCCGTTTTTATGGTCATTAGCGTCTTTATGGCCTTTTGCGACTGCATCGCGTTTTCGCGACTCAAACACGTTCATGTTTTTCTGGCCTTTTGCGTTCGATCGTGGAATCGCGCAGCAGACGCAAAACGCCAAAAATACGCTAATGGCAATAAAAACGCCTTGATCGCTGCCGCCAAAAATCGCAATTTGGCCCTCTCCCTAATACCTATCCTAATTCTATGGAAATAAGATTAAACTAATTCTTTGGCCAAGGCTTCGGAAGTTATTCAAAGAGAGCTTAAAAGGGAAACATTCATTTCTATGATAAATATAGAAATTTTCGATTAGCGTTCGTAGTCACTACAGACACTGACAAAGCGCGGGTTGCGGGCGACAAAGGCACTCTTTTGTCATCCTGTCAGGCAAAATTCCAATTAAGACGAAAACTAATAAAATAGTAAATTAATGCGTGAACGTGAAAACATGGGCTATTTGTTGTCGGTGATGATATTTTATGTTTATTTTAATTAGATTTTAACATCGATGTATATTTTAACCGCGACGAAGTAAGATTTTCGAAAAGTTCGCAGAAAATATCGTGTTTTTCCGCGATACAAAGTAGCCTATGCCACTATGCGGTTCCTCAACTATACCTATGCGAAAAATAACGTATTATCGTCGATCCATTGCAGCGTGATTGAAGGACCAACTAACAAACCATTAAACATCAAAGTAAGGATATTTTGCCAAAATCCCAAAGCCAATACTAGGTTCATTTACGCAAATAACGCCATAAAGGTGTAGTTGCAAAGATATTTTCAAATGTCTGGATTAGAACAGATTCGTTATTGTTCCGCTTGTATTTCACACGCGAAACAATAGCGGAATCATAGCGAAACTACCATTTATCTCACACGGGCATTTGGCTTTGCACTTGACACCGCTATAGTTTCGTGGTGGAAAAAAATGCGTGTGGCACTCGGGGACTGCCGCGGTAAAGCTATTGCATAGCATTATCTAGTCGCACGCACACAAACACCGTGCCGAAGTCTGCCGCAGCCGAACTGAAACGACGTTAGACGGATGCACGGCTTTCAACGCCGCACCGCTGTGCCGGTCGGAGGGGGGGGGGGGGTGTTAGGTTTATTTTCGTTACGGAAATTCTTGATTCGGTCGCCGCGCTCAAAGCCCGCGATAAGAGCTATGCAATAGCTTAACAAGCTACGACAAGTTGTGTCTGCGTCAACTTAAGCTTTGCGTCTTGTTATCCACACGTGCAAGACAAGTCGGGCGGGTGACAGGTGACGCGCGTCCTACTCGCCCACCGATAACGATGTAGCGCCGAATTTAACGACCCCAACAGCTTCCCATTGTCTCGTGAGTAGGGCTTGCAAATATTCGAAGATTTTTGGTATTCGAATATTCGACTTTTTTTCGGGTATTATTCGAATTATTCGAATAATATTCGAATAATTAAAAAAAAACAAAAGATGTTATAATAATCATGTTTTTAACTGCCAATCTCTTACCTTGAGTCACTATCTCTGAATCAAAACAAAATCTTACTTAAGAATTAAAGAACTGTTTGGAATTTGACTGTTATGGCACTAATTCAGTCCTCCAAAAAATATCAAAAGTTGGTGCTTAACAAGACAACCACAACATAACTCAGTCTTATAAACCGAGATATGAGTATTGTATTGTAATAATATTTATATATCAATAAAATCAAATAATCAATTACAAAAACGACAACTTGCTTAAAATCTTTTATCATGTAACTAGAAATAAAGTACTAAATTCTAAACATTAATTTTGGTTCTTTGTACTACTTACTTCGTATTACTTACTTACAAATCTTAAAAGATTTAAAAGAAAGATTTTCAACGTTGATAGAATACAAATAGGTAATAATTCAGTATTAGAAATTATGAATTTGGACCTACCTAGCTGGACTGTGTGTCCCAGGTATATTATTTACTCGTGCACAATGTCAAGTGCAATATTTTTAACGAGGGTGGAGTGGAGCATGATCATTGGATATGATTTTCATCTTGCTCATGTTCATCTTTAGACCCAACGCTGAGAAACCGTGCTGAGATCGTTGAGCACTGTATTGAGGTCGCTCAGAGTCTCTGCCATAACGACTATGTCATTGGCAAATCGCAAGTGAGTGATGTACTCACCGTTTATTATATTGATGCCAATTCCGTTCCAATCCAGAAGCTTAAAGACGTCCTCCAATGCAGCGGTAAATATCTTTGGGGAGATTGCGTCTCCCTGTCACACTCCACGCTGCAAATGGATTGGCCTCGTAGTCTGGTCCTGTATACGTACTGACATAGTGGCGTTTTCATACAAGCACTTCAACACTTGGATATAGCGGTAGTCAATCCGGCATCTCTGCAGCGACCTCAATAAGGCCCAAGTTTTCATCAAATTCCAGGCTTTCTCATAGTCCTCAGACGCTAAGCAAAGTGGCCGTTAATGCTCTTCCATCTTTTGTATAACCTGCCGCAGCGTATGAATGTGATCTATGGTGCCACAGCCTTTTCGGAATCCGGCTTGTTCGGGAGGCTGGAAGTAGTCAAACCTACGAACGAGACGATTCGTAATGACTCTCGAGAACAACTTATAAACATGACTCAGCAGCTAGATGGGTCTATAATAATTCTTCAACAAGGTATTATCACCCTTTTTGAAGAACAGAACCACCACGCTCCTGTGCCATGCTTCCGGCGGATGCAGCTCAACAGGTTTTTGAGAATGAGATCAACAGCCGAATCCAACTCAGCTGGGCAGCATTTGGGAATCTTCGAGATGTCTTCTCGTCCAAAATCCCTCAGCGCCTGAAGACGAAAGTCTTCTAAGTCACTAAAAGAACAGTACGTGTTGCCAGTGTTGACTTACGGATGCGAGAATTGGTCGCTAACTGTGGGCCTCATAAGAAGGCTCAGGGTCACTCAGTGGGCTATGGAGAGAGCTATGCTCGGAGTATCGCTGCGAGCCGCTGGATTCAGGCGGCGCAAGACCTCGGTCTTGCGCCGCCTCAGACCTCGGTCTGTGGAGGTCCATGCAAGAGACCTTTGCCCAGCAGTGGACGTCTATCGGTTGACAAAGAAGAAGAAATTATGAGATCAGAATCAGATCAATGTTACATTGCACAAAAATAAAATGCGTTTTAATCTTATCATCTAACTTTGGCTTATTCTTACACTTACACGTACAACTTAAGAACCTTCAAGGCAAGAGTGAATAGGTATCTTCTAGGCAAGCGCGTTCCAACCTAGATCTCATCACTGCTTTCTTCTAAGCATAATTATTGTCTTCTACTTCTAAGCATAATGTTGCGCGCGGAGTTTAAAAGTAATATTTTGTGCATGTCGCAGGCATTTTGTGTGAATCCGCCGTTTACATACGGCGTCGTCAGTTTAGAAACGCTCGCTGTTATGTAATAAGCCGAAGGCAAAATGACAACTCGTTCAATTGTTTTGATTTCACTGTAGTTTTAGACGTAGTTATTGCGAATCTACGCAATTCCCAAGCACCAGGGTCATGAATTTGCCTCTAAAGTTAGCTTAGGTTGGGGTTCGACATGAACAGTCAGGTGCCCGCTTAGGTGCCATTTGGCCAATATACCTTTTTTTTACGTGGGGAAATCCATCATGGATACCACCGCCCCCGGGGTTACGCGACAGTTATGTCGGACTCTAACCGACTAAAACCCCACGGTGTTCCTTCTCATCGCCTGGTGACTGGGCAACGGGACCGTAATCACGTTCACGCAACCCAGCCAGCGGCGCCTGCCGAGACAGACCCTCCTCTCAAACACAGAGTTCTTCACTCATCACTCTATCTGAGGCACACAAGGAACAAAGTGTGTCTCCCGGCCCGAGGACCTTACTCCCTCAGGCGACGGACTCCCCATATCCGATGAATTTCACTGTAGTTTTAGATGTAGTTATTGCGAATCTACGCAATTCCCAAGCACCAGGGCCACGAATCTGCCTCTTAAGTTAGGTTAGGTTGGGGTTCGACATGAACAGTCACGTGCCCGGCCTGCGGCCACTGCGGGCACTTAGGTTCCATTTGGCCAATATACCTAAGTGTTCACCAGACTCTTCACACACACCTGACTGTTCACACTACCACCCGACTGTTCATGTATAACCCTAACCTAACTTTAGATTTTGGCGAACATAGTACTTGTTAGGCATAAGAAACAGAACTAAATACTTCAATTTGCCGCGGCATTACATAACAGCGAGCGTTTCTAAACTTACGACGCCGTATGTAAACGGCGGAATCACACAAAATGCCTGCGATATGCACATCAATATTCCAAGTTTGGCTTTCGGAAAATTGGTCGAATATTCGAATATAGCAGATTTAATATTCGAATATTCGGACAAGAAATATTATTCGAATAATTCGAATATTCGAATATTCGAATGCAAGCCCTACTCGTGAGAGAAGATTCAATCAAGTGCATTTACGTTATACTCGTTTAAACATTGTGTAAAAAGTTTTCATACAAAAATGGCTGTTTCAATTTGTATACGCAAGTTTTTTTTGAATAGGCTACTTATTATTTAAAGACTTGCTGAATTTTACTAATACTCCCCTCGAAATAAGTGCATAGAGAATGTACGTGTGGGGTTTTAATCGTCGAACTTTCAGTTTTCAGTCCTCACCTTTAACTGTTACATAGGCTAATGATGCTTTAAGTGTACTTAATTAAGAAAAAAAATTCGTCTACCAAGTACCCTAGGTACGTATTAGTAATTTTTTTTTATAATAACAATTCTACATGGTGTTACGTTTTTTAACCAACTTCGTAGCTATATTATCTAATGCTAATAAAACCTATGAATTATAATTGCAATTTAATTTTCGGCTTACAAAAAGTAAGAAATTACTTAATAATGTCGCTTTCACACTATTTAAACATAAAAACCACTACCTATAAGCCTATAACGCCTCCATGATATCGATACCATAAAACTACACCGGTAGGTAATCCAATGAAAATTTAATGCCATAGCGATTGTGATCGTCGTTATCGATGAATCACGTGACTATTTATGTACTTCAATGCCCATACGCTTATCTCTACTATTACAAAATTTTCTTTTGACCGTCTGTTTGTTTGTTAGTAATCGGGGGGTCGCAGGTTCGATCCCGGACCTCTGACTTTTCGGAGTTATGTGCGTTTAAGCAATTCACATGCTGCAACGGTGAAGGAAAACATCGTGAGGAAACCTGCACACCTGAGAGTTCTCCATAATGTTCTCGAAGGTGTGTGAAGTCCGCCAATTCCATTCCATTCCATTGGGCCAGCGTAGAGTGTTGGACTATTTCCTATGACCCTTCTCTGAGGGGAGACATGCGCTCAGCAGCGAGCCGTTGATGAGTAGCTGATGATGATTATGATGATGATGATTGAAGGACTAATGCGTGAATTTTAGCATGCTGGATCCAGGTCCACTCTCCAGGTCTTCAACTATACCCATGCAAAAATTCACGTTTATGCATTGCGGTGTGATTGAAAGACAAACCAACAAACACACTTTCGAATTTATAATATTGGAGTGATTTTTTTGTAAAGCTTTATTAATTTCCTATCCTGTAGTAATTCTTTTATAGGTGTAAGTACTAGCTTTTTCCTGCGACTTTGTCTGCGTGGAATAAGTTTTTAAAAACTCCGCGGAAACCTTCTGTTTTTCCGGGATAGAATAGAATAGAATAATTTTTTATTGAAATAGACTTTTACAAAGAGCTTTTATCCCGGAAAATCAAAGAGTTCTCGAAGGATTTTATAATCTAAATCCGCGCGGACTAAGTCGCGGGCATCAGCTAGTCATACTAATATTATAAATGCGAAAGCGTTTTTGTTGGTTTGTCCTTCAATCACGCCGCATCAGAGCTACGGATCGACGTGATTTTTTGCATGGGTATAGTTGAGGACCTGGAGAGTGACATATTCTACTTTTCATCCCGGAAAATCAAAGAGTTCCCGAGGGATTTTAAAATCTATATCCACGCGGACTAAGTCGCGGGCATCAGCTAGTATTCTAATAAAGTGACAAAATATTATACTTTAACTAGCTGACCCAGCGAACTACGCGTACCACCAACAAAAATATTTAGTGATTGGTCACCCTTATCATTTAAGGGTATGAAAAATAGATGCTGGCCGATACTCAGACCTACCCGATATGCACACAAAATTTCATAAAAATCGGTCCACCCGTTTCGGAGGAGTAAGGTAACTAACATTGTGACACGAGAATTTTATATATTACTAGGTGACCCCGCGAACTTCGTACCGCCAGCAAAAATATTTAGTGGTTGGTCACCCTTATCATTTAGGGGTATGAAAAATAGATGTTGGCCGATACTCATATCTACCCGATATGCACACAAAATTTCATGAGAATCGGTCGAGCCGTTTCGGAGGAGTACGGGAACGAACATTGTGACACGAGAATTTTATATATTAGAAGAGATAGTGAAGCCAAAAGCAAAAGCTATTTTATGGACCCTCAATGGTGTCAGCGAGACCGTTTGGAGTTAAATAACGAGATGGATCGCGTTACGTTAGCGTGGGAAAACGCGCGACTCGTTAGAATTGAGGAAAATCGGAATGATGGTCGAGCCACGTTGATTTATTTGTGACGCTTCCGATTAGATTATCGCGTATCGGGCTTATCGAAGCAGTGATAGCTTAGTGGTTAGGACTGTGGTCTCCTATTCGGGGGGTCGCAGGTTCGATCCCGGGTACGGACCTTTGACTTTTCGGAGTCAAGTGCGTTTAAGCAATTAACTATGACTTGCTTCAACGGTGAAGGAAAACATCGTGAGGAAACCTGCACATCTGAGAGTTCTTCATAATGTTCTCGAAGGTGTGTGAAGTCCACCAATTCGCATTGGGCCAGCGTGGTGGACTATGGCCTATAACCCTTCTCTGAGAGGAGACCTGAGTTCAGTAGTGAGCCGTTGATGGGTTGCTAATGATGATGATGATGATGATGTATCGGGCTTGAGAAGTGAATGAAGTGTGAAAATACCTTTAAAAACTAATAAATAGTTTTATACATTTTTTGAATAAATCACCACTAATACTATATTGCGAAAGTGTGTTTGTTTGCTTTTTGTCCTTCAATCACGCAGCAACGGGTTGGTGTGATTTTGACGTTGAGGACTTGGAGAATGGCATAGGACACCTTTTATCCCGGAAAAGCAGAGGGTACCTGCGGGATTTTTGAAATCCCAACTCTACGCGGACTAATTAGCGGGCAAAGGCTTGTATTTTTATACTTAAACAAAATAAATCACAACAGAAAAAACACCGAGAAATCACGAAAAAAACGGAAGACTTTACATGTGAAAAACAGACCGTCCGAATTAAAAACCTCCTCCTTATTTGGAAGTCAGTTAAAAATTATACAAAGACGTGTATTCTAATTAACTCATGTATAGCCGCAACTGATGAATGCCAGGATGCTCAAATAGAACTGTTTGTCCTGGATTTATGGACGCCATAAAAAACAAATTGGAACGTCAAAATGGCGGATGCGCGGTGACAGTTGACGATGTTATTAAGCGTTGCGTTCCCTCAAATATGGTTGAGCGAAGCAATGGCTGGGTCATGCGTCATGCTCGTGAACGGGTTCCACCGGCGGGAATGGGGCTACATTCTGTCTGCTCATCTTAACATGTGTTGAATTATAATTAGATATAATTAGGTATATTTTTGTGGAACTTCCCCTCATTGTGGAAACACTGCATACATAGCATAATATCTATTATATTGTAAACTTGTTTTGAAAAGAGCAACCGCCGAGTTTCTTGCTGGTTCTTCTCGGCAGGAAGGGCATTCCGAACCAGTGGTACACTCATCGACGATTCAAAAGCACTTGTAAAAAAGTTTATTTGAAAAAAAACATTTCTATTCTATTCTATTCTAGTCCCCAGGATATTCCAATGTAGGTGCAATGGGTGTAGTCGAACGGATGACCCATCGGATTTCAGGCTATACACCTTAACCATTGGGCTATCGAGACTAAAAAGATTAAATTATCGCCAACTAAATGAAAAATTATGTTTTTTTATTGCCTCCATAAAAAACCAGTCATAACTAAAATTTATTGTTGCTACGAGATATCACGTCACATAAAAGATTACTTTGTGTGTCTATTTGTAATAGTTCTAATATAAATATTACATAACATTGCCATTGTTCGTCTTACGTAAGATAAACGATGGATCCCATACGGAGACCCCGTTTTTCTGGCCGCGGCTAAATAAAGAATTATACTTTATGTAAAACTAGCTGATGCCCGCGACTTCGTCCGCATGGATTTAGTTTTTAAAAATCCCGCGGGAACTCTTTCATTATCCGAGATAAAAGTAGCTCTCCCGGTCTGAGGAACCACTACTACATCCATTACTATACCCATGCAAAAAATCGCATCAATCCGCTGTTCTGTTGCCTACGCGATTGAAGGACAAACCAACAAACAAACACACTTTCGCATTTATAATATCAGTAATGCTTTATTATAACACTTTTTATAATTGTCAAATTTTTTACCATACCTAACCAAAGACAAAATTACGTTTAGCTGCCATTTACGTTTTGTTATTCCACTGTCATTTGCGTTTTGTTATTCCATGTCAGATGCGTTTTTGTTATACCACGTTTTATAGTGACTTGACGGAAACGCGGTCGAACGGGATAAAAAGTATCCTATGTCCGTCTCCTGGTTCTAAGCTCTCCACCAATTTTCAGCCAAATCGGTTCATCCGTTCTTGAGTTATAAATAGTGTAACTAACACCACTTTCTTTTATATATATAGATATCCCATTGATACGACGCCATGTTAGCACGGCACGTGGATTCAAAATACGGGTTATTACACACTCATCATCATCTGAATTCTAAACCCATCGCTGGCCCACTATTGGGAATGGGGATCCTCTCAGAATGTGAAGGGTTCCTTCCTTTCACGTTGGTAACTATATTTTGTAACCAGCTACGAAATAAAAGACTTCGTCTTAGTGTAAAGTCACACACCTTTCAGAACATTATTCGAGATTTCTCAGGCATGTAAGTGTTTGATTGCTTAAATACATCGAAAGAAAGCCGATGTCAATCTTTGCAAAAATTTATTATGTTTCGTAGGCATCTGCTAAGAAAATATTTTTGAAAATTTGAACCCTAAAGGGATAAATAGGGGTTTGAAACATCGATCTTAACGTGAGCGAAACCGCGGGCAAAAGATAGTTTTATATATTTTCTTAAAACTTAAATTAAACAAAACAAAGTAATCGCTAGTGGCCAAAAGTTGATTTATTGAAAAGCTACTTTGGTGTTCATCACAAACGCTTAGTAGATTCGTCAAAATCTTGTAAAACACGTTGAACGGGTAAGAAACCAAAATCAGTGGAGGCCCATTTGTAAGCAGTGATTGGTACATTGAGTGGAGTTGGTGAAAGTAATGTTTTCTTAAATCTTTCAGTTTTGTAGGGATTCCACAGAAACCTAACTATAAACATTTACATGGCTTAGTGATAAGATCGTTGATTAAATCTTGAACTATTAAAAATGTGCGTTTATTTGATTAAATCCGGAATGTCTTGTAACTAAGTGATTTTAGTGCATATTAATTAAAACTAGCATTTTAGTAAAACTGTTATGTACGCGATTTATCCGATCAAAACATTTCCCTCCTTCGATATTGGCAGATAAATAACGACCTCTTACGTTATGGTCATAATGTAAGACATCTTCTTACTTACTAATATTATAAATGCGAAAGTGTGTTTGTTTGTTGGTTTGTTAGTTTGTCTTTCAATCATGCCGCAACAGAGCTACGGATTGACTGATTTTTTGCATGGGTATAGTTTAGCACCTGGAGAGTGACATAGGATACTTTTTATCATGAAAAATCAAAGAGATTTTAAAAACTAAATCCACGCGGACGCAGTCGCGGGCATCAGCCAGTAAAGTATAAATAATAAAGTATAATACTTAGGTACCAATTTTTAACCATCAATCTTAGTACACAGCCTTGTTCACAGCTAGGTGAGACCTAGAACCTAAATGATACAGACATTAATCAATCTTGACTGCCTGGATCACTGGTATAACCCAGAGCCTTAATTACTTAGGGAAGTTTTAATTTTATTCATGACTTACAATGCACAAAGTATACACAGTACGTATATGTCAGTTGCCTTGACACCAAACTGGAATATTATGTATTATCTTACGTAAACAACCGCACACGCACTCTGTTACAGACTTACAGTTGCTGAGCGCAGGCGCACACTATCACTCTGTTTCATTTATCTCAATTCTCCACCCATCATCTCTCTCTTCTGGGCACTGATCTCCTCTCGAAGGTTCTCCTCTCGGTTTGAGGCGTAATCCACCACGTTGGTCATTGACAGACTTCACGCACCTTTGAGAACGTAGTGGAGAATACTCAGGCGTGCAGGTTTCCTCGCAATGTTTTCCTTTACCGTTAAATTCAGTGATATTTAATCACTTAAAGTGCTCGTTACTTCGAAAACTTAGAATTGTGTGCTTAGAAACCTTCACCTTCTGATTGTATATTTATTATTTTTTGATATTTGATATTTTCAGATTTTATTTAGTTTTTATTTTAGTTTTTATAAAGATTAAGATTTGACCCCATTTACTTAATACAATTATTTTTTTATCTACAAAATCTTTCGTGCAAAATATTAATTATTTTAGTTTTAATTTTAGAGTAAATTTAGGTTTAATGTAGTATTCTGTATAAAGAGATAATAATTTAAATCTTTATTTATTTTTTGTATTTTTTGTTTTGTTCCCAATGATCCATATATGTTATGACACGTTCACACACTGTAATATAACATGATACATATTATTTCAAAAAGAGCAACCGCCGAGTTTCTTGCTGTTTCTTGGTCGGAACGGCATTCCGAAGTAGTGGTAGATTCACTCGACGATTCGAAAGCACTTTGTAAAAGTTTATTTGATTTAAAAATGATTCTATTCTAATTGTTTAATTTAATTTTAATTTCACTAAATAATGCACGATTAAAAACTTAATTTGTAATGAAAAAGATGAGAACATTAAAAAAAATTACTAACAGCCAATTAGTCATTTTATATTTCCCTTAATTGGAACTTATTTGAAACATATAATTAATAATTAATATAACATAAAGATTATTAAAAGCTATATATATAAAACTGAGAGTGGATGTGTTATTTCGTCACATCATGGGTGAGGTAGGCCGTAGGCATTATGTAGGTCCGTAGGTATGTTCCGTTATAATTAAGGAACTGAGATATGATTCGCGTAACGACGTGGTTCAAATAAAAAATAAATTAAATGATAGAAATCGGCTCGCCAAAGACCGGTCTCGGGACAGTAGGGTTGTCGAAAGGATTTAGTTTATTAATACACACATCAAAAGTGTCTAGGGATCAAGCATTTTTATGCGGATTTCTTGAGATTGAGATGTGGCTTTGTAATAAATTTATGATTTTATAAATTTATATGGATCCTTTTTGGTGCATTTCATAATTTGAATCAGGAACTGTCAATCAAATTCGAGTAAAAGATGAAAATCAGCTGTCAATATTTTCCCTATAAAAACATACAACGCATTGAAGACATTATTAGTGCTACTGTTTCCCTACTACTGATTAAAACCAACGTTATTATGGAGCGGCGACGTCATTTAAGCAGGGAAGAAATGCTCAGAGCCGTGGGAATGATAGAAGCTGGTTCCCGGCAACGTACTGTGGCTTTAGCTCTGAATACAAGTCAGAGTGTTATCAGTCGACTTTGGACACGTTACCGAAGCACTGGTACCGTGGCTGAGCGCCATGGAGGACGGTATCGCTGCACCACACGGAGACAAGACCGATACATTCAAATCTTAACTCGAAGAGCTCCAACAATAACCGCCATGATGTTAGCCGTGAGGCTTCATCACTCTTCAGGGAACTTAATTAGCGACCAAACAGTCAGAAACCGCTTGCATGAAGTGAACCTTCATTCCCGAAGACCGCTACGGGTACCACCTATAGCAATGCACAATCGTAGGATTCGATATCAATGGGCTCTTGAACACAGAAATTGGGCAGAAGAACAATGGCGTTTCGTGTGCTTTTCTGATGAGTCTCGTTTTGGTATGAGACCGGATACAAGACGTATACGACACTGGAGAACCCCTGGACGCCAACAGCGATTAAAATCCTGCCAGGAAGTCCATCCTTATAGTGGTGGAACCATCATGGTATGGGCGGGTATTTGGATCGGCGGAAGAACTGAGTTGATTTGGATCAGAGGCAACCTCAACGCTCAAATTTATGCTGAGACGATTGTATCAGACGTCATCGTTCCTCTACAAGTGCAAATCGGTCCCTTATTTCAGTTAATGCATGATAATGCACGACCGCACACCGCAAGAGTTGTAAGACAGACTCTCGCCGCAGCTAACATCAATGTCCTGCCCTGGCCTGCTCAGTCGCCAGACTTGAACCCGATTGAGCATGCATGGGATATGCTACAGAGAAGAGCTCTGCCGAATATGGAGGGTATCCAGTGGCAAGAAGACCTTTTTTTGTTGTTGCAACGAACATGGGCGGCCATTCCACAGCGTGATTTGGATGAACTCATTTTGAGTATGCCAAACCGATGTTCTTGTGTTGTTAGTGTTCGCGGTAGAAACACGGATTATTAATTGTTTAAGTTACCCAATAAAATTTTAAAGAAAACTGTTATTTCAGTCTTTTTTTCGAACTTTAATGTTAGTGGTTCAAATGTCAAAAATCCCTTTATTAGGAAAATGGCAAATTTCTTTATTAATGCAAAGGTGACTTGGTTTATCGTTACTGTGACAATCGAAAACACTTTATTAATCCTTAAAGAAAATTTTAATTAATATCAATCAGGAGAAAAGTTATTGCAAAAATATATGTTGATCCCTAGGCACTTTTGATGTGTGTATTTTGCACGAAACATTTTGTAGATATAAAAATAATAGTATTAAGTAAATCGGGTCAAATCTTAATCTTTTTAAAAATTTTATAGTAAAGTCTGTTAAGCTTACCTTTCAATTAATGTAGTTTACTACTTAAAATCACAATGTACCTATATTTCGAGATGAAACATTGTTGCAGTACATCCTTAAATATTATAAATGCGAAAGTGTGTTTGTCTGTTGGTTTGTTGATTTGTTGGTTTGTCCTTCAATAACGCCGCAACAGGGCTACGGATCGACGTGATTTTTTGCATGGGCATAGTTGAGGACCTGGAGAGTGACATAGGCTATTTTTTATCCCGGAAAATCAAAGAGTTCCCGAGTTATTTTAAAAATATTATAAATGCGAAAGTGTGTTTGTCTGTTGGTTTGTTGATTTGTTGGTTTGTCCTTCAATAACGCCGCAACAGGGCTACGGATCGACGTGATTTTTTGCATGGGTATAGTTGAGGACCTGGAGAGTGACATAGGCTATTTTTTATCCCGGAAAATCAAAGAGTTCCCGAGTTATTTTAAAAACTAAATCCACGCGGACGAAGTCGCGGGCATCAGCAAGTAAATGAATAAATGAGCGATATCATGTACCAATCCTATAAAATTCAAAAATTCTAAATTCATAAATATTATGTATTTCATGTAGGCCAACTTGTGGCTCTTATCATAAGTCAAGACTCTACCATCGGTTCGGAAAGCAAATTCTGCTGAAAAGATCCGCCAAGAAAATCAGCAGTTGCCCTTTTCAAAGTTGTAGCTTATCTATCTTGTAGACAACTGAAGTAAAGCAGCTTGCTTCCAAGCATTATTAAAATTAATATTTATCTCCTTTCTATAAAGTCGGTTAATATAATATACCTACTGGCAAGCTGTAAGTGTTCTCTTGAAAGTTACTAATTGTTTAATGCAATATCACGTTTGAACTATTTAACCAAATGAGCTGCAAATGCACGCCGAATGTAAACATGCGTAAATAAATAATTTATGATTTCATTTCCAATAGTTGCTTTAACAATTTGCTATTTCTATTAGGTATTGCTCAAGAATCAAAATAGCCCGTCAATGTACCTACTTACTTCTAATCTATAAGTTTCTGTAATATCTTTCGCAGCACACGTCTTTCTTTTTGACGTTCTTATAAATCGATGAACACCGGCTGCACGCACGAAAAAGTGTCACGTTCCGCCTGAGCCTGTGCGAGCAAGCGACATCGCGGAACAAGCGATAGAGAGGCACGATCGGTCCAAACGTTGGCTTGTCCACCCGTCGCGTGCGCGCTGTGGTTAGCAGATGTGCCGCGAACTAGTTCTAGCAGCACGCTGTTCATCTTTATGACGTTATCACGTAAAACAGCTATCGTCCGTGAACAGACTTTCTTCTTCTTCTTCTTTATCAACCTATAGACGTCCACTGCTGGACAATATAATCAATTCATGTCAAGACGGGCAGACAGAAAGTAGCCCCATTCCCGCCGGTGGCACCCGTTCACGAGCATGACACCATATTTATTTCATATATGTGATCCTTGAAACTCTCGTGTGGTGGCAGCCCTGGCCGGGAGGCGCAGTTCGTTAGGAGCTCATTAGTTGCGACCGACGTTAAATATGTGTTGTTTAAAATTTCAAATCGATGGAAACTCTCGCAATTAGAGGGAAAAATGCGCTTATTTGTACCGGCGACGGACTCCGTTCCAGTTTCGTCTTCGTCTCCACTGACAGACCGACATACGGGACTGATGGTGAAACTAAATATTCCAAGCAAATTATATTTTACTAGCTGATGCCCGCGACTTCGTCCGCGTGGATTTAGTTTTTAAAATCCCTCGGGAACTCTTTGATTTTCCGGGAGAAAAAGTAGCCTATGATACTCTCCATGCCCTCAACTATAAGTACCCATGCAAAAAATCACGGCGATCCGTAGCTCTGTTGCGGCGTAATTGAAGGAAAATTAAATAGTAATTGAAGGTGATTTTTTGCATGGGTACAGTTGAGGACCTGGAGGGACATAGGCTACTTTTTATCCCGGAAAATCAAAGAGTTCGCGAGGGATTTTAAAAACTAAATCCACGCGGACGAAGTCGCGGGTATCAGCTAGTCTTAAATAAATGTTATTGAATAAGAATAATAAAATTTAATAAACCAATAGAAATTTCAAGCATGTGAAGGCTATAATAAGCGACACCCAATATTCGAGTTCAGAGAATAGCGACGCGGACGCGGCATTCCTAAATCAATATTAATTAGCATATTTAAATAGGAATTTGTTTTAAACGTTACACAGATATAATTGGGTGATAAAAACGTCCGATTGAATAATTTGTGATCGGAGAACATAATGGTGGTTTTAGGCGGTGTCAACATTAATAATTAGTTACTAATAACTATTAAATTTACATTTCTGTAGAAAGTCTTTTCGGTTATTAAACTACAAAACTCAAAAATTCTCCCATTTTTTACAAAAGGACCATTTTATCGCCCTCACTAAAATTGTTGTCCCTTAAATAAATTCGGACCTAACCACTCATCATCATCATCATTATCATCATCATCATCATCATTATCATCATCATCATCATTATCAACCCATCAACGTGTCACTACTGAGCGCAGGTCTCCTCTCAGAGAAGGGTTATAGGCCATAGTCCACCACGCTGGCCCAATGCGAATTGGCGGACTTCACACACCTTTGAGAACATTATGGAAAATTCTTAAGTGTGCAGGTTTCCACACGATGTTTTCCTTCACCGCTGAAGCACGTGATATCTAATCGCTTAAACGGACTTAATTCCGAAAAGTCAGAGGTCCGGACTCGAACCTGCGACCCCCCGAATCGGAGACCACAGTCCTAACCTAACCACTAGGCTATCACTGCTTTTTTCTAACCGAACCACTCTGTATGTTTAATAGGTGAAATGAGATATAATGAAAACCACGTGTTCACGCGAAATCCAGCAGAATTTGTGTTAACGATAGCTCTTATCAGTGTCTACGCTGTTATCAGCAGGTATGCCCTCGCTTGGGTGGTCATTGGCACCACGCGAAAACAGACTTTAATCTCAAGGGTGAAGACTGAAAATACGGTAACGGAAGTTTCGCAGACCAAAAACCATTTTTTTTCTTCATTTAATAGAATTTCCTTTTTCGCAAGCCTTTAAATAGTGAACGGATAGTAAAAAAAATCTGAAATAAAAGTTGAAAACATAGAGGATATTCATAGAGATTCATAAATTCACAATTATGTATAATTATTTCATATGACAAGCCAAGACTCTACCAATGGTTCAGTAAGTTGATTCCTCACGGTGGCGGTGTGGGATTGAAACAAACTATAATTTTGGAAAAAATAAACCGACTTCAATATACTGGAATAAAGAATAGCTTAAAAGTGAAAAGTGTCCATATCTTGAAAACTACTGAACTGATTTTGGTAAAACCTTTACCTATTCTTCCCTAATTTGAAGTTAATGTAAGCAAATAAAAAAATAATGATCACAATCCGGTAATCAGTTTCGGTGAAATACATTCACAAACATACTTAGGTACATACATACAACTACACCTATAAAATTTTGTATATTAATGTTTGGAAGCCCTAAAGATTATTATCATTTATGTGAATATTTTGCAGTTCCAATAATAGTAAATACAAACGAGTCGAATTGACAATCTCTTTTTTATTGAAGTCGGTCAAAAAGCCGAAATTAACTGAGACGTAGACGCAGCAGGCAGATGTTAGCATAATTATATAAAACATTTCAATTAGAGTTCAATCAACATAAACAACGCGCGTATTCAATTGACACTTAAATAAAAGTCAACACTCTGTCCGTTAATCGATAATAATAATAAGTGACGTCCCTATTTTAAGGGCCAGTTACACTCCAGGCGATTAAAGGGATAACCGAATGAAAATGAAATGAAATGAAAATATTCTTTATTGTACACCAATTAACGTAAAACAAAAGAACATAAAACATACATAATACATCGCTAAGAAGCGATCTCTTCCAGGCAACCTAATGAAGAAACAGTAATAAGAAATACTGGAATATACACCGAATATAGGCCGTGGCGGCTAATCTCAACGGCAACGAAATCTTCGTTCCAATCCAACTTAGCAGGATATATTAAAGTGCACAAATGTATTCGCAAACCTTTTTATCGACCTTGGTACAGTGCAGTATTTATTAGTGAGAGGTCTAGGGATTGAATCCCGGTAAGGCAATTTCATACTATGGCCGTTCCATTGCTGGGCACAGGTCGACCCGACTGCGCTGGCCCAGTGCGGATCGACAGACTTAACATACCTTTTCATTACTCATACACGGAAAGTAGGTCTGAAGTTGCCTGAGAAGCGGGTTGAAAGTAATACTTTTCAGCCCTAGGGAGAATCGTTTTCAACTGACAGCTGTCAAATAATTAAAAAAAACTAGTTGTCACATTTTTATTGGAGTTCAAATGAAACACGACATACCCGAGTGCATCCATAGACAAGAAGAAAGATAGACTTTATTCATAAAGTAAAGACAACTGATTCATAGACATTCATAGACAATCATAGACAATACTTGACTATTAAAAAGCTAAATGCATAGCCCGCCGGCTAGGCCAAAGAAAAAAAAAAGGCGGGAAAGTGGCAAGCGGCAATCCGATCTTCATTTGTTTTTCGAGTTGTAGAGTTTTGTTTAGGCTTCTTATCTGTTTAACAGTGATTTTTATTGACACAATGAGTTCATCTGATTCAGATATGGATTTAACGCCTGATTTTGTGAGAGAAGAGGCTCAAGCAGTAGTGGAAAACCTTTTACCACCTAAATCAAAACAAAGATACCTAAAATCATTCGACGATTTTATGAAATGGCGCGCTGAGAAAAAAGTGAAATCGTTATCAGAAAACGTTTTGCTAATATATTTCAACGAATTATCAAAGACTTATAAACCTTCAACATTATGGAGCGTGTATTCTATGTTAAAGACAACATTAAGTACTAAACACAACGTCCATTTAAAGGATTTTGAGAGACTCACATCATTTCTCAAAAGACAGTCTGATGGGTTTAAATCGAAAAAATCCAAAGTTTTCACTTCTCAAGAGGTAGAAACCTTCTTAACCAAAGCGCCTGATGAAATATACCTAGTAATGAAGGTAAGTTAATCTTTTTATTGTTTACGCACATAAGTAATTTGTATCAAATTGTAACTTTCTATACATATTTTATTTATCTCGTCTCAACCCCTTTTTATGTCCCACTGCTGGGCACGGGTCGACTCCTCTCAGAATGAGAGGGATTTGGCCATAGCCCACCACGCTGGCCAAGTGCGGGTTGGTGGGCTTCGCACACCCTTAAGAACACTTATGTGAACTCTCAGGCATGCAGGTTTCCTCACGATGTTTTCCTTCACCGCTAAGCAAGTAATATTTGAGTTTTCGAAAACGTACATAACTTCGAAAAGTCAGAGGTGCGTGCCCGGGATTCGAACCCGTGACCTCCTGATGAGAGGCAGAGGACTGAACCACTAGGCTATCACTGCTCTCATATATTTATACATCTATTAGAGAAATATTTTTTTTTGCAGGTAATGTTAATATTGGCAATAAGTGGCGCTTGCAGAAGTATCGAGCTAGTAAATATGAAGGTTGATGACATTGAAAAACAAGGTGATATAATATTGGTGAATTTACGTGGCACTAAAACCAAAGTTGACCGAACCTTCGTCATTAAAAAAGAATTTGTAAATATAATAGAAAAATACCAAAAGTTACGACCAAGTGGTATAGAAACGAACCGTTTTTTCATAAACTATCATAAAGGGAAGTGTCTTCGGCAAGTAATTGGCAAAAACAAGATGTCGAGTATTCCTAAAGAGATAGCCACATACCTTAATTTGCCAAACTCACATCTATATTCGGGTCACTGTTTTCGCAGAACATCGGCAACTTTGCTAGCCGATTCTGGTGCCGATTTAACTGTCATTAAAAGACATGGAGGTTGGAAGTCGAGTAAAGTAGCTGAAGGCTACATAGAAGTCAGTGGAAAATAAAACTAAGATATCACACATAGTAACAAAAATGATAAATCTGCACTCCACTGATACCCCACAGCCGAGCACTTCAAAAGATTATCAGGTGGAATCCAACAATATAACTGTAACAGCTGAAGAAAAGACACCAATACCAATGTCGCCAACATTCACCCAAGAATCCCTGGATACTGTAGAAACTCAATTTTCCCAGAAAATATCAAATATCAATATACCCGGCAAAAACCTTTCACTAACTATTACTAATTGTTCTAATTTTAACATAAACTTTAAATAAATATCTCACCAAAGTTGTTGATTTATGTAAAATAAAGTTCACTCAATTTTCTTTAGCTAATTTCTATTTTTACTTTGACTTTCCTTATATTCGTAATGAAAAGCACAGTGTTTACCTCGGGATAAAGACTTATTTAGTCCCTCGAACTATAGGCCCCCTCGCTACGCTCGGGCGCCAAACCCCGTCTCGGGACTAAATAAGTTACTTTCATCCCTAAGGTAACAATGTACTATTGTGGAACATTATGGAGAAATCTCTAACGTGCAGGTTTGCACGATGTTTTCCTTCTCAACAAGTGATATTTAATTGCTTAAAATTCAAAAAGTTAGAGATGCATGTCCGGCATCAAATCCCGGATCCCTGAAAAGGTTGGCTATCATAATAATCATACTATCATACTTCCTTAACATACCTACTACTATTATAAATGCGAAAGTGTGTTTGTTGGTTTGTCCTTCAATTACGCCGCAACAGAGCTTCGGACCGACGTGATTTTTTGCATGGGTATAGTTGGGGACCTGGAGAGTGGCATAGGCTACATTTTATCCCGGAAAATCAAAGAGTTCCCGAGTGATTTTTAAAACTAAAGCCACGCGGACGAAGTCGCGGTCATCAGCTAGTAATTCATAATTCATTTAATCTTTGTGTTCAACTTAAGATGTTAAAACTAAACAAATGTCTTCTATTCTGCCACAGTGTGGCGTACAGATATTTTCCATAATCGCTTCATATCATCGCTTATAATTGGGTTTAACTTGTTCACCAAAATATAAAGTAAACGCAAGAAGCAAGGGTCAAATCTTGGTTAAACGTTAAAAGAAACCTACCTGACTCGTGCAAATGTGCTTCTTTTCTGTTGCGGAAAGTAAATTAAATAAATTTTTAAATGATTCCTTTAACTTTAAGCGCGTGATGTGCAAATGGTCCTAACCGGCGTAAAATATTATGACTTGCGTCGTTTAGATAAGCGATTTGACACCGCCTTCATTGAGTTTACGACTTCTGCTAATTCCACGCGTGTTGAATGCACTGCACTTCACATTCAAATATGGCTTTAGGAAATGTTCATGTCTATATTATGTATTGAAAATGGCCCATTTATCAGGAAAATCGTTGAACCTGTAACTCTACTACGTAAAATTGGATCTGACATCTAGAATAGAAATGTAGAATAGAAATGTTTTTTATTCAAATAAACTTTTTTACAAGTGCTTTTGAATCGTCGATGAGTCTACCACTGTTTCGGAATGCCCTTCCGAGAAGAACCAGCAAGAAACTCGCCGGATGTTCTTTTCAAAACAAGTTTACAAAGCAAAAGATACTATGCTATATATGCAGTGTTTCCACAATGAGGGGAAGTTCCTCAAAAGCATACCTACCTAATTATAATTCAGCACATGTTAAGACGGACAGACAGATAGTAGCCCCATTCCCGCCGGTGACACCCGTTCACGAGCATGACGCATGACCCAGCCATTGCTCCGCAGATTTGACATCTGTCATATTGATTCTGTTCGTGTAAAATGTAGCCTATGTCACCCTGACCATAATAACGAATCGCTTGGAACCTCATTCATCAAAATCGGTGCAGTAGTTAAGACGTTGATACAAACAAACCTACGAAGGCTAAAACCAGAACCTTACTAGCTTTTGTTTTTGCTGCAGTCGGTTAAGAATCTTTACTAATATTATAAATGCGAAAGTGTGTTTATTTGTTGGTTTGCTAGTTTATCCCCAATCCCCAATCACGCCGCAACCGAGCTACGGATCGACGTGATTTTTTGCATAGGTATAGTTCTGGGCCTTGAAAGTGACATAGGCTAATTTTTATCCCGGAAAATCAATGAGTTCCCGTGGGATTTTAAAAACTAAATCCACACGGAAGAGCTAGTATCAAATATTTAGAGTGTTTTGAGTATAGAACAATAACCAGATTTGCGCGAGCTTAAAAAATATTTTTTATAAACAATCATCAATCACGCACTATAACTAAATTCCAAAATATACATTTTTATGAACGCAGCAGGTTTTACGCTCAGATAAAAAGCTTTATAATTTCATTTTCCGTTAGAACAGGTTATTTTGATAGCATTTCTGACTTCATTGACATGCCTTTGGCTAAAGAATTATATTATTTTAGTCAATTACCTACGTGCAGTTAGTCGACTTGATTTACCAGCTCCATACCTACCTACTTACTAAAAAAATTAATGATACACTTTTAATCGAAAACGGTAAGTATTTCACGACCACCGGGATCGTATGATACGTATTATTTTTAAATAAGAGGAATATTTATGTAATACTAGCTGATGCCCGCGACGTGGAAATAATTTTTTGAATCCCTCGGGAACTCTTTGATTATCCGGGATAAAAAGTATCCTATGTCACTCTCCAGGTCATCAACTATACACATGCTAATCACGTCGATCCGTAGCCCTGTTGCGGCGTGATTGAAGGACAAACCAACAAACCAACAAACAAACACACTTTCGCATTTATAATATTAGTAAGAATTCCTCTTAGTTAAAAAAAACTTCGCATCCCTCTCTCTTGCACATTCAAATATTTTCAATGATTGAAAAAATCTCAGATACTTACTTTTGATAAAATGTGGTCAAATCTTTGACAATTAAATTACGGGTAATTTAGATAAAGTTTTATTATGATATACCTAGATGTGTGATATAGGTACCTAGGGTGAAAACTACTATTAACTTTTATCGCTGTTATTCTAGTGTTGTATGTTTATTATTGAAATAAAATATATTTTTATCAATTACTAGCTAACCCAGCGAACTTCGTACCGCCAACTTATCTATATAAATAAAACAAATAAACTATCCCAATCCAAAAAAACTATCTTATCTTTTAAGTTGGACCAAATTACAGATAGTTACGAAGTTTGATCTAAATCGGTTCAGTAGTTAAGGAGTCCATCGCGGACAAAGAACGTAACACGTAATTTATATATTAAGAATGTAGCGTCCATTTTTAATCTTCAAATTACAATCAAATCATTGACAATGTAGTTATGAACATTGAGATACCATAGACATAAGATTAACCTGGGTGACCATACTCACAACATCTAGAATGTGCGAAACAGAGGGATACGAAATATAATAGCCCTCTTAAACCGAATACGGAAACATGGATGTCACATATGGATTCTGTTCGTGTGGTTCGTATAAAATCCTATGTCAACCGGGCCATAATATAAAGAATCAATTGCTACCTCGATCATCAAAATTGGCTTAGTAGTTTAGGCACTGCGGTGTGAAGTATATGTACGTACAAACATACATATTATTATTATACGTAGACTGCTAAAATAATAATCCTTCCTTTTGGCTTTGACATAGTTGCGTAAAAATAATCTAGACTCCTACTGAATCCCGAAATATTACAAATGTTATACTTAGTGTATTTTGTTGTTGGTTTGTCCTTCAATCACGCAGAAACGTCGCATCGTACCGAAGTGATATTTTGCTGAGTTGAGGACCTGCGGATGTTTTTATCCATTGAAACCAGCAGACTCCCGCCGTTTCCGAAAGTTTTGCTATCATCATCATCATGTCAAGTCTCAAAACATCATCATCTCAAGTCTCAGCAAATAACCATCATCTCAAGTCTCAATACATCGTCATCTCAAGTCACAACAAATCATCATCTCAAGTCTCAGCAAATAACCATCATCTCAAGTCTCAATACATCGTCATCTCAAGTCACAACAAATCATCATCTCAAGTCTCAACCCATCACCATCATCTCAAGTCACAACACATCATCATCTTAAGTCTCAACAAATTATCATCTCAAGTCTCGACACATCACCATCATCTCAGGTCTCAAAACATCATCATCTCAAGTCTCAACACATCATCATCTCAAGTCTCAACACATCATCTCAAGTCTCAACACATCATCACATCAAGTCTCAACACATCATCATCTTAAGTCTCAACAAATCATCATCTCAAGTCTCAACACATCATCATATCAAGTCTCAACACATCATCATCTCAAGTCTCAACATATCACCATCATCTCAAGTCTCAACACGTCATCATCATCGTGTGCTTTCCTCGAAACGAAAATCACGCGGAAAGCTTATCTGTTATAGCCGCATCTTTTAATTTTATATCCATTTGATTGAATGTATTCTTGAAAAAGGCCCGGTCCATATTTCCAAATCAAGCACGGTGACATAGTTGCCGGCGAGTGATCCATCACTCTGTATCTGCTCGGCAAACGACGAGATTATCTCTATTTATTTACACGTGCTTTCCCCACTTCATATCATCATCTTAAGTCTCAACAAATCATCATCTCAAGTCTTAACACATCATCATATCAAGTCTCAACACATCATCATCTCAAGTCTCAACACATCACCATCATCTCAAGTCTCAACAAATCATCATCATCGTGTGCTTTCCTCGAAACGAAAATCACGCGAAAAGCTTCTCTATTATGGCCGCATCTTTTAATTTTATATCCATTTGATTGAATGTATTCTTGAAATAGGCCCATATTTCCAAATCGAGCACGGTGACACAGTTGCCGGCGAGTGATCCATCACTCTGTATCAGCTCAGCCAACGACGAGACTATCTCTATTTACTTACACGTGCTTTCCCCACTTCATATCTCACGTCAGATTTTTGAACATGTGTGTATATTACAGTGTATAGAGTCTGGAATTTAGACCATTAATTAATTAAAATAATGAAAAGTGGTCATCTAATGGTCACAATGTCACCATTAGATGGCCACTATTCATAATTTCAAAAGTCATTTTCCCCAAACTTGTTAAGAAAAAAATTAGAAAAGTTTTTTTAAGAAATAAACTTTTATAAAGTTCTTTGAACTGTCAAGTGAATGTACCATTCTATCCGATAGTTACCTACTATGTATTTAGTTCCTAAATAATCTTAATAGTTTTATTTAATTTATAAATGCGAAAGTGTGTTTGTTTGTTGCTTTGGCCTTCAATCACGCCGCAACTGAGCAACGGATCGATGTGATTTTTGCATGGGTAAAGTTGAGAACCTGGAGGCATAGGCTACTTTTTATCCCTGAAAATCAACGAGTTCCCGAGGGATTTTAACATATTAATCCACGCGGATAAAGTCGCGGGCATCGGCTAGTACTCTATAATAGGTACTTACATAAAAGAACAACATTATATTCATACGTAAATCATTTTCCATATACGATTTTATATAAATAAGTTTTAATTCAAAGAAGGTCTCTACACTAAAAATGCATAAAAATTTTACATTGTACAGCTTAACGAAACCTCACAAATCCCCATATTATTAATAAAAATAAAATAAAAACCTACACTATGGAATGTATTATGAGTGAAATACAAAAAATCGTACAAATAATGGAAATATGCACAAGTGCTATTTATTTACGGACAACCATTGTTCTGTCCACCATAGACAAGCCTGTGCCAGCGGCTGCCATAAATAAAAACTATTCTATAAAATATGTGTTTACGCATATGGCACGAGATGACGTCATGGATATGACGCATCACAATGGAGTTTTTGGATGATCTATAATTTTGATTATGGTGAGGTTATTGCACCTAAGAATAATAACGAATTCCTCAACGATAGACGCGAAACTATTGAACACATATTATAAGTTGTATGATATGCGATTTTTAATGGTTACTGCGATCACATCTGATGGTAAGTGACGACGCAGCAGACGGAGCGCGGTATTCTTTAGAAAATTTCTAAACACTGGTTTTTAAGGTTTGCAAGTTATACGTAATTAGTCGGGAAAACGGAAACCGGAAGTGCATTCCCTAAGCGATGGAAACGAGGTAACAAAGCATTTAGTGCGCGAATGTGGCCTAAATTAAATAATAAAAATAATAATGAATTGGAATAATAATTAACAAAAAGTGACGGTTTTGAAATTACACGAATTATTTATTACCGATTCCGAATAAATCCAAAAAATCAAAATTTAGAAGTAGGTATATAGTTTTTTAAAAAACTTCAAAAAAGGAGGAGGTTCTTAGGTAATTTGTCGGAATCTTTTTTTTTATGTATGTTCACCGATTACTCGAAGACGCCTGAATCGATTTGGAAAATTCTTTTTTCTTTCAAAGGGTCCCATAGAAATTTTATCGAAATCGGTCGAGCGGTTTTTAAAATATCAACAATAAAGTATACACCTTGTAGAGGCGCGGGCGTTTGAAGTCGGTTTTGTAAAAATATTTTCTTATATTATATTATGGTAAATACTTTGTCAAGAAAATTAAAAAAAATCCAGGTGCGTAGTCAGTAAAAAGAATCACAACTTGTGATTGCTTAAAATAAATAAATCCAGGGAATTTAATATAATTATTAACATCAAATATGTGTTATTTTCCTAGGATATTTCGATGTGCCCTAATCCTTTATAGTTGAAAATATCGTTTGAAATTTAAAAAAAACTCAATTTAGTTAAAAATGTCGCTAAGGATAAGTCGGCTGTCATGATTTTGAATAAGTTTTAATGTTAATATTTTATATTATGTTATGCTGTACCAAATCTAAGAGTTAATTCTCAATAATATGTTCATTAAATAGTTTAAATAATCTAAAAGTAAGATTTATAGTCACCGCTTTGCTTAGACAAGGTAAGATAGCGGAAGCTGAGCATTTCCGCTACATTGTGTCGCGGCGGAAGTGTGCTACAGGCCTTATTCCTCATTGTGCTAAATATTCAACCTGTGGGCTACGTATGGATATTATCATGAACTAGCTTGTACCCGTGGCTTCGCTCCCGATATTTATTAAAAGTAAACTTAAGTGGTGATTCCTATACATATTATTAGTATCTCTCTATCTCTCGTCAACCGATTGATGTCCACTGCTGGACATAGGTCTCTTGCATGGACTTCCACAGGGCTTGGTCTTGCGCCGCCTGAATCCAGCGGCTCCGTGCGACTCGTTTGATGTCGTCGGTCCACCAGGTGGGGGGTCTGCCAACACTGCGCTTCCCGGTGCGGGGTCGCCACTCCAGCACCTTGCCAACGACCATCAGCTTTTCGAACTATGTGTCCCGCCCATTTCCACTTCAGTTTCGCGACTCGCTGAGCTATGTCGGTGACTTTGGTTCTCCTACGGATCTCCTCATTTCTGTTGATCTCGCAGGGATATACCGAGCATAGCTCTCTCCATCGCTCGCTGAGTGACCCTGAGCCTTCTTATGAGGCCCATAGTTAGCGACCATGTCTCGGATCCGTAAGTCATCACTGGCAACACGCCCTGTTCGAAGACTTTAGTCTTCAGGCACTGAGCCTATATCGCCCGGACTATCATAACGAATCGATTGACGTGTCATTCATCAAAATCGGCTCAGTAATCGGCTTATGCATTACGGTGGAACATACGTACCTACATACAAATATTGTTAAAATAATATAACCCTTGGTATTGCTGTAGTTGGTAAAAAGAGGTAGACATTTCGAAAAATAGTTTTGTTTGTACATCAAGGAGACCTATGTAGCACTCTTGAAGTTAAATTTTTTTTTTATAATTGTTTCGCACTCAGTTATCCTCTGACATGGTGTCAGAGACCTTTTTAATGCGAATTTTGCTCAGAATAGGTGCCAACTCACGATGATCCTGAAGTGGTGACATTTGAAAATTGTCTGGGTTAGGGCTTTTTTTTTTTTGTTTAGTGTGAGTGGCACTGTCTTCAAGTGTTCTTGAAGTTAAAATTATAGCACTATAACTCTTTGAGATAACCCGCTGATTAAGATAGTGCGAAACCAGGGTTGCCTCTAATAAATAAACTCAGATAAAATATATTTTACTAGCTTTTGTCCGCGGTTTCGCTCACGTTAAGTTCGATTTTTCAAACCCATATATTACCCCCTTAAAAAAAACTTTCTTAGCGGATGCCTACGTCATAATAGCTATCTGTATGCCAAAATTCATCCCGATATTTTGGTATTGATTATAGGCATACTACCTAATTATAAAAAAAGTCTGTCATTCGGTACAATTTTTTATTTAATATGTTTGGTATTGTACAAGTACAAATAAGTTTACCAACAATATTAATAAAAAATAAGGTACTATTCTAGTAATATTGCTGTATTACAATAGTCTTACTTTTGATAATAATTCATCTCCTTTACTATTAAATAGACAGTAGCAGTAGTACGATAGTATATACAGATAGATATACCAGGCAGATTTAAAGCTGTTGTTTGACAGACAGTCAAACTTATAACAGCCCTCTTTTTCGGTCAGGGATGGAACAGACGTAAGTCATTATCATTATCATTATCAGGTACCCATCAACGGCTCACTACTGAGAGCAGGTCTCCTCTCAGAGAAGGGTTATAGGCCATAGTCCACCACGCTGGCCCAATGCGAATTGGTGGACTTCACACACCTTCGAGAACATTATGAAGAACTCTCAGGTGTGCAGGTTTCCTCACGATGTTTTCCTTCACCGTTGAAGCTTGTGATATTTAATTTCTTAAACGCACTTAGGAAAGCCAGAGGTGCATGCCCGGGATCAATCCTGGGACCCCCAGAATAGGAGACCGCAGTACAGTTTTTGCAATTCACGAAGGCGAGTGAGCTTTACTTGTGGTTACTTCGTGTACATGCACATTGCATAAGTGTGCGTGCCTGTCAAAGCCTAGGTGGGAGCGGGCAGGCGCGAGCATTGCGCTCGCTCACACTTATACAGATACGACACACACACAAGCATAAGTCAGTCGCCCTCGTGATTTGCAGGAACTTTACTTACCACTAGGCTATCACCGCTTTCAAATGAAAGTGTTGAGTGGCAGCCCTGAGTGGATAGAGACAGTGACCCAATAACCTTGACACCAGTCTCCGAGCGACAAACGCGGTAATTGTAACCGTTGAGGTGCTGGGATGGGACCCGGCGGCCACGAGAACAGATGTTTAATACCTACTACCTATACCTACTTCGTTTGTTCGAGTTCAAGTTCGAGTTTTATCCCCCTATGAATTGAATTGTAGTACGTTTTGTGGAAATATCATATTCTATTCTAACAATGCACAAAAGATGCACGGGTTAAATCAGCTTGGCTGCTGCCCATAAGATAGTATAAAAACTTATTTTACAATGTAATATACTTATTAATATTGTAAAATGATTATTTTAAAAAGAGCAACTGCTGAGTTTCTTGCCGGCTCTTCTCAGCAGAATCCGCTTTCCGAACCGGTGGTAGAATCTTGACGTGTCATAAGAGCCACAGGTTGGCCTACATGAAATAAATAATTTTGAATTTTGAATTTATTTTACCCCCTTAGGCCCGCTTGCAGAAACGCTGAGTTATCCTTATAACCCAGAGTTAGCTGCTTCTTTGACAGATTTCGTATAAAGCTTCTGTCAAAATTACTTTATTCCTGGGTTAAACCCAACCCGGCGTCTCTGCAAGCCGGCCTAAGGGGCTGAATTTTCAAAAATCCTTTCTTAGCGGATGTCTACGTTATAACAGCTATCTGCATGCCAAATTTCAGCCCGATCCGTCCAGTGGTTTGAGCTTTGCGTTCAAATCAGTCAGTCAGTCAGTCAGTCAGTCAGTCCCCTTTCCCTTTCATAATTATTTAGATAAAGATAATAGTCCTCCGACCCAATTGGGTCACGGTCTGGGCGGGATTTTTAAAAATCCACGAGACCGCGAGATTTTGCAATAACCAAAAATAACTTAAAAACCTTAGATTAATTACTCGGTTTTCAAGTTATTTTTTCTTAGTTAAAAACACAATTTCAAACACAATCCTTACTAATATTATACATGTGAAAGTGTGTTAGTTTGTTGATTTTTGTCTGTTTGTCCTTCAATCACGGCGCAACAAGATCGACGTGATTTTTTGCATTTGTTGCAGATTCTAATCTGGAGAGTAACGGCTTCTATTTAAACCAGGAAATCGAATAGTTTCAACTTAGAAAAATGCAAGTATTTTCAACAGATATCTAAATATCACACGAATCGCTATATAAAGCACGTAACCGCTCGTTTAGGGGCCGTTTATAGTATCATATAACTTCCATACAGTTTCCCTGAACGGCCGTCACTTTATTACAAGTAGAATGTTGAATTAGGGTCTGTGTACACAGGCCCTTTACTGAGAACTATTTTTTTGAAATCATAAATTCTTCATTTTTACGTCAACGCCTAGATTCAATTTCTAGAACTAAATGAACCACCGAATCCAGCTTGGCTGGGCAGTAATCGGAAAGCTTCGATATGTTTTCTCGTGCAAAATCCCTCAGTGGCTGAAGATCAAAGTTTTTCTTGCTTAAGATTTGAACCCCGGACCGCCCTCCTATTGGTTAAATGCTGCACTAGAAAACCATTAACTCAACCAATCAAGACCATTGCGATTGTACCAATGGACAATCATAATGATTGTTCTAAAAAGCTAGAAAAAGCAACCTATGGTATCGAACTTTAATACTTAGAACAGAAGTTTAACATTCATAGTTCCGCTCAAAACGTAAGCTGAAAACAATCAATGAATGTGTGAGTGCCATGTAATTATTAAGCTATTGCATAGCTTTTATCGCGGGCTTTGAACTAGGACAAACAGTTTGAGCGCGGCGACCGAATCAAGAAATTCCGTAACGAAAATAAACCTAACACCGTCGTTCAGTAAGCGTTCAACATTTTAGAGGTTCACAAGTAGGTATAGCTCTATTTGGCGCAGTGGGCGAGCGGCCGCTTTCTTTACCGTATGGTGTATGATGTCGCAGGTCCGAATCTCACTCGCGAAGTAGTGACAGTGCGCTTTTCTTGTTTGTTTGTTTTTTTAATTATTTTTTTGCATAATTTTTATTATGCAAAAAAAATATTGCATGAATATTATAATTGCATAAGTTGATGAAAAATGCTATGCAATAGCTTCACCGTGGCAGTCCCCGAGTGCCACTTAATTTTTTTTTAACATACATAGTTCCGCTCAAAACGTAAGCTGAAAAAATCAATGGATGTGTGAGTGGCATGTAATTATTCTCTCGTACTGGTACTTACGTATTTGAACTGATTTTACGTTTTTGATGGTTATTGAAAGGGTTATTGTGATGAATTATGTCATTCCTTCACAGCACAGTACGTCATTTTTTGATAATTTTCTGCGAGTTCATCTTAGTTACGCGACAATACTGCGTAGTCGCCCTTTAAAGGCTTACTAAAACTTCTTGACTATTGCGTTTCTAAACATTATAGTTCAATGGCTACAGGAGTAAGTAAGCTGACACAGGCCCTTGTCACTAAAATGACTACACAATCCACTATATTTCCCATAATTCATAGAGCCTGCATTGAAAGTGCGGTTTATTTATAAAACGAGCGTGCCGCGGCCGCTTACTTCGCTTACGTTTTACAAGGATCAGGAATCTCGATTGTATTTAAAGCGCGTATAAAAAGTGAACGCAAGTAAACTATTCAACATTATGAATCTGTATTTATGTACGTTTTTATCCGCGGTGGTCTGTCTAATGACGACTCTATAAGAAACGGGGAAAGCGACTGGGTTTCCATTTGCTGACGACACGACAGTTAAGTAATTCTTTTGACTTGATAATTTTTAATTATTTATTAACTAACTCGCTTCTGTCCTTGAATCGGCCACGAAGGGTAAGGTTTTTAAAAATCAATTTGAAACCCTTGTGTTTTATAGGGATTAAAAGTAACTCTTGTCACCTATGTCCCTAACTATGCCAAAAACGCAGATCCTATGTCAAAAATCACGTTGAGATCCATTGCTCCGTTGAGACATGATTGAAGGAAAAATCAACAAATAATCACACTTACGTATTTAAGTATTAGTACTTATTTATAATATAATATATGTACCGAAATAAGTCTTGGTTACTTGAAATAAATGAATTATTATCATCATCATCATTAGAAACCCATTAACGGTTCAACACTGAGCGCAGGTCTCCTCTCAGAGAAGGGTTATAGGCCATAGTCCACCACGTTGGCCCAATGCGAATTGGCGGACTTCACACACCTTCAAGAACATTATGAAGAACTCTCAGGTGTGCAGGTTTCTTCACGATATTTTCCTTCACCGTTGAAGCAAGTGATATTTAATCGCTTAAACGCACTTGACTCGAAAAGTCAGATGTGCGTACCCGGGTCGAACCTGCGACCCCCCGAATAGGAGACCACAGTCCTAACTACTAGGCTATCACTGCTTTAAACTTTACTATAATATTTGGATAATGTTTTTATCGTTGTCACGCAATGGAAACGCGTTCCCCGTTGAAGAAGCCTCGTCGACCGCGTACGTTGTCAACATAAGTAAGACGTCTCTTCGCTTCGCAGCGGAGTTCTTTTTACTTTAACCTGACGTACTGACTACTGAGTACTGCTCCTCCCGCCCTACATAGGCTATCTACTCAGGTCAACAAGCTTTCTGTATCCCTTTAATAGTTTTCTTATATTATTATGATTTCGCGATGCTAGCTTAGTAGTTAAGACTTTTTTTTTTAATATATAGGCTAGCGCTTGACTGCAATCTCACCTGATGGTAAGTGAAGATGCAGCCTAGGATGGAGCGCGCTTGCATAGAAGATGCCTATTCACTCTTGATTTAAAGGTACCCAAGTTATAGTCAGTTGGAAAAACGGAAGCCGGAAGGGCATTCCAAAATTCTAGCGGTGCGTATTAGGAACGAGCCGACTTTAACTGCCTCGTTGATCTGGTAGTTAGCAAATTCGATTGCGGATGACGATGTCCCGGGTTCGATTCCCGGGACGGGCAAAAAAGGAGATTGGCGAATTCCATTGAGTTTCTGACTCAGACGAACTGAACTGAACATTGAACGCCCACGTTCACGAATCAAACTTCTCATGCTTGTTCTAGTAAACCAGTCTAACAAAAAATTTATCAAAGTCTATCAAATAAAGTTGGGAGAAAAAAGATATTCACTTGTATTGCCATTTAACGGTTATTTATAATGTGTACTTGTGAATAATTATATTTTTGATATAAATCTTCTAAAACTAGTGGTTCGCCCCGAACTGAGACCTCGCGGTATCCCATAATTCCCATAAGGTAGTTTTAACTATATTATATTGTAATTAAAACGCGCCGAATCTGATGACGTCAATCGTCATCTGCTTTCGTGGATGGGATGCGTATTTACAATATTAAAGACAGCGCCATCTAGTAACAGTAATCTTAGTATTTGTTGTTCAAGTACAGAATATAACTCAAATTATGTGTAAGTTTCAAGTTTTAAAACAAAGTGGTTTTAGAAATCTAGCCTCGAATACAATCTCCACTTTGAAAGCCCCCCATTTCGTATGGTAGCCCCTCTGAAATAAAGATTTTTATAACTTTTTAAGCCATTTTCGGCTGGAGGCCATCGGTTTACATATTATCATATCTAAAATTGAAGTAATTACGTTCAGTAATTCAGAAGTTATATGGCTGTGACAGACGGACGGACGGACAAGTGCAAATCGCTCTAGTAAACTCAGAGACCTTCGCTTCGCTCGGTCGAATATGGGGTTTACATAGAAAAATACTCTGAATAATCTATATAAATAAAAATGAATGTTGGTAAGCGCATAACTCAAGAATGGATGGACCAATTCGGTTAATTTATTTTTTTGTATGTTCCCTAAGGTCCACGGAAGGTTTTAATACTTAATAAAAAAAAAAACAAAAAAAAATTATAATAGATAAGTTGGCGGTACGAAGTTCGCCGTGTCAGCTAGTATTAATTAAAATTAAATGTTTTCTGAATCTGAACGGTTTTTAAAAATGCTGGGTCAAAATTCGCCAACCTCCTTTTTTGGGTTTTTCATTCAAGTAATTCTCACTAGGAAATAGCCCGGAGTTAGGAAGTTGGCGGTGTGTCACCCCCGTGCCTCGGAGAGCACGTAAAGCCGTCGGTCCTGCGCCTGATCTCGCTCCGGCCGTGTCGGATTTCCGTCCCATTTCCGGACTGTGAGAGTGAGAGAATAGAGAGTGCACCTGTATCTGCACACATACTTGTGCACTATAATATCTCTGGAGAGGTTGGCCGCGTAAGCGGATTCGGTCGGGAGGATGTTTTAGACAGTTAATACTTTGGTCTTAGAATAATAATTATTTTGGTCTTCTTTTCGAATATGCATTAGGTATTATGAAAAATCCATAGTGTGAATTCTCGCTTAAGTTAAAAGTTAAAACATTTATCTTGATATTTCTTATCGCAATTGAATTCTGAAACGTCTAAAAGCGTAAAAAATTCGTAACTCGTTGATTGAGACCGAAAATATTGTGAGCGCCCAAACTATTATTTTTTCCTAAATTATAACTGTTTCATGTGAGGCCTCAAAAATAATTATCATATTATGTAAAATTTCAATTTATTAGCAAATTTATCCGTAAAAATATTAAAAAAAAAATCGGCCAAGTGCGAGTCAGGCCTCGCTCTTTTAGGGTTCCGTTAAAAAAATTAAATAAAAATATTTCCATGTACCCATGGAAATATTTCAATTTAATTTTTTTAATTTAATTTAATTTTTATTATTTGTTGTTATAGCAGCAATAGAAATACATAATATGTGAAAATTTCATCTGTCTATCTATTACGGTTTACGAGATACAGCCCGCTGACAGACGGACGGACGGACGGACGGACGGACAGACGGACGGACGGACAGCGTAGCCTTAGTAATAGGGTCCCGTTGGTACCCTTTGGGTACGGAACCCTAAAAACGTCTTGTAAAATTGGGTTTTTGTCGCTTATAATAAATCGGCGGTCGGTGTATGCAAGCCACGCGAAATGACTTGACTAGCGGTATCTAGTAATGTTTTGATAAGTAGGTAGTTTAGATTCGCATCACAATGATATAGAAGTTTGCAAGCATGAAAGTTATAATAGACGCAATTTAGCTTGTAATACATAAGTGTTCTACTATATTCTATGTAAATAATTTACGTGAATAAAGGATTTATTAAATCAAAATCAAGCTAATGGGTTCCTTTTCGACAAAATCAATCCGATGTTCGAATCATACGTAATTTCGTCACATATTATACATAATTTTTTATACAGATTTGTGTGATAGCAGTCATCTAATAATGAGTAACGATAGCTTAGTGAAGCAGTGATAGCCTAGTGGTTAGGACTGTGATCTCATATTAGGGGGGTCGCAGGTTCGATCCCGGGTCCGGACCTCTGACTTTTCGGAGTCAAGTGCGCTTAAGCAATTGAATATCACTTGCTTCAACGGTGAAGGAAAACATCGTGAGGAAACCTGCACATCTGAGAGTTCTTCATAATGTTCTCGAAGGTGTGTGAAGTCCGCCAATTCGCATTGGGCCAGCGTGGTGGACTATGGCCTAGAAGGGTTATCCCTTCTCTGAGAGGAGACTTGCGCTCAGTATGAGAGATATCTTAGTGGTTAGGATTGTGGTCATTTATGCGGGGATCGCGGAGTAAAATGAGGTTTTAAGGAATTAAGTATCACATTCTTCAACGATGAAGGATAGGTAGTATCGTGAGGAAACCTTCACACCTGAGAGTTCTCCATAATGTTCTCGAAGATGTGTGAAGTCTGCCGATCGATGAACTATGGCGTGAACCCTTCTCATTCTGAGAGGAGAACTATGCTCATTAGAGGGACGATGATGATGAGTGATAAAGTTCAATTCGTTTTGAAAAGGAGGATGGCGAGTTTTGACCCAGTATTTTTAAAAACCGTTCAGATTCAGAAATCATTTAATTTTAATTAATATTTTTCAGAGTATTTATCTGTGCAAACCCGATATTTTTAGAACATGGGTATCAAAAATATAATTATTCAGAAGTACATAATATTACCTATAAATAACCGTTACATGGCAATACAAGTGAATATCTTAAAACTTTGATGAACTTTTTTGTTAGACTGGTTTACTAGAACAAGCATGACAAGTTCGATTCGTGAACGTGGGCTTGAAGCCCACGGTTCAGTTCGTCTGGGTCAGAAACTCTATGGAATTCGCCAATCTCCTTTCAAAAAAGACGCGTCACTACGGTTTGCGCCAATGTACCTTGAACATCAGCTCTACATTCCTACTTGACAGTTAGCATTAAATATTACAAGCCTACAATAAAATAATAGATTACAAACGATTAGAGCACTGATTACAGCCCTACGAGTTTGTAATTAACATACCGTTAGATCGCAACTAGGTCTGGTGTAATTGGCTACTTAATTTCGACGTTACAAATCGTTACATAACGTCAATAATTTTATAACTGTAACATGTTCCTTGATTTTTGACGTGATAACGTCTGCACGCCGGCTAACACCGGCTGCACGCACGAAAAAGTGTCACGTTCCGCCTTAGCCTGAGCGTGCAAGCAAGAGCGCGGAACAAGCGATAGAGAGGCACGATCGGCCCAAGCGTTGGCTTGTGACCGCGCCGCCGCCCGCCAGTCATCGTCAATGTTTCTTTATGACGTTATCACGTAAAACTATCGTCAGTAAACGCACTTTACAGACAGCCAATTTTTGTTGGTTCAATCGAACCCTTAATCCTAAATCTATGTTTCGTAAGATCTAAGTATGTCTAGTACGTAATAGAATAGAATCATCGTCATCATCATCAGCAACCCATCAACGGTTCACTACTAAGCGTGGGTTTCCTCTCAAAGAAAATTTTATGGGCCATAGTCCACCACGCTGGCCCAGTTCGAATTAGCGGATTTCTCACGCCTTCGAGAACATTATGGAGAAATCTCAGGTGTGAAGGTTTCCTCACGATGTTTTCCTTCACCGTTGAAGCATGTGATATTTAATTGCTTAAACGCACATAACTCCCAAAAGTCAGAGGTGCGTGCCCAGGATTGAACCTGCGACCCCTCGAATAGGAGACCACAGTCCTAACCACTAGGCTACCACTGCTTTAGATCAGTATTTTTACAATAGTTTATTAAATTGTTAGCTAAATTATGATCCTTATACTCCTAATAAAAAGTAAACAGGGAAGGTCGTAAATCCGGATTCGTTAATGTATTTAAAATTAAATAGTCCACCGCCCTTGATGGTATTACTCTAATATATCAGGATTTCAATGATTATACAGTAGTGTGACCAGTAGTCTTGTTTTTGACGGATACTTCCTATTGTAGTGTGCTCAAGTATCAACATTTTGGTAATAACTGGTTTTTAATGATGATGATGATTTATAATCTGAGATTATTATTAAATTCAAATTCAAATTCGAAATTATTTATTTCACGTAGGCCAACCTGTGGCTCTTATGACAAGTCATGACTCTACCACCGGTTCGGAAAGCGGATTCTGCTGAGAAGAGCCGGCAAGAAACTCAGCAGTTGCTCTTTTCAAAATAATCATTTTACAATATTATTATGAAGCTATTACATTGTAATAAGTTTTTTATACTATCTTGTGGGCAGCTGTATAAAACATTTCCACAGTGAGGGGAAGTTCCAAAAAAAATTGTCTAAAAATATGTACAATCGTACCTATAATAACAAAATACTATTGCAATCATTCCTACTAATTCTATTTCATACCGAAATAATAATAATAAATTAAATATTGTCTAGGAAAGAGTTAAAGCTTTTATTTTTCATTCTCTACAATTATGCCTTTTAATGAGTCATTAAAAATGTGAAGGAAATGTATGGATATAATACCATGCTACGATAGACTACCTTTCATGGTGCGGCTAAATTATCGTGCGAACATTCGTGTCGAGTTGTAGCGATAAATAGCTGTGTCCCATTCTATCACAGCAGCGACATAATGGTGCTAGTTCACCCTAACACAACGAACTACCCGGCCACACTTGTAACTAGCGCGATTATGTAGCCGCTGTGATAGAATGAGACACAGCTATTTATCGCGACAACTCGACACGAATGTTTGCACGATAATGTAGCCAAAGGTGCAAAAATATATCTCTTACTTTGCATATTTAACACAAAAGACGGAAACATAAAAGAAAGATATATACACGAATAAAAGGAAGATACTGAAATACCTCTTAGGATGAAAAAGGATGCAGTTTTACTTCATATCCTGGCAAACACTTCGAGATGGTAACCCTATATAAATACTCAATAAAGTACCATAGATTTATAGAGTTCACTCTAACAACCGCGCAGCACGCGATTGTGTGAATAAGAATCTTATTGTCTATGGTTTATGCAATTTGTGAAATTAAAGGTGGAATTGCAATCTATACAAATAAACAAAATTGAAGTAGTGTATGTGATCTCGAAACAATTGCCTCTTATTAGGATCAGGGATCAGATACATATTATTTGAACGATAGCTTAACATGTCAATAGCTAAACGTGCTTATCTTTGGAATGGCTGTACCGGTTTTGATGGGGCTCCACAGGTAATAATGACCTGGGCTAGGTACATATTATCCTGAAAATATTTATGGTTACTTTGTCAAAATAAAATCTGTTGGCATTAGGAACAATACCGTACCCATCTAACCGCAAAATTTTCTTGTAGCCAAAGCTGAAAAGATGAAGGTATTCCCCTTCATTTTTCATCCATTTTTAGCTTTATTGAGATTTGTTGTAAAATATTATGACTATGGCTTCACTTCATATTCTTTTAAAATTGATTTACAAATGTTTTGGAAATAAAAGAATACGAATCAGACTGCACTTACACGCCTATTATTTCCTACAAAAGTGCTACTTATTTGTACAAATGATTGTCAGAGTTTCTTCTGTGGTTAACTAACAACTGTAGGTTACGTGTTAACTGTTATGGTTTCACGCAATGTTTTGAGTTACTGTTTACCTTACAATAAGAACAGATGGACGTGTTTTGGTTAGACTTGACATACTTGGAAGGTGATAAACATGCCAGCTTACTCTATGCATTTATATTGTATCTAACACTAGGTTTTTACCGTGGTTTTTAGAAATCCCGCGGGAACCCTTTCTTTTTTAAGGGATAAAAGCCTACCCTATCTTTTTTTTTGGGATTAAAGGTAGCATAATTATGTCCAAAAGGTCAACCTGTGGCTCTTATGACACGTCATGACTCTACCACCGGTTCGGAAAGCTGAGAAGAGCCGGCAAGAAACTCAGCAGTTGCTCTTTTCAAAATAATCATTTTACACTTTTATTATACAGCTATTACATTGTAATAAGTTTTTTATACTATCTTGTGGGCAGCCGGATGCCAAGCCGATTTAATCCATGCAACTTTGTTAGAATAGAATATAATATTTCCACAATGAGGGGAAGTTCCAAAATAGCGTTGGTACTACAGTTAAATTCATGTTAAAACGGGCAGACAGAAAGTAGCTCCATTCCCGCCGGTGGCCGGTGTCACTCACCAGACCCTCAACTATACACATTATCCATGCAAAAAATCACGTTGATCCGTTGCGCATTGCTGTGCGATTAAAGAACAAACCATCTAACCCACAAATACAAAGATATTATGGAGAAAACAAAACAAACATTAACATTATGAAAAACTTTCAGGTGTGCAGGTTTCCTCACGAGGTTTGGTCACCGTTGAATCTTGTGATATTTAATTTCTTAAACGCACATAACTCTGAAAAGCCAGAGGTGCGTGCCCGGGATCGAACTTGCGACCCCCAATAGGAGACCGCAGAACTAACCACTAGGTCATGACTGCTTCAGCTTGCCTGATATTCTTAAAAAAAAAAGCAAAATAGCTTATCGAGTTGCGAACCTGAAGTGAAAATGGGCGGAGCATACAGCTCACAGATTACATAATGAAGTGGTTTAAATCACAAGGGGTTAATAACCCTTGTTAGCGCACGGAGCGGGTATAAATAGCTAGTTAACGGCTGATAAACACTCGGCCTTCCTGAAACTATAACTCATTCACGCCAGGTGTACGAAACCAAATAAATTCAGCTTGAGGCCCGGTTGTATCAACATAATATTTTGACGGAGAGGTCACTGAAATATCAAATTTTTCTTAACTGAAATCTAAATTAAAACAAAATCTTAAATATCAAAACATATTTATTTATTTATACATTTATACAACTATTGCATACAAGATCAAGTAGGTTGTAAGTAATAAGTAAAGAAACAATTTAATACATAAAGTGGCCTTATCACTAATAGATTATGACTTTATAACTTTATATTTTATTTGATACCTTACAATAATACTGATCTCTTCCAGGCAACCTATATAGAACATAATGTACTGATATACGGGGAATAAATAAGTATATACTAATATAAACATGCACACACATCTAAATATATAAAAGGAAAAGGTGATTGACTGACTGATCTATCAACGCACAGCTCAAACTACTTGACGAATTGGGCTGAAATTTAGCATACAGATAGCTATTATGACGTAGGCATCCGCTAAGGAAGGATTTTTGAAAATTCATCCCCTAAGGGTTTGAAAAATCCAATTTAACGTGAGCGGAGCCGCGGGCAAAAGCTAGTTCTATATAAATATATAATATAATTAACTAGCTGACCCAGCGAACTTCGTACCGCCAACTTATCTACCTCTAAAAATAAAACAAATAAACTATCCCAAAAAATCCTATCTTTTAAGTTGGACCAAATTACAGATAGTTACGAAGTTTGATAAAAATCGGTTCAGTAGTTTACGAGTCCATCGCGGACAAACAACGTGACACGTAATCTTAATGTATATAAATTACGTGTCACGTTGTTTGTCCGCGATGGACTCCTTAACTACTGAACCGATTTTGATCAAACTTCGTAACTATCCCTAATTTGGTCCAACTTGAAAGATAGGATAGTTTTTTTTGATAAGGATAGTTTATTTGTTTTATTTATATAGATAAGTTGGCGGTACGAAGTTCGCCGGGTTAGCTAGTTTATATATAAAATTAAGATAATCATAAATATGATACTGACATTATTAGTAGGTCTACACTATTTTATAAAGCTTATTTTATGAAAAGTAAAAACTCTTTATTAGCTACCAGATACACATAATATAAATAATAAAATCATTACCTATACAAAAATACACTTCCGTAAAAACCACAAATAAAGAAGAAATTTTAAAAACCGCTACCTCAAAAGAAAAACTTAATTATCTCGGAAACTGCGAAAAATCGCGGAGTGAATAATACATGGAGTATTTTCTAATAGGTACGATGAATCTTAATGTCTTTGGACGTCATTGTTTTTGGCCACCCTGTATAGGCGACGTTAATTCTAGTGATCTTGCATCTTATGTATTCTCTTTGGATTAGGTAATCTTATTAATTGGAGTATGTATGTGCGCTTAAGAAATTAAACATCACCAGCTTAAACGGTGAAGGAAAACATCATGAGGAAACCTGCACACCTGAGAGTTCTTTATAGTGTCGTCAAAGGTGTGTGAAGTCCGCCAATTCGCACTGGGCCAGCGTGGTGGACTATGGCCTATAACCCTTCGCTGAGAGGAGACCTGCGCTCAGTAGTGAGCCGTTGATGGGTTGCTGCTGATGATGGTGATTCTGAATAAAGGGGAATATTGTGCAAGTTTAACATGGCTAATATTTAAAAAAAAATGGTCTCGGCGAGAATGCAATGGCCGCCATAAATTACCCGTCAGGCCCACAGCGAAATCTCAGCGAAATTTAAGATTAGGCGGCAGTAAAGTTTTAATGTTTCTCGCTTTGATTATATTCACCGCCGTGTTTTGGAACGTTAATAGCTAATAAAATATTATCAATTTGGTCTGTCCGTTCGCCATAGAGCAACACCTTGTAGGAGAGGACAGTGCCCGGTTAGGCTATTCTCTATCTCAATTCTCGGTGGCTATCGAAAAATGCGAACTTAGAACTGTCAAATCCGAATTTTTGTTATACAAAACGGTTTAACTGTTCCTAGTAACTTACTATTGTTTTCCACAGCCACTGGGATAAAAAAAGTTAAGACGATGATGCTAATTCTGTTGTATATAATCTTAAAACCAAACTAAATTGACAGGAAATATTGTACTTAAGTATGTTGCTATTTTTAAGAGTTATCAATTTACTTTAAAGATTTTTTGCAATTTTATAACTTGTGAAGTTGTTTTTTGCAATTTGCGGAAATTCATGATACAAGCAACAACGTGCTTATTTTGCTATGACACCCTCCGGCTACACATACAAGAAAAGCAAGCAAAAGGATGCACAGTTATCAAATCAGCAACATCTTAATGATTATGAAATTGGAAGTTATTGGTTGTCCAATTATTATTATTTATTTATGGGCACAATTGTAAATAGAATCAACAAATCCAGCGAACTTCAATAACACACTTAATTATTTGACCGAGTGGTCCGATACCTTGGCGTTAGAACCAATGCTTATATCGCCTCCCCTGCAAAGGGGGGGAGTGCGCTTGTTTTTGTCGGGTCGCCTTTATTCTCAGTTATTATCGATATTGTTTTTATGTGAAATTAATAGCATTTTTATGGTTCTAGTAATATCTACAGTCATTATGTCGAGTAGCCGGTAATTATATGGAAGCTTTGTCATGTGTTCGGATAAATAGCATACGGTCTCGGAGGCACAGTGGTTAGGTATGACTTTTGCATTTCAACCGGAGGTCATAGATTCCTTTTAGATAACACAAGCTTTTACCCGTGACATCATCTGCGTTGCTTTGATATTTTTTCAATCACGATGTCTTTCTTCAAGTCCTCAATTGTACCTCTGATAAAAATCAAGTCGGTGTGATTGAAGAATAAACCAACGAACACTGAAACTACTTTTTAACCTACTCTTCAAAAAAGGAGGAGGTTCTCAATTCGTCGGTTTTTTTATGTATGTTCACCGATTACTCAAAGACGCCTGAATCGATTTGGAAAATTCTTTTTTGTTTGAAAGGGTAAGAATACTTCCCAGGTCCCGTTTAAATTTTATTTAAATCGGTCGAGCGGTTTTAAAAAATCAACAGTAAATTATATACTTTGTAGTGGCGCGGGTGACTTTAAAGTCAGTTTTTTTAAAATATTTTTATACTAGCTGATGCCCGCGACTTCGTCTGCGTGAACTTAGCCTTTAAAATGCCTCGGGACTCGGGACTCGGAAATCTTTGACTTTGCGGGATAAGATGTAGCCTGTCACTCTCCAGGTCCTCAACTATAGGTACCCCTGCAAAAAATCACGTCGATCCGTAGCTCTGTTGGGGCGTGATTGAAGGACAAACCAACGCACTTTCGCAGTTATAATATTTCACCATATAAAGTGCAGGTGCATATAGTCGACGTGGTTTTTTACACAGGTAAAGTTGAAGTCCTGGAAAATAACACAGGCTACTTTTGTCCCTGGAGCATACATTTAAACGCCCGCGCCACTACAAAGTAAGTATATAATTTATTGTAGATTTTTTTTAAAAACAGATCGGTTCAGGCGTCTTCGAGTAATCGGTGAACATGAATAAAATAAAAATTCCGTTGAATTGAGATCCTCCTCCTTTTTTGAAGTCGGTTAAAATAATAAATAAAATTAGTTTAAATTTAACGAAGTTATGGAGTAAAACAGTCAAATTAGTTCAACCCCTATCTCAGAGAACATACATCCATCCATCCGTATACTACATCTATACAAACATACATCCGTATACATCCATCCTCACAAGTGGGATATTATGAGTAATAAGTCGGTTAGGATATAGCTAATGTATTTATAGTTAGTAAGAGGAGGATACAAACATACATAAATACATGCATATATACATACACACATACATACATACCTACATACATACATACATACATACATACATACATACATACATACATACATACATACATACATACATACATACATACATACATACATACATACATACATACATACATAGATACATACATACATGTATGCATGCATGCCTATTGGCGCATAATTTAATGATAAATATGTGAAAAGTAGCACACTAATATCCCGCGGGAACTGTTTGCTTTCCCAGGATAAAAAGTAGCCTTTGTCACTTTTCAAGGCATCAACTATGCCTATCCAAAAAACCACATCAACCTGTAACTCCGTTGGCGCATAATTGAAAGATAAATGTGTGCAAAGTAGTATACTAATATCCCGCAGGAACCGTTTGTTTTCCCGGAATAAAAAGTAGCCTATGTCATTTTTCAGGCCCTTAACTTTACCTGTGCAAAAAAATCACGTCAATCTAAAACTCCATTGCGCGTATTTTGAAGGACAAATGCGTAAAAAATAGCGATGCTATCCCGCAGGAGCTGTTTGCTTTTCCGGGATAAAAAGTAGCCTATGTGCTATTCCAGACTATAATCTATGTCTGTGCCAAATTTCAGCAAAATTGGTTCATTCGTTGTCGCGTTAAAGAGTAACAAACATCCATCCATCCATCCATCCATCCATCCATCCAAACATCCATACATCCATCCTCACAAACTTTCGCATTTATAATATTAGTAGGATTAAATTATTATACATACCTACTCGTCTACCGAAAATTCAATTTTAATTTCAGAGTACGAACTAAAGGATGATTCATAGCTAACGCAGTGCGTCAGACCAATAAATAAATTTAAAAATTATAATTTCACAATCAAAATTTGAATATTTATGACGCGGTTGGCTATTTATGTTATGAACTCGAACTACCAGATTACACATTTCAGCCGCATGAAATTGATTGCTATGATTATGATTGCTGTCATTATGACAATTGCAATCACCTCTGATTGGTCGATACTCTCTCGCTATTGGCTATAATCCATTTTCGCAGCAAGATCACCATAAATTCAGCCAATCGTCACAATTAAGACCGTATCAACGTTTGATGCAGATTTCTTGAAAACTTCTTTAAAGTAGAATCAATAATTCAGTAGACTAAAATGACAGTTGCTAATGTCACTTTGTAAAATAATATTGCCATATTTATTGTAATAGTGATGTTCTAGTTCAGTAGGTAGTGATAGCTATAGTACTGTACTATTACATTTCATATTATAAATCTCATAAGATCACATAATATGTAATAGAAATAGTAATTAAGGTCACCTTTTTAAAGCTGTAATAAAGAAAGCACGAATAGAAATATTTAAGATCTATTTTTAGTACTAAAAGTTGTTTTATTCCCTCTGTATAGGCCGACAAAGACGAGATCAGATTTTCGATAAGATCATAATTGCTATTCAAAATATTTTTGTATCAAATTATAATAAACTCAATTTGAGAATTTTCTTAGTAAATAAAAAATAAGTGATTTGGTAAACAACGTAATGAGTAGGTGATCGATGTGGATCCTTTAGTCACAAAACTATTTTATTTTCATCAGAAACTGACAACACTGTAAATGTCAATTTGGTCTACTGAATTATTGATTGTACTTTAGGCGCACAACGCGCCTGTGCACTTTTTTGGGTGAGCAAAAAACATGGATTTCGCGTCATCGTCACCTTCACAATCGCCACCTGGAGATTTCAGTAAGCGTTCAACATTCTAGAGGTTCTCAAGCAACCTTGTATAGCGCAGTCAGCAAGCAGCCGCCTTCCTTACCGTTTAATGTATGATGTCGCAGGTTCGAATCTTGACAGTGTGCTTTTTTATTTTGTTTTTATATATTTTTTTATTTTTTTTAAATTTTTGTTGTAATATTTGTTTTTAATTATTATTAGCAAATCTAGTTTTCACTTCTATCGGCAGTCCCTATGACCTATGCCAATTTTTTTTTAATTCGATGATAAGATAGTCCTTAACTGCGATCTCACCTGATGGCAAGTGACGATTGTAGGTAGCGGGCTAACTTGGAAGGGGTACGGCAGTGAACATTCAACCCATACCCCTAATCTGTTTCTACACGCCATCGTGCTGGAACACTAAATCGCTTGGCGGCACGTCTTTGATGGTAGGGTGATATGGTAACTAGTCAAAACCAAAGCCTCCAAGTAAGAGACCATTCAGAATTTATAATTTCTCAAATCTCCCCCGCTGGAAATCGAATCCTCGTCCTCCCAGTTATAAGACCACAGCGCTCTCACCACTACGCCAGAGAGGTCGTCAAATTTTATTTTCTTATATTGTCGCTTTGGCCCGTCACCCTTTCTTTGTCAGGTCTGAATCGTACTTTATCATAGGCTTAGACGATTTTAATTCCCAAGCTATATATTATTTAGCGCGACGTCACTCCTTAGCTATAAAATAGTAATGGGAAGCTATCGATAAGTCAGGCTCCGCTCTCGATATACCAATAAAGTGACTCCTTTCGGACATCGTTAAACTTTTATGCGTTTTTCAGTTAATGGATGTATTAAAGGTTTCGGTTTGATTGCTTTGGAATGGTTTTTATTAATAGTCACTGGATTATTAGATTAATAAGAGTGTGTGAAAATCGTAAGTACTTGATCATAGAGTTGTAACTTGTAATCATTTGTGAAGCTTAAGAAAAGCAGACGTCCTCAGATGTCATCTTCGTCATTAACAGGTGGTGAGAAAAATAACAAAAAAAAAGTAGTGCCGTGTTTAACTGGTTCTTCTCGCTGCATTCACTTGATGATTAAAAATCACTTTGTGAAAGTTTTTCGTGAAAAAATCTTTTATATTCGTATTTCAAAAAAACTTGTCCGGACTGACTGATAAAAGTCTATGAGACTGACTGATCGATCTGTCAACGTTAGAGTTAAATAAAAAAAGTTGAAATAAAGATTTTCGGAAATATTATTCATATGGGAGTTAAATGCTAGTAAATATAGTAAGCAGTGATAGCCTAGTGGTTACGACTGTGGTCTCCTATTCGGGGGGTCGCAGGTTCGATCCCGGGTACGCACCTCTGCCTTTTCAGAGTTAAGTGCGTTTAAGCAATTAAATATCACTTGCTTCAACGGTGAAGGAGGACCTCGTGAGAAAACCTGCACACCTGAGTGTTCTCCATAATGTTCTCGAAGGTGTGTGAAGTCCGCCAATTCGCATTGGGCCAACGTGGTGGACTATGGCCTATAACCCTTCTCTGAGAGGAGTCCTCGCTCAGTAGCGAGCCGATGATGGGTTGATAACTATATGGTTAAATGGGGGAAGAAAATCTGTCATTGTCTAAGTTACGAGTATGTCAATGTAATAATAGTATTTGGGCTTTTGTTGTAAGGGATTTGTTGTAAGGCCGCGCTGCCGCTGTGCGTACTGTTTGACTCAAACTTAAAGCTCAGGTGACCGATCTCGTTAGCTCATATTTAGTATAACAAAATGCTTTGCTGATTGGGAGATGTCAAAAAAAGCTTAAATCGGTTTTAAAATCTTGCAAGTTCGGGGTGTGGCAACTGGCAGGGCATTAAGAAATTCAAACTGTGGGTGTAAGTTTTTATAATATATTTTTTTAATTATTCCATACTAGCCGATGCCTGCGACTCCGTGCGCGTGGATATAGTTTTTAACAGCCCTCGAGAACTCTTTGATTTTCTATGATAAAAAGAAGCCTATGTCACTCTCCAGCTCCTCAACTATGCAAAAAATCACGCCGATCCGTAGCTGTGTTGCGGCGTGATTGAAGGACAAACCAACTAACATACACACTTTCGCATCTTACTAATATTATAAATGCGAAAGTGTGTTTGTTGGTTTGTCCTTCAATAACGCTGCAACAGAGCTCCGGATCGACGTGATTTTTCGCATGGGTATAGTTGAGGACCTGCAGAGTGACATAGGTTACTTTTTATCCCGGAAAATTAAAAAGTTCCCGAGGGATTTTAAAAACTAAATCTACGTAGACGAAGTCGCGGGCATCTAGTTTATAAACTCACGTACAATGAACTCACGTACAATGCGGTAATGGGAAATCTATTTAGTTCAGATACAGTATTAATCCTTATCAACTTAAATACGTTAGTTACCATAATATGCATTTCATGCACATTATAATAATCCTTTTCAGTTTTCGGTTCAGTTGGGCTATTGGGGCTTGACACTTGACTTTACACCATATAATTTAAATGAAAGAGTTATATGGCAAAATAAAAAGGAACGCGCGCGAAAATAGATCCACATAAGTATTTGACGTTACAAGCTGACGCGAGCCTACAACAGAAAAACAATATGTACGTATAATATTATGCTCTACTACCCGTGCGAAGCCGGGGCAGGTCACTAGTTTATTAAAATAAACGTTCATTAACCTCGAATAGCACAAAAACAACAAATACTTCTAAGAACAACCATCTCTAAACATTGTTTGTTACAAAGGTAGCCGTTAATCTGAACCGGTAGCCGTGTAACTATCAGTCAAACTAATACGATGCGATTTAACTTCTTTATTCTTTAACTTATTGGTGTATTAGTCAAGCGTGTTGGAATATAGCATTATAATTTTGTCGATGACAGTAATAATATGCAAACAGCAACCATAGAGTATCCATAAGCATAACTTTATATAAAACTAGTTGATGCTTGCGACTTTGTCCGCGTTGATTTTAAATGAAATCCTTTAGGGACTTTTTGAATTTAATCAAAATTATTACTATGGCTCTATAAGTTTGCATTATTTTCTGTTTATTTATTTACTAGATGATGCCCGCGACTTCGTCCGCTTAGATAAAGGTTTCTTAATTCCCGCGGGAACTCTTCAATTTTCTGGTTATGAGCTATCTCCATTCCAAATTTCAGCCAAATCGGTTCATTCGTTGTAGCGTGAAAGAGTAACAAACATCCATCCATCCTCACAAACTTTCGAATTTATAATATTGGTTATTAGTATGATGAAGTAAGATTCTGACCAAAAAACTTATTCTAAAACATAGCTCATACCATATCTAAGGAAAATATTTCTGTCAGAAGCCCTCGAATGTGAAAATATTCTTCCTTCTCATTTAGTTTTCCTCATAACAGAAGAATTTGACTGGTAAAGGGTAGGAGTAAGGACACTTTACCAGTGGTGGCTAGTTACCACCTTGCCGTCAAAGACGTGCAGCCAAGCGATTTGGCGTACTGGTACGATGGCGACTGTCGTGTAGTCGCAGATTAGAGGTATGGGTTTAATTAAAACTGCATAGGTACCCAATACCCATATTAAGAGCTCGCTACCATCTTAGACTGCATTGTCACTTATCATCAGAGGGATTATTCAAAGCAATGGAAACTTGGTGAGAACTGTCAAATCCGCATTACGACTACAACATACCTGTACAAACTAAAATTATTTTATACTTTGTAGTGGCGTTTGAAGTCGGGGTTTTAAAATAATTTTTATATATTATTATGTAGGTATTAATCATTTTATTTTCATATTATTCATTTTCATTAATTGAGCTCATCGACATTTTCAAAATTATGATGAGTACCTAATTTAAACATTTGCATGCTATTTAGCAGAATATGGAGGAATTTCTATGACATTGTTAACATCTTTATACACTGTACTCATATTCAGCAAATAAAATTTCATTTAATTATGTATTCGGGTAATTAGAAATAAGAGGCAGCTAAGTTGAAATCACAGACAGACATTTTAACTCTACTTGTTTGCATGGATATAGAAAAAAACAGAAAGTAATTTGGCATCTCGTATTTTGGTGAGCGCGGGAGGCTGCCGGACCACTTTTGATTTTTCTTATTGTGTGGACCGGTTGCATAATTGCACGCCATTTTTCTTTGTTCGTGTTGTGTGATTTGTGCACTTCTCGCATGCGGTCAACATTATTATTTTGACGACTCACATTTATAAAGAAAAAATGAGAAATTAAAATAAAATGATGATGAATGTAGTAGCGTCATCACGGGCTATAAAATACCTCGTGACGTCATCATCATCATCAACAGCTCACTACTGAGCGCAGGTCTCCTCTCAGAGAAGTGTTATTATAGGCCATAGTCCACTTTTTACAAGTGCTTTTGAATCGTCGATGAGTCTACCACTGGTTCGGCATTCCGAACCAGTGGTAGACTCATCGACGATTCAAAAGCACTTGTAAAAAGGTTTATTTGAATAAAAAACATTTCTATTCTATTCTATTCCACCACGCCGGCCCAATGCGAATTGGCGGACTTCACACACCTTTGAGAACATTATGGAGAACTCTCAGGTGTGCAGGTTTCTTCGCGATGTTTTCCTTCGCCGTTAAAGCATGTGATATTTAATTGCTTAAACGCACACAACTCTGAAAAGTCAGAGGCGTGCCCGGGATCGAACCTGCGACCCCCGAATAGGAGACCACAGTCCTAACCACTAGGCTATAGCTGCTTACGTCGTGACGTCACGCGCACTCTGCGAACTTCCCGAAAATCAGCCAACGAACGTATAATGTGGGTAAGCCAAACAATTCGCTTGACTAATGGTTAGATTAATTATAGCTTGAAAGCAACATACTGGCCGGTGAAAGAGTTTATCAATAACTTTTTTAACGACCGACGAACCGACGCAAAAAGAGGGGTGTTATAAGTGTGTATATCTGTGTATCTGCGTATAGTTCTTGCAATTCACGAGGGCGACTGACTTATGGTTGCGTGTGTGTCGTATCTGTATAAGTCTGAGCGAGCGCAATGCTCGCGCCTGCCCGCTCCCACCTAGGCTTTGACAGGCACGCACACTTATGCAATGTGCATGTACACGAAGTAACCACGAGTAAAGCTCACTCGCCTTCGTGAATTGCAAAAACTGTATGAGTCTTTTTGATATGGTCTTTTCTGTTTGAAAGCTAATGTAATTGAGGTGGATCTTAGATATTATTTATGAAGATCTGTTCAGGCGTTTGAAGATCATCAGCTCATTTCCTACTTGATTAAAAGGTCTTATAAGATCTCACTGGTGCGATTGATTTGAAAGGTGTTCTGTTACTTCGGATTATTTCCAAGGCATGGTAACCTTGAGTTGATGCTACAACATCAAGTAGTCTGCGGGATACCCAACTCCTCAGCAACTTACAGCAGATATTTTTATTTTATTTTATTTATTTAGGAAAACCAACAGCTTGTAATTCTATATATACTTAAGAAATAATGTAACTAACAGCTAATAATAGGTTTTCGCAGGTAAATACTAAATACACACAGGAGTACCTGGATAGACAAGAAAGATTCTGAGAATTATATATATACTTTAAGAAATTAAGGATGCACTAGACTGGATTAATAACTTAGTTAAATTCCGACGTAAACTATTCAAATTGCCACGAAACAAGTCAACATTAGGTTCATTGTAAACAGAATTTAAAAGGCGAGAAGCACGAATAATAAATGAGTTATATCTGTAATTGGTTTTAGCTCGGGGAATATTAAATATCTTATTGTTTCTAGTCACACGGAGTAAGCGTCGTGAAGGCACTATTATACCTAGCTTCGCAAGTAGTTCCGGACAGTCAATTGACCCCCTGACTATCTTGAGTAGAAAGCAAATATCAGCAATATTTCTACGTATGTAAAGAGTAGTATAGTAGTGTGTTTGTGCTCATTAGAATAGTCTCAATGATTAGGTGTTAGATAGATGATGATCGAGGATCGAGGAGGAGGATCTGATGATGGAGCAGAAAACTGGTTAATGGATAGTGGATGTAAGGTATATCGTACATAGTCCGGACATAGATTCACATGTCAGGCGTGTGTTAAGTTTTAAAACGCTTGTTAAAGAATAAAAAGCAAGCTAAGTTTGATACCCCTATTCCCTCCTAAGAAGTAGGTATTTTATCTATACTTTCTTTATCACAAATAAAATATAATCTATGATAGAAGCTTATAAGTTAACCAAACTAGTGGTTGAACTAGCCAACAATAAAAAATACTTAAAGATCCTTAGGAAATATGAAAAAAAATATTGGGCGACTATTGAAATAAGTTATAATTACTCCCACAGACACTATAATTCAGAGCGTCCTATCCCGGGTGGGCTACGAACAAACAAACAAACACACTTTACGAGGCAGTTACAACATAATTCACGGCAAGTAGGATAATAAATACGAATAGTTTCGGTAAATGATTTAATAGTTGTCCTGACGTTTACCTTAGGGTGGATACGCCCACGATTATTTAACTTATTTCTATGGATATTCGTATATGCCTCATATATACCTTACTAGTTAACTCGCCTCGGCTTCGCACGGGTAGGCTACAAAACAAACACAACAGTACAAAAATCTGGAGCCTGGAGGTTAAGCGGGAATACTCTGTTTTTCTAGGTAGTCTATGTCACTATCCAAGTCCTCAACTAAATCCGGACAAAAAAATCACGTCGATTTAAGGACATACCAACACACACATTTATAATATTAACTAGCTTTTGCCCGCGGCTTCGCTCATGTTAAGTTCGATTTTTCAAATCCCTATTTTACCCCCTTAGGCGTAGAATTTTTAAATTCAAATTATTTATTTGCCGGATTGAGTACATTTAAGATCTTAAACAATCTTAAACGAACAAAAATGCCTACATCATATTAGTTTTCTGTATGCCAAATTTCATCCCGATCCGTCAAGTGGTTTGAGCTGCGCGTCGATAGATCAGTCAGTCACCTTTTCCTTTTATATTTTTAGATAGATAAGCATAATAATTTGTAGTTCTTAAGAGGAAACTCTAGTCCCAAGGAATTTGAAAAATAGGTATTTGAAGAAACTATTGCTATCGCACCTACCTCCCACCTGCCCCGTAAAGTACAAAAGGAAGAACTGCAGCCCAGGCTGATTTTACCTACAAAAACCTTTACCAAAAGACGTTTTGTATTCTGCTATTTCCTTCTTCAAAACTGGACAGATCTCAAAAATTCTTATATCAAAATTTAGAGGAAAAGTTTATCTATGCTTCTATTATTTTCTTTTTTGTTAAAAACTTATCAAATTTGTCTGATAGTCGTCTGAACATGGCGATAAAAACGGTTTTTTTTCAGGTTTTTGGATTGTCATATTTCTTATAGTGATTATGTTTTGGAAAAAAGAAATGATAGAGGCACGTATTAATTAGACCTAGAATTTTTGGAAAAAAAAATCATTGCCCTAGAGGCATTATCCACGAAGAAAACAGCAGAATGCGTTTGTATGGAGAAAGGCCCACTAAAGTCCCCTCTTGAGGTTTGTAAACCATAGTAATTTGTTATCCTCGACATATCTATGGAACGTCCACAAGTCTCTAACTAGAGCGCTCTGGGTTAAAAATTGGAATCAGTTTAGGTTGCTTTAAGACGCAGCCGGTTACCGTTAAACTCACGGTGGCGGTAAATCGGAGGATTAATCGATACTTTGGCTAGCCGGTGTCTTCCCCACTCAACTAGGTCGATTTAACTGAATAAATTGACTAAAAAAAAATTTAAAAGGATACTTTTTGGGTAAAATTGTATGGGCGCAGTACCCAAGTCTGTAGCATTACGAACTATGTCGGCTTTTGTTGCGCAAATAGCGTACTTTTATTAATCCTTAAACAGGATTTCTGAATTCACTTGGAGATAAAATATAATATTATGTTAGCGTTAGAAAAACGGATTTTTCCTAACAATTAATTCTTTAAGGAGTGTAAACTATTAATGTAAGGGTTCGAATTCAGACATGCTTTCTTAGGATTTATTAAAATACTCTATAACATCAACAAATACTTACATAGTTCAATAATAAGACAATTAACTGTCTGGATCCACTCTTCATCTTGTATTTCTTACATCTACATATGTACATCTTTCTTTGTATTTCTTATTCCCAACAAAAAAACTAATTTATGTACACTTCATTATATTCTTGATCATTAAAATTTTCCAAAATCAAAACGACTTCAATTGATCATGAATGTCCGCCAAATCGTTGCTTAAGGTTAGGAAATTTTAAAATTAATGATTCTAATTTAACTTTGTATAGAGCTAGCTGTTATTAATTAACTATCACTATTGCAATTTAATGCAAGTACTGATCAGAAAACGTATGTAGGTATGTATGCATGTTATGTTTTCTTTTAAATTGATTTTACATATACTTGTCGTTAAAAATTGGTATCAATAGTTTATAAGTTTTATGTAAAAATCGCTAGTTAACCTAATAAATAAAATAAAAATATCTGGATTAAATTTAATTCTGTAGAATTTGGATTTTATAGAAGTTAATTATAATATAATACCGGCGATCATTAAGTACTACGGTCATTTAATTGCCGTAGTGAACGTGTAACACACCGCCAGTTATACGGTAATTGATAAACAATGCTGGTTAAACCTGTAAATCACTATCTCAGCAGACATATTCCAAATGCTTACAATTAATTAGTCAGTTAAAGGTCCTTTTGAAATGCCGAAATAGTTAAACAGTTAACCAGTAACTCGAAAGAAACCGTAGATTAGATCTCAGAACAGTTACAATGTTTGTTGCATTTTAAATTCACTAGCTTTGACCTCAATGGAGTACGGACTTAGGTTTTTAAAGATCCTACTTAGGTTTTTAAAGTCCCGTTTAGGTTTTTAAACTTAATCGCTTTAGTAACTAAATGGTTTCGTACGAGAGTGTGGAACTAAAGTTTAGTTCAACATTTTTGAAACGAACCGCTAAGGTGTGTTTCCGAGTTTCCTGCCACTTATAATTTGAGTAAGGTACCTTCAAGGCAAGAGTGAATAGGCATCTTATAAGCAAGTGCGCTCAAACCTAGACCTCATCAGTGCTTTCCAACATTGTTTCAAGTGAAAATCTATTACACAATAAAAAAATCAAATCATCAAATTTCCATCACGGAACAGCAGAGCAACAGATCGACGTGATTTTTTGATGATTTTGATGACATGATGATTTTTAAAAACTTACTCCACACAGAAAGCTGGTTTAGGTATTTTTCTTAGTACTATCTATCTACTCTGACTACGAAGCTCACCACTCAAGGTAATAAACAAAACGTCTCGATACTCAAATTCTTTAAATAATAATTTATCTGTGTCAAAACAATAAACCTTTAAACCTCATCATATTTATGCAAAGCCTCGCAACCGTTTGGGTGTAGCGAATCGATTAGAATAACGTTATATTGGCCTTTACACTCGCGTCCACATCTAGGGGCAGACCTACCGCGTGAGTTAAATAAGCACATTTCCTAGTAGAAGATATTGTAGTAGGCTGAGGGTCACTCAGCGAGCGATGGAGAGAGCTATACTCGGTATATCCCTGCGAGATCAAATCAGAAATGAGGAGATCCGTAGGAGAACAAAAGTCACCGACATAGCTCAGCGAGTCGCGAAACTGAAGTGGAAATGGGCGGAGCACATAGTCCGAAGAGCTGATGGTCGTTGGGGTCCCAAAGTGCTGGAGTGGTGAGCGGGAAACGCAGTGTTGGCAGACCCCCCACTAGGTGGACCGACGACATCAAACAAGTCGCAGGGAGCCGCTGGATTCAAGCGGCGCAAGACCGAAGCGTGCCGAAAGTGGAAGTCCATGCAGGAGACCTTTGTCCAGCATTGGACGTCTATAGGTTGATAAAGAAGAAGAAGATGTAATTACCTGTCAGTACAAGGTCATGTTCTTAACCCATCGCGCGCACTCAGAATGAGGACTTAGGCCATAAATAGTCCTAATGTTAGCCTAGTGCGCGTTTGCAGACTGCAGTCACCTTTGAGTATATTATGGAGAACTTTTAGGCATGCAGGTTTCTTCACGATGTTTTCCTTTACCGTTAAAGCGTTTTATAGTTGCTTAAAGCGTACATAGCGCGGGTCACAGCTGAAAATCAGCGCCTGGCAATGTATGCATTTTTTGGCATATGAAGCAGGGCATAGTGCTGAGCTGTACACCCTTTCTGGGTGAAACGAACAGACGAAATTGTTACTTTTGTTAATTTTTTTTATTTCAAAATCATTTATTTAATGTGGGACTTATTTTGGCACTTATGGCAAGTCGAAATTTTACCATGGGTTCGGAAAGCTGATTCTGCTTAGAAGTGTATGTAGAGAGATGTATTAAGTTTTGTCTGTGACACCATTGATGAATAAATAGATACTCTTTCTTTCTCGGAGATATTAGAGATGAGATTAGAGCGTAAGTACATGGGATTGAAACATGAACTCTTTGAAGAGGAGGCTGAAGGCTCGGCTAAACGCACAGCTCTAAGCCGTCTATCCCTAGACGGATCGGGCTAAAATTTATCTCATAGATAGCTACGTAGGCAAGAATATCCAACCCGTAAGGAGGTAAAATAGGGGTTTGAAAAATCAAACTTAACGTGAGCGAAGCCGTGGGTTAAAACTAGTGTTAAATAAACCTTCCTCTCCTTAGTCAAGCCATAAACGTATTCACTTGTACATCGGTTAAAAAAACGTATAATAATTATTTTGTTCGACCTTTATGACTTCCACGCGTTTTCACGTCTGTTATGAATCTGTGTAAATGTATCCTGCTCATTTCCACAATTCGCAATTTCTCTATTATCTCTTTATTATTATTAGCTCTATCTTACCTCTATTATTCTCTATATTGTCTATATTCGAAGTGTAACGAGTACATAGTATATTACTAAAGATGCATCCGTTACGTAGAGTACCATACAATCCGACAAAATCACTACATCAGCCTAAGGCCTCCCGAAATCTTACTCAAACAACATTATCGCTAATTTCACCGCACAACCAAATAACAGGGCACCCGCATCGAGGCGCGTTTTACCGCACGAGTATTTTTTGAACGGCTAATCGACCTCGTCAAATTATACGTCACGAAATGTAAACACTGTAAGCGTGGGTCTCGAAGCGTACAATTTACATTCAAAATTTTGATAACTTCATCCAAATGTAATCACAGTGCTGTGTACATGATACACATGTATCGTGCGAGTGCGTCAACTGAACCGAGTTTGACACCATGTCTAACCCGTTCACGGAATGAGCATTCATCATCATTAGCAACCCATCAACGGCTCACTACTGAGCGCAGGTCTCCTCTCAGAGAAGAGTTATAGGCCATAGTCCACCACGCTGGCCTAATGCGAATTGGCGGACTTCACACACCTTCAAGAACATTATGAAGAACTCTCATGTGTACAGGTTTCCTCACGATGTTTTCCTTCACCGTTGAAGCAAGTGATATTTAATTGCTTAAACGCACTTGACTCCGAAAAGTCAGAGGTGCGTACCCGGGATCGAACCAGCGACCCCCCGAATAGGAGACCACAGTCCTAACCACAAGGCTATCACTGCTTCACCACTAGGCTATCACTGCTTCGCGAGCGATGCGGGTTGTTACGTTCCCTCAAATATAGTTGAGCGAAGCAACTGGAACTGGGCTGGACTATGCGTCATGCTCGTGAACGGGTGCCACCAGCGGGAATGGGGCTACTTTCTGTATGCCCGTCTGAACATGTGTTGAATTATAATTAGGTATACTTTTGTGGAATTATTGTAAACTTTGAAAAAGCATCCGCCGAGTTTCTTGCTGGTTTTTGTCGGCAGGAAGGGCATTCCGAACCAGTGGTAGACTCATCGACGGTTCAAAAGCACTTGTAAAAAAGTTTATTTGAATAAAAAGCATTTCTATTCTATTCTATTCTATTCTTGATTATTCATAAAAATTACTCCTGTGGTATTTTCTAAATTTATTTCATCAGTTTAACGATCGCAATGACCTCTGAGGTGCATTGTCTAAAGTTTTGAATTGATCGTAATCGTATTCGTTGACATTAGCGTCAAAGTAAAATAAACCAAAATAGTGTTGAATCAGAACTTAATTTCGTGTATGCATTCTTATAACGCTCCATGTTAAAATCGGTTGTACTGAATTTGTGACTTTAAATCAACACAGTCAAGGATTATTTTACTTTGACGCTAATGTCATCGAATACGAATACGATCAGTGGAATAACTCTTAGACAGTAATTGGTACCTTGATTGGCTGAATTTATAGTGTTTGCAATTGGTTAAAATGTATCTAGCATTTTAGCTGCTAAAGTAAATGCATTTAAAATTTGGCATAGCATTTTAACCAAAACTGGTGATTAGATGCAATACATTTTTAAAGAATACCAGTTTAAGTTCACCATTTAAGTAGCTTTGTGAAAGTTTGACGTTGGAAGTGAAAAACGCGGCAGTCCTTTACCGAAAATATTTTTTCATACTTGAAACTTTATCAACCCTAATGATAGCACAATGATAGCTTAATTTTTTTAATAATAGCCAAGCTGAACTTACTCTCTTCTCCCTTCCAAATAAGCTTGATAGCATGTAGAGTCTGTTCAGTAAGTCATGGGTAGTTGACATGGGTAAATTGAAAAATAGGTTGTCGTAACATTGTGAAACTCATCGATGAATCGAAGAGTTTGATAATAATTAACATTAAAAATAAATCTGATTTTTAACCGACTTCAAAAAAGGAGGAGGTTCTCAATTCGTCGGATTTTTTAAATATATTTTCACCGATTACTCGAAGACGCCTGAACCGAATTGGAAAAATCTTTCTTTGTTTTGAAGGGTATACATTCCAGGTGGTCCCATTTAAATTTTATCGAAATCGGTCGAGCAGTTTTTAAAATATCAACAATAAATTATATACTTTGTTGTGGCGCGGGCGATTGAAGTCGGTTTTTAAAAAGAATTTTTCATATTAAATTATGAATTAAAATAAACTATGCACACATTGACGTGGAAAGGTGGAATAAACAATAAATGGAAAACTCTTGACTCTCAAGACTCATGACTTATTGAACAGACTATAATATTTCGAGTGGTACGACAATTGGCAACGGGTGGGGATCGAACCTGCGACATTTCAGTTTTCAGTATAAATAATAATACAAAACTTGAGAGGTGTTAAGGGGGACACCCGGATGGAACGTAGTTCCTTTCGATTACATTGTGTTCGGTATTTTTGCGGTACAACATTGGGTCTCCGTAGCCTAGTGGCTCCGGCAGTCGCTTAACAGTTCAAAGTCGATGGTCGATGGTCGACTGCCGGAGCCACTAGACTACGGAGACCCCATGTCGTATCGCGAAAATACCGAACACCATGCAAAATTCACATTCAACAAAAAAGCGTCGGTTTCAAAAATGTGTCGAGTGTCGGTTCCTTAATTTTTTCCGTCTAGCCCCTTTCCGCACCGCGCGATAAGGAACTTACGTTCCAATAATATGCAACATTTGGATAGCACATCGGGTCGGGTCGGGTATTCTAAACCCAATAAATTAATATTATACCTAATGTACATTTTGCGTTGAACCGCCGCAAAGTGCAGACGTGTACAATATTAAAATAACACGGCACTTTGCAAATTGAGATAGGGGCCTATGAATAATAAAACCTCGTCGAAACTTGGCTAAACAAATTCCAATGTCACTGAACCCGAGTGAAAGTAACTGACCGTGTAATTGAATATTTTATCAGTTTACCTACTTGTTGTGGCGCACAGGGCACTTTGTTCCTAGAGAATTCGTGATAAATGACAATTGTTTGCATTGTCGTTTTATAGGTGTTCTATCTCATAACAGAGAAGTTTATCTTAGTTTCTATTTAATAAAAGCGTTGCTGTCTAGACTTTAGAGCAGGGACGAGCAGCAAAACGTAATAAAAATAATAAAATTGTATGTTGAGGAAAATAAAGTATTTTTTTTTTCAATAAATTTTATTGAAATAAAAAGACCTTTATAGGTAACAAACCTTTTATGGAATACTAGCTGATGCCCGCGACTTTGTCCGCGTGGATTTAGTTTTTAAAGTCCCTCGGGAACTCCTTAATTTTCCGGGATAAAAAGTAGCCTAGATGTTGACCCGAGTAATAAGCTACCACGGTATAAAATTTTGTAGAAATCTGTGCGGTAGTTTTTACGTGAAAGAAGGACAAACAAACAGACAGACAAACAGACAAAAAAAAATTAGCTTCTGTTTTGATATCTGTATCTTGAACACAATTAGAAGCAAAAACCCTTTTTTGAATCTATTTCATGTACAGAATTGGTTTCGTTTCTGTTTTATTATATGTATAGAAAAGGCAACAAATACAGGTCGAAAAGAAATATCTTATTAACATTAATGCGATGGTTAAATCATGGTTACTGTAAAGTTATGAGTAATGTTACTAGCTTTCAGGGACTGAGTGAGATTAAAACGGTTTTTTAAGATGGTTTGGTCATACATTACCGTTTTTACTGAGCGTCCCAATCTTCATATCGCAATCGCATTCCACTTTGCAGAAATCGATTAGCTGTATCAAGAAAATTGCAGAAGTTAAAATAAAATTAGTTGCATACCTCTTACTCCGAAGCGGGGTCTTTCAGTCGTATAACGCAGAATTTCTATCGGCCCCAGAGATCTCAAGAAGCACTCGATGGAACCCGGTGAAACTTAGCATGAGCAAATTAATATTAATTGTCATACATTTGCTAAGAAAAATAAATGGCAGTCATAGGGACTGCCGATAGAAGTGAAAACTAGATTTGCTAATAATTAAAAACAAATAAGAAAAGCACACTGTCACGTTTCGTGAGTGAGATTCGAACCTGCAACATCATACATTAAACGGTAAGGAAGGCGGCTGCTTGCCCGCTGCGCTGTGCAAGGTTGCTTGGGAACTTCTAAAATGTTGAACGCTTACTGATATCTCCAGGTGACGATTGTGAAGGTGACGATGACGCGAAACCCATGTATTTTGCTCACCCAAAAAAAAGCGCAACACGCCTAAAGAAGTTTTCACATTATAATTATAAGTGGGTTTCAGCTGGCTTTCAGGATGCACTGGATTTTGAAAACCTCATTCAGATTTCATTCAGAGTCATTTACAAAGTTTATCCTTTGAGACAGGCTGGCATGCGGGTTGCGTAAAGGTATTTCCCAGCAGCGTTCAAAAAAGGCCCAACTTTGGGCCAACAAGTTGGGCCTTTTTTGAACGCGTATGTGATGTATGGTGGATGAGTTTTCAATCACCTTATCAGCAAATAATGAAACAGGCCAGAATCTACGTAACTACCTACATAGATATTTTAATTTTTTTTTCAATATAGGCTCTAATTAAACCTACTCTGTGACAACCAACCCTCATAAATATAAAAAGCCTAAACCTCATTCCCTGTTAATGTTAACAAAGGCCTAAAAGGTACACTTGTATTGCTGAATTGTTGAAAATTTCACTTATTACCCCCGTTCGACCCTCGGTACACCCTTGGGTTTATTACGTAGTTCACTTTTACTGCTTCGCATACAGTTTTCAGGTGGACATTGACCTTTGCATAGGGGTACGTATAATTTTAAAGTTCAATAAAATTTTACGTTGCATCAATAATTAACTTACGGTTAGTTAATTATAATATTAGTAAGGGTTAGGACTCATCTATACATATAATAAAACAGAAACGAAACCAATTCTGTACATGAAATAGATTCAAAAAAGGGTTTTTGCTTCTAATTGTGTTCAAGATACAGATATCAAAACAGAAGCTAAATTTTTTTTGTCTGTTTGTTTGTCCTTCTTTCACGTAAAAACTACCGCACAGATTTCTACAAAATTTTATACCGTGGTAGCTTATTACTCGGGTCAACATCTAGGCTACTTTTTATCCCGGAAAATGAAGGAGTTCCCGAGGGACTTCAAAAACTAAATCCACGCGGACAAAGTCGCGGGCATCAGCTAGTCCTTACTAAGATTATAATTGCGAAAGTGTGCTTGTTTGTTGGTTTTTCCTTCAATCAAGGACAACGGAACGACGTGAATTTTAACATGGGTATAGAGTGACACAAACTACGGCCCAGAAAAATTCATTTTTTTATTAGATAATATCTACCTACAACTAGTTTTGCTCGCGACTTCGTTCGTGTGGAATTAGATTTTAAAAATCCGTGGAAATAGTTTATTTTCCGGGACATAAAAGAGCCTTTTTCAGTCTCTAGGTCCTCAATTATACCCTTGCAAACCACATCGATCCATTGTTCCGTTGCAGTGTGATTGAAGGACAAACCAACAGACAAACAAATTTTTTGAATTTATAATATTATTAGGGATAGTAACTACTAATATATAAATAGACGGTACGAAGAAGAGTTGTAATCAGTAACATATTTATTGTATGGAAATAGATCGTAATTTTAAAACAAGTGTCCAATGCTTTTCTATTGGACAACTCAACTATGCCTTATCAAAGCAATCCGTCAATATAAGTCATCCACTTTGAACAAACTGGATAGAACTTTATCTCTAGTACACTTCAATAGAGGGCCAGTTAATTGCAGTTCAGAGATCAAGCAATATGTCAGTAACTTATCACTAGCGGCGACTTCAGACTATTATCAGTTTTAAAGGAATTAGAAATTTGCTACTTAGACTTTTAGGTCTTTTTTAAAGTGCAGCGTTATGTCCGGAGATACAAGCGAAAATAATATAATTATGATAGTTTCCGTTCTACATTTTGGTTTGAGTCCATTTTGGAAATCAGGAATTGAAAGTCTTCTGCTAGAGAAGGTTTTTGGAAATAACCCTAGTCAAACTGTTGCAGAAAATAAGTACTTAAAAATCCATTATTATTAATTCGAGTGTGTTGGTTTATCCTTCAATCATGCAGCAACTAAACATCGATTAAAAACGTACTTTTTTGCATGGGTATAGTTGAAGACTTAGAGAGTGATATAGCTGATAGAGTATATAGAGATAGAGACTATATGCTGTATATGTGTTGAATTATAATTAGATATAATTAGGTATGCTTTTCTGTTCCCTTCCCCTTATTGTGGAAACACTAGCATAGTATCTATTACCTATATTGTAAACTTGTTTTGAAAAGAGCAACTGCCGAGTTTCTTGCTGGTTCTTCTCGGCAGGAACGGCATTCCGAACCAGTGGTAGACTCATCGACGATTCAAAAGCACTTGTAAAAAAGTTTATTTGAATAAAAAACAGTTCTATTCTATTCTATTCTATTCATTCATATCATTGAAAAAAAAAATGGTATCAAGGGGATTTTAAAAACTTAATCGGACTAAGTCGCTGCTTAGTCACGGCTAAGCTAGTTTCTAAGAAAAACCTGTTTAATTTTATTTGCTTCTTTTAGTTTATTTCAAAACCACCATGTTTTCATTCAAAAGAAGTTAGGTACATTACATTCCTGATTGTACATACTATGTTAATATGGTAGGCGTATTCGGACTCCAGTTTTTTCGTGTACCAACATCAAAAATAAGGAATTCGGCTGCGTTATTAGATATGCATCCTACGGGATACCAAAGGAAGAGGGAATGAGGTGAAAGGTGGGAGCAATTGTGAAACAAATAGGTCAGACGACAACGTTTCATTGTATTTGAAAGTCAATACACACATTTAAATTTAGAGTAAAGGAGCACTATCTCTCTTTATGTAATAAATAAGGTATATTGTTATATGTATATATGTATTTATGTATGTATTATTTATATGTATATTCGTTGTTGTATTTGTAGCTATATTATTTATTTAGGTATAGTATGTATATATTATGCAATTTTATAGTATATAGTAGTGATGTACATTTCAGACCTGTACCACTTTTATTACTCACTTTCGAGGGAAGCTGGAAGAAATTTCTACTTAGAGATAAGCTTTTCCTTTGTCCACTAATTCTATTCTTATATTTATTAAGTTTAATATGTACAGAATAATAAAAATAAAATAAAAATAAAAGTTATTGCTTTGTTAGATGTTATTCCTGGGATATATTTATTGTTCCATTCGGAGTTATGTGCGCTAGCAATGAAGTATCACTAACTTTAGCGATGAAAAACTTAAAAAAAAAAAGATTCCGACGAGACGGCCCGACCTCCTCCTTTTTTAAAGTCGGTTACAAAGAATTTTTTAGTAATAGATTATTTTAGTACCTGTGTTTTTAATGTAGTTTTATTTAAGGCAAGTTGTAAGGGCGGTGAAAGTGATCGCTGATGGACCGCGGGCCGCGGGTTATAGTGACACTTACAGCCTACAGGGGACTGCGGTGTGGGCATAGTGCTGAGAGGAGCGATAAAACTGTGGTGGAATTTCATAGAAACAATTTAAAAGGAACCGGTGTCTGACTGACTGACTGATCAAACAACGTACAGCTCAAATCACTGTATGGGTCTGGCTGGAATTTGATATACATAATATAACTATTATGAAGTAAGAAAGAAGTATTTAAAATTCAACCCGTAAGGGGATAAAATAGGGGTTTGAAAAATCGAACTAGCCGCGGGCAAAAGCTAGTTAAAAAATAAAATTATATAAAAGTAAAAAAAAAAACATCAGTGTAAAAATCTTTTAATTCCGTCAAGAGTAGACGCAGAAAAATAAGCAAATTTGCTGAAGTTGTAATTTTTAACTCAAAATAATTAAAATAAAAACAATCCTATCTTTTAAGTTGGACCAAATTACAGATAGTTACGAAGTTAGATCAAAATCGGTTCAGTAGTTTTCGAGTTTATCCCGAATATACGTCGTGACACGAGATTTTTACACTATATTCACCATTGTGATATCTGTAGGCCTTAAACTTTTCTTTTTTGTGTTTATAGAGATAATTGAATATTTCTGTAACTGTTTTATTCTGCTCATATTTTTATACAATTGCGTTAAAACGCTTCTCCATTCAATAGATTAAGAATGGAATAATGAGTACCTAGAAATTAATTACATCACTCTATTTTTGCGACGCTCTATTCACTACGATGCTTTATTTAAGTATTTTTGAGAAGTAAGAATAACATCAGGTCATTCAAAACGGGTATTACTAATCAAGTAATCATGTAGTAGCAGTAGCAGTGATAGCCTAGTGGTTAGGACTGTGGTCTCCTATTCGGGGGGTCGCAGGTTCGATCCCGGGTACGCACCTCTGACTTTTCGGAGTCAAATGCGTTTAAGCAATTAAATATCATTTGCTTCAACGGTGAAAGAAAACATCGAAAGAAAACCTGCACATCTGAGAGTTCTTCATAATGTTCTCGAAGGTGTGTGAAGTCCGCCAATTCGCATTGGGCCAGCGTGGTGGACTATGGCCTGTTACCCTTCTCTGAGAGGAGACCTGCGCTCAGTAGTGAGCCGTTGATGGGTTGCTAATGTTATTTAAATACGAACCGGAGTTAAATCCTTCTTTCAAAAAAAAAAATACCGATTCAGCGCCCGCTCCGCTTATGCACCGTGCACAACGTAACTCAATACTGAAGCCTATCTCGTCCTATGTACGTGACCGCGGGAAAGTCTATCTGACATTACATCTAGGGCTTGATTTTTTTTTATCCTATGTCTAGGTCTAACGTGATGAGCTTCGACATCTGGTGTCTAGTTACGTTGTACATACTTGAGGGGAAAATAGTGTTTGCAAAAAATACAGATAAAATACTGTGATATAGATTGAAAATTTAAAACACCCCCAACATTTGAATGGCCGGGCTATGTGTATAATCGTTATATTATACTGGCACATACGCCAAAAATGTTTTACATCATTTTGGAAAAGAGCTGATACTCTTACACTGCTGGACCAATATTAACCAAACATACCACCGCAAGGAAACTGGCTTTCAAACGAAAAAAAAACGCATCGAAATCGGTCCATCCGTTTGAGAAAACCCCTCTTTTTGCGTCGGAGGTTAAAAACAGATAAAAAGTAAAGCCTCCCACCAGAGAAGTCCCCTAGCCAAATTACATATGTGTCGCATCTATTCTCTTTCTATGATCGTTAAAAGGCAGGGGTTCCCAAAGTTTTTTATCACGCCTCCCTTCTGAAGGGATAGGAAGGACCCCTTCAAATTAGTAGCCAAGTAGACACAACGTTCTCGATCGCTCATTCTATACGGTTTCTAAGATAGCTTCCTCTAAAGCAGGGGTCGTTAAAGTTTTAGAGCCCCTGCTCTAAAACTTTAACGATCATAGAAAGAGAATGAATACGACACATAATACCTACTAATGTAATTTGGCTAGGGGGGGGGGGGGGGGTAGACCAGAGACAATTCAGAAACTATAAATTCCCATATTGCCCCCGCCGGTAATCGAACCCAGACCTACCAGTAATAAGACCACAGCGCTCACCACTGCGCCAGGGTGGGATGTTAGCTTTCTGTATTTCTTCGCACAATGGTTTTGTAAGGAAAGGTCTCTAGTTCGATTGAATTGTAGATTTTTTTTTTGGAACTTCCCCTCGTTGTGGAAATGTTATATTTTATTATAACAAAGTTTCATGGGTTAAATCGGCTTGGCATCCAGCTGCCCACAAGATAGTATAAAAAACTTATTGCAATGTAATAGCTTCATAATAATATTGTAAGATGATTATTTCGAAAAGAGCAACTGCTGAGTTTCTTGCCGGCTCTTCTCAGCAGAATCCGCTTTCCGAACCGGTGGTAGAGTCATCACATGTCATAAGAGCCACAGGACGGAGCTACGTGAAATAAATAATTTTGAATTTGAATTTGAAATTTGATTCCCAGTTGAGTCTGTCCCAGTGTATGGGAGCTATTTAAACGTGGTGGGTAGAAACAAAACCAGAAAAAACCCAAAACGCCATTATCTGCAGGTTGGATGGTTATTATCAGCAAAAAATGTAATTCTTAAATACAATTCATGCTAAACTTTGTTAATCTTTATTGCAACCGGCGCTATCAGATCGTGATTCGGCGTCAAGGCGGGGTCAATGGCCGCTTATCAGTTACATAAGCACTTTGATATGTAGGTCTGCGTCTCTTATCTCTTTTGACTTTGATTTATTGTGATTTTTTAAACTTAAGAAAACGTCTCAAGATTCTGTACTTAATTTTATTTTCCTGTAGACTGTCAAATGTGGGGGGGGGGGTTACTACCTGGCTATAGGTGCGTCGCGTCGTCACGTTCCGGTACGATCCCGCGTAATAATCCGTTCCCGTTCCGGGTTAGCCCACTTCATGTTAAACTACATCGTCACATTACCAACAGGGAGAAGATCAATGGCTAACTTGTTAGGCGCGCTTGCAGAAACGTCTTAACCCAGAGTTAGCAGCTAAACTTAACTCTGGGTTAAAAGGACAGATTTGACCGATTGCGTATACAGCTTCTGTCAAAAATTACAAATTTATTCTTGCGTTAACTACTTTGGCGTCTCTGCAAGCGGGCTAACAGTTTACAAAAAATAAATGATCAAAACTGTTTCCCACAAATCCGATAGAAACTGTTGCATTTTTCTTCTTCTTTATCAACCGATAGAAACGTCCTGGCCAAAGGACTCTTGCATGGACCTCCACACGCCTCGGTCTTGCGCCGCCTGAATCCAGCAGTCCCTGCGACTCATTTGATGTCGTCGGTCCACCTGGTGGGGGTCTGCCAACACTGCGCTTCCCGGTGCGGGGTCGCCACTCCAGCACCTTGGGACCCCAACGACCATCAGCTCTTCGAACTATGTCGCATTACAATGCTATAGCTATGCCATTATAATCGCTTTCATGAATGGCATTCTCAACCATTTATAGTAGACTAGCTGATGCCCGCGTCTTTGTCCGCGTGGATTTAGTTTTTAAAGTCCCTCGGGAACTCCTTGATTTTCCGGGATAAAAAGTAGCCTAGATGTTGACCCGAGTAATAAGCTACCACGGTATAAAATTTTGTAGAAATCTGTGCGGTAGTTTTTACGTGAAAGAAGGACAAACAAACAGACAAACAGACAAAAAAAAATTTAGCTTCTGTTTTGATATCTGTATCTTGAACACAATTAGAAGCAAAAACCCTTTTTTGAATCTATTTCATGTACAGAATTGGTTTCGTTTCTGTTTTATTATATGTATAGACTAGCTTATGCCCGCGACTTTGTCCGCGTGGATTTAGTTTTTAAAGTCCCTCGGGAACTCCTTGATTTTCCGGGATAAAAAGTAGCCTTGATGTTGACCCGAGTAATAAGCTACCACGGTATAAAATTTTGTAGAAATCTGTGCCGTAGTTTTTACGTGAAAGAAGGACAAACAAACAGACAAACAGACAAAAATTAAATAAAAATCTGTTTTGGGCTCAGTATCGATAGTAAAGCATCCCCCAATTAAAATTTTCAAAATATATTAAATGTACAGAAATCTTCCAGTTACAGTTTTATTATATGTATAGATGTATAGATTCACTTGACAATTCGAAAGCACTTTGTAAAAGATTATTTGAAAAAAAATATCTATTCTATTATATTCTATTCATGTTGTAGGTCATGCTAAGGCGAGGTAGGTAAAAGAAATTAGGTAATCTACAGCTTCAGACGTTTTTCTGATAAATATAATAAAATCGACGTACTACATTAATCGAAATCAGGTTATATGAATGTAAATAAAAATAGATAATAGATAAGATTATTATGTGATAAGAAAATTCATAAAATTCGTAGCTGATTTTCATTAAATTTATATTTTTAATCAATCTGTAATCTATAGATTTATCCCTCAGATAATTTTTGAACAATTCCATACAATGTTTGATTAAGTTGGACACATTCAAGTGGCCTAACAAGTTTTGGAGTCCTCATGTAATAAATGAATGAATGAAGGAATATTATACTTAATTATTAAGTCCTTCTTCTGTCTTAATTATTAGTTCCTTCTTTCATTCATTAATTACATGAGGACTCCAAAAATTGAGACGTGAACCTGTCCAATCCAATGACTCGACTTCGGCTCGCGCCATTAATAGGTACGCTGAAATGTTTCCAGCAGACGTTACGTAAAAATAGCTGACGCGCGAGGCGGTGCGGCGCGGCCGGTAATGTTATTGTTTCGAATATTTTCATATTCGTGTGTATTGCGGCTGTTCACCTCACACGCAAGGCCGTAAGCCCACGGACACTCTGTACCGACTTCTACATTTTTTATTTACTAGTATTTTCTACAACGACGCCTTTGATTGCGATGTAGAGTCTGTTCAATAACTCGCTACCTAAATTAAATTGAATAATTTAGTATAAAAAATTATTTTTAAAAAACCGACTTCAAACACCCGCGCCATTACAAATTATGTAATTATTTATTGTTGATTTTTTAAAAACCACTCGACCGATTTCAATAAAATTTAAATGAGACCACAATGGAGGATACCTTTCAAACAAAAAAAGAATTTTCCAAATCGGTTCAAGCGTCTTCAGAACATGCATAAAAAAGATTCCGATGAATTGAGAACCTATATATTATATAATAAAAATAAAAGTAAAATTATTTAAAAAAAAATTTAAAAATAAAAAAAAATTACAACGTGAAAGTATAAATATTTTTATTTTTTTAAAAAAGTAAAAAGTAAGTAAGTTACGTTTTTTAAAATTATCAGAAGATATATTGAGGATATATCACAATCGTGATGACGGTATCTCTCAATGGATGTGAAATTAGGTGGTGATTGCGCGCTGTTTTTTTTTTTCGCTGGCTCAATGACCCCAAGGGGGATCTTGGCCTCGGACATTGGAAGCTGCACGTGCTCGACTCGCGTCACGCGAGCCAAATGATTCCTCAGACATCGTGCAGGTGATAAAAAATTATAACAAGTGTAAATTAAATGTTTTTTTTTGACGTGATAACGTCTTATAAATCGATGAACACCGGCTGCACGCACGAAATTGTCACGTTCCGCCTGAGCCTGTGCGTGCAAGCGAGAGCGCGGAACAAGCGATAGATAGGCACGATCGGCCCAAGCGTTGGCTTGTAATACATTTATTCATCAATGTTTCTTTATGACGTTATCACGTAAAACTATCATCCGTAAACCGACTTTACAGACAACCAATTTTTTAAACAAGCTTTTAGTAGCTGGCTTCCAGCTACCTTCCAGCTTTATCATCAGTACCTGGGTATCAACTAGGATCAGAGTACTTGTCAAGATTAATCAAACGAGCCCAATTACGATGAGGTTACGTCATTTTGCTACACAGTTCCGATAGCCATCTTCCAGCTCAATAGAATAGAATAGAATAGAATAGAAATGTTTTTTATTCAAATAAACTTTTTTACAAGTGCTTTCGAATCGTCGATGAGTCTACCACTGGTTCGGAATGCCGTTCCTGCCGAGAAGAACCAGCAAGAAACTCGGCAGTTGCTCTTTTCAAAATAAGTTTACATTCAATCAATCATCGGATCAGCTCCATGTAACAATAATATTGCATTTTCATCCGATTTACACATACTTATATATGCATTTCATCTCAATCAGAAACCGGGAAGTGGAAATTAGAAAATTTATCTTGCAAGGTTTGACCTTAACATATTATGTGCATACATTACAAGCATTGTAAAAAAGGTGACTAGAGCTGTAGATAAGTTATATTAAAACCCATCTCTACCATATTTTGTGATGGATACTACCTATACGATTATGAATTCTTTGTCGATACTAAAAAGTAACGATCATCATCATCATGAGCATTGAGCAACTCATTACCGTCAGGATCGAACCTGCGACTCCCCGATTAGGAGACCGCAGTCCTAACCACTAGTAACGATATGGTATTAAAAGTACCACTACACCACTGCAATGTACCACTATAATAAAATAAATTTATAAAGTGGTATAAACTTTATAATTTTACCTCACTTTCGAGGGAAGCTGGAAATTTATATTTTCGAGATTTAAATGCTTCACCTTTTCCACTTCATTTAATACATATTAATATTTTAAATAGGTACTGCTTTTGTCGTAGGTACATAAATAATTAATGAAAATAAAATGAAAACTTTTTCCACTTTAAATGTTCTCATTCTTTGTTTCAGGTAAGTTCGTACGCTGTATATCTTCCTTTTGTTTAATAAGTACAACAAATAGTGTAAGTAAAGAAAGCTAATTATATTATTATTTAGCTCTGAAGTTAAACGCATGTTGTTATAATGACTTGATATCAAATACTAAGTATAATTATACCAACTACTACTCTAAACTATTGAAGTAAAATATGAGACCTAATGGGAGGTGCAATGGTACATAAATATTTAGATCCGACATAAAATTGTGTTCAATATTTTGTCAGAAATTCTATATTGAGTTCATTTACAATGTACGATTTTGAGAAAGCTATTAAGGTGAATCAAAAGAATTTTGTATTTCATTGATTTGATTCAAGAAAAGGACATAATAAATATAATATCTAGGTACTTAGTCATTTTTAAATTCCTTTATGATGGCAGATTTCTTTACAGATTTACAATAGATAAATTAGGACTATGGCTAATTGTGCTATATTCTTGTCGTTTTTACACAATTATTTTATTACTTAAAAATTAATAACTTCAAATACTTTTTCTTGTTTAAATAAATATCTGCTTAATTGATATTTTGCGCAAGTAAAAACTTTAGACTGGTTTCTTGGTTTAACGACATAATTATAATATCGCTAATCTGGTTCGTACCACGATAAATGTTTCCTTTTTGGGCCTGTCGATATTTTGATCCAGTCGCATGGATCGTAGTTTTTTATTTATTTATTTTAGTTGCAGATTGTTTACACATACCCCGTTAGGGTGTAGCAACTTGGTCTGAAATCGACCGTAGTAGAGAGACCGATTTTATTTATTTTTATTTGTATCGTCAAAATAATCATTTATTTTGTAGTAGCACTTTTCCAATAAAAAGTTTTTTAATGTATTTTTGTTTTCTTTTTCTATGTTTCGAATGCTGTCTGGCAAGTTATTAATTTATTATATATTTTTATGGTCATTACGAAGGGACTCGATGTGTGAAGTTTTAGTTTTGATGGTGGTAGGGTTAGTTTATTTTCATGTCTTTCGGGAAATCGACAAGGTTTGTCTTCTTTTTTTTTATAAAAGTGTAGATTTTTCCTAACTACATATCTCATAGATATAGATGGAAGGTAGCGTTAAGATTTTTAATTCTTTAAAATGAGGTCACATGAGACATGAGTCTGTAGTTCTTATGTTTGCTAATATGCGTATGCACTTTTTTTGTTGTATGAAAAGGTCCAGTGCATCGGTGCTATTGCCCCAGAGAATAACACCATATTTCAAAAATGCGTACCCATAAGCATAATACGCAGCTAGTGCGGTTTTTAAGTTGGTGGTTCGTTTTAATTGTCTGAGTCCATAAATAAATTTACTTAATTTAGTTTTTGTTTTTTCGATATGGTTCTTTGTTTTTTCGATATGGTCCTTCGACGTTACGACGAGACCGGAACTATATATCAACAGTCCTAATGGAAACATTTATAGTGGTACGTAACGTAATCAATTAATACTAATAATAAGGTTTCGCTCAAAAATTCCAAATGGTCGCATCGCAACCGTATCGTTTCATATAAAGGCACCCAAATATCGCTACACTACACGCCGTTATAATGTAAATTCGTAATAGCAAAACGGTTTTCTTGGAGCCAATAGATGCTCGTGCAATATGTAACGTTTTCACTCCCCCATACAATCTGCATAAATAATGAAATTAAACATGTTATGTTATGTTAAGCTGTCTTGTTAATACACGCTTTATAAACCTAGTGCCGTAAAACTTGATAAGATATTGTATTACACAGTTGGAGTGAGCGGTGATAGCTTAGTGGTTAGGACTGCAGTTTCTTATTCGGGAGGTCGTAGATTCGATTCCACCCTCTGACTTTTCAGAGCTATGTGTGTTTAAGCAATTAAATATCACATGCTTCAACGGTGAAGGAAAAAATCGTGAGGAAACTTGCACACCTGAGAGTTCTCTGTAAATTATAAATTGTAATGTTCTCAGAATATGGTGCGAAATCTGTCAATTTGACCTGAACCAAAGAGACCTGCGCTCAGTAGTGTGCCGTTGATGGTCTGCTGATGATTATGATGATAACGATTGGAGTTGACTTGATTTTCTTCTTCTATTGGTGGATTAATTACCCAATCTCTTTAAATCCAAGTAAAAGTCTGGTAGGTATATAAGGGAAAACATAGTCAAAGTTGTATTAAGAACGCGTATAACGCCAAAAAAAAATCGGATTTCGTGATGAGATAAAACATAGCCGCAACCTCATGTGAGGCGCGACAAAAGAAAGCGTTTTGCGCGGAATAGGAGTGTAGTAAGCGCTAAATACTTTGTAACTCGTAAAATATTCATTTTCTTTTCAATTCACTAGGCTACTTTCTTGATAATATCAATCGGAATTTAATGTAAAAATTTTGGCTCTGTAATATGCAACACATTGAAAATAAATGAATATTGGTTAAAAATTAGACCTAACTTCGCGATTTTTTATTATCGAACAAATTTCATCATTTTATGTTTTTGCCCAAACACGTCCCTTGGCAGTATGATGTAATTTTTGCGTGTTTTTTTTTCGGATAATTGAAACTTGATCTACTACTGTAAAAATCAAATCTGTTTACTGTTAACGAGCGCACACCCACTCTTAAATGATTATTTTGAAAAGAGCAACTGCTGAGTTTCTTGCCGGCTCTTCTCAGCAGAATCCACTTTCCGAACCGGTGGTAGAGTCATGACGTGTCATAAGAGCCACAGGTTGGCCTACGTGAAATAAATAATTTTGAATTTTGAATTTTTTGGAAAAGTTTAAAAAATCTCACCTGTCAGGCTGTCATCGAACCTATGTAGAATAACCAGCATTTTCCCGCGGCTTCGCTCACGTTAAGTTCGATTTTTCAAACCCCTATTTTACCCTCTTAGGGGTGGAATTTTCAAAAATCCTCAGCGGAAGCCTACGTCATAAAAGCTATTTGTATGCCAAACAGCCCGATCCGTCCACTGCTGTGCGTTGATAGATCAGTCAGTCAGTCACCTTTTCCTTTTATATATTTAGATAACGAGGGTTGATCAAATCTTTACTCTAAAGAACATTATGTAGAGAGCTATTCCTTCATCATCTTTCTATCCCTTATATTATCTACTCATATTATCGCCAACGGTCAGAAGTTAGCTTTATCCACTCTATTTTGCCTTGAAACGGTATTACGGACCGGAAAGTATAAAATAATTGATATCATATTATAATGACGACTTTGCATGGGAAATTAAAAGCTATAAAAATATGGCATCGTGTCGTTAAGCTCACAACTTGAAATTGAAATTGAAATATACACACATCAAAAGTGTCTAGGGATCAACATATATTTTTGCAATAACTTTTCTCCTGATTGATATTAATTAAAATTTTCTTTAAGGATTCATCAAATAAAGTGTTTTCGTTTGTCACAGTAACGATAAACCAAGTCACCTTTGCATTAATAAAGAAATTTGCCATTTTCCTAATAAAGGGATTTTTGACATTTGAACCACTAACATTAAAGTTCGAAAAAAAGACTGAAATAACAGTTTTCTTTAAAATTTTATTGGGTAACTTAAACAATTAATAATCCGTGTTTCTACCGCGAACACTAACAACACGTAAGAACATCGGTTTGGCATACTCAAAATGAGTTCATCCAAATCACGCTGTGGAATGGCCGCCCATGTTCGTTGCAACAACAAAAAAAGGTCTTCTTGCCACTGGATACCCTCCATATTCGGCAGAGCTCTTCTCTGTAGCATATCCCATGCATGCTCAATCGGGTTCAAGTCTGGCGACTGAGCAGGCCAGGGCAGGACATTGATGTTAGCTGCGGCGAGAGTCTGTCTTACAACTCTTGCGGTGTGCGGTCGTGCATTATCATGCATTAACTGAAATAAGGGACCGATTTGCACTTGTAGAGGAACGATGACGTCTGATACAATCGTCTCAGCATAAATTTGAGCGTTGAGGTTGCCTCTGATCCAAATCAACTCAGTTCTTCCGCCGATCCAAATACCCGCCCATACCATGATGGTTCCACCACTATAAGGATGGACTTCCTGGCAGGATTTTAATCGCTGATTATGAAATTATGAAATGCACCAAAAAGGATCCATATAAATTTATAAAATCATAAATTTATTACAAAGCCACATCTCAATCTCAAGAAATCCGCATAAAAATGCTTGATCCCTAGACACTTTTGATGTGTGTACTTTATTGTACACCAAATGAAAGAATAAAAAGAAAACAACGTACTTATGTAACTTAAAAGAAACAGAGTACAATAACTAACTAATAACTTGATGCACTACATTATTGTAATTAAGTTCACTACAATATACTACCTGTAGGCATTTATAATACATACATTTATCACACTAATATTATAAAGGGGAAAGTTTGTGTGGGCGCGCGCGCGCGTGTGTGTGTATTACTCTTTCACGCTAGCTCATACCCAGGATTAACACATAGGCTACTTTTTATCCCGGAAAATTACAGAGTTCCCGCGGCAATTAAAAAACCTTAATCCACGCGGACGAAGTCGCGGGCATCATCTAGTAGATAATACATACTTATTAGTAAGGAAGTAAGGACGTCAGAATTAAAGATTTATCTATTATTATTTTCCCAGAAACTTTACATAATAATCTTCAAAGGGATTTACCAAGTCATCAATATGTCCTCGGCAAGTGGCAATAGCATCAATGGGAGATGGACGGAAGTTAGTTTACGACCGACCCATAAACTAACTCTTTGGAGACGCAATTTCGACAAAATGGCGGACTTCACGGAAAAATAATTAATTAATAGATAAGTTTTATTTATAAATGGTAGAAATGCGTAGACTCAAGTTGAATCAAGCCCAAATCGACATTGAATGTTAGGAACCTATTATTTTTTACTAAAAAAGGACATTGATTACACAAAGTAAGGAATTCCTTCATTTAACAATGAAACAAATATCTCAATAACTGAATAATTATAATTTAATATAAAAAATCTTTTTTAAAAATAAAATTTTATTTCGACTCCTTTTCGTAAAAAGCCCCTCGGGGAGCCCCCTTTATTTTTTAATTTAATTTTATTTTAATAGCGGCAATAGAAATACACAATATGTGAAAATTTCAACTGTCTATCTATTACGGCTTACGAGATATAGCCCGCTAACAGACGGACGGACGGACGGACAGCGTAGGCTTAGTAATAGGGTACCGTTGACACCCTTTGGGTACGGAACCCTAAAAACCGACTTCAACCTCCCGCGCCACTGCGAAGTATATAATTTATTGTTAACCGCTCGACCGATTTCGATAAAATTTATATGGGACCACCTGGAAAGTAAACCCTTTGAAACAAAAAAGAATTTTCCAATCGGTTCAGGCGTCTTCGAGTAATCGGTGAACATACTTAATAAAAAAGATTCCGATTAATTGAGAACCTCCTCCTGTTTTGAAGTCGGTTAAAAACAACAAACGCAACTAGGTACAGACGTAAATGACGTAAGAACCAGAAGAAGAAAGGCCACTGGCACTGGTACTCGTTGGCTATTGGCGTATAGAGTCGAAGAGTACGGAGGCACAGCTAGTATTATAGGAATCTATCTTCCTATTCATCATTAGCAACCCATCAACGGCTCACTACTGAGCGCAGGTCTCCTCTCAGAGAAGGGTTATAGGCCATAGTCCACCACGCTGACCCAATGCGAATTGGCGGACTTCACACACCTTCAACAACATTATGAAGAACTCTCAGATGTGCAGGTTTCCTCACGATGTTTTCCTTCACCGTTGAAGCAAGTGATATTTAATTGCTTAAACGCACTTGACTCCGAAAAGTCAGAGGTCGGGATCGAACCTGCGACCCCCCGAATAGGAGACCACAGTCCTAACCACTGGGCTATCACTGCTTATCTGCACTAGGCTATCCTCCTATTACAGGAATCAAAATATCATATCTTACTTGCTTATATATTACAAGCTGATGCCCACGACTTCGTCCGCGTGGAATTAGTTTTTCAAATCCCTCGGGAACTCTTTGATTTTCCGGGATAAAAAGTAGCGTATGTCACTCTCCAGGTCCTCAAATATACCCATGAAAAATATCACGTCGATCCGCAGCTCTGTTGCGGCGTGATTGAAGAACAAACCAACAAACCAACAAACCAACAAACACACTTTCGCATTTATAATATTAGTATGATAGTAGAGTATAGTAGTCTGATATAGTGATAGTGGTAAATGCAAATGACTCTACAATCATTCATGATTCAGCAAACCGGCCAGATGATGCGAGTCACGTACGGATTCGCGTCACGCGCCGGTGTGGTGGTAACTGGTGATTGTATAACGAATTAACGATGCGTCTCGACGAATTATCTTTATTGCCGGCTGTAGGTACTAATAATTATTTTTCATTTCATTTCATTTCATAGCCTTTATTGCTGATTACAAATTATATTACATAAATAATGTTTTTTTTTTTTACAAAAGTTTATATTAAACATCAGCTTGTCCTGCGACATAGGCCTCCTCCAGAGACTTCCAGCTGCTCCTCTCTTGTGCTGTTCTGCGCCATGAGGCACCAGCCACCACTCTTAACTCATCCTCCCATCTTTTTCTTTGCCTTCCTTTACACCTTATCCCATCCCTAGGATACCACTCAGTCACTTCTTTTGTCCATTTTGCAACCTTGTCCCTCATCATGTGTCCAGTCCAACGCCATTTTAACCTTCTTATATTATGCTCTGTCACATATAATATTTTACTTTGCTGCGTTTTCTTATAGATTCTAGGTTTATTCTGTCTTTTTTTTTAATGTTTATCATACTTCTCTCCATACTATGTTGACAAGTTTCTAGTTTCTTTGTGTTTGTTTTTGTAAGTGACCAAGTTTGGCATCCATAAGTATTATGCATGAATCAAATATCTTTTTCTTTGCACTTTGCACTAATAATTATTACATTTCTATAACTGTCAAAGATGAGCCATATATAATGCACAAGTGTGTGCGCAAACAAAGGTGAACTCTCTATTCCCTCACTCTCATAGTCCGATGGGTGGTTATCTGATTGGAAAGAGATCATAGGCAGGACTCACGGCAAGACCATAGGGTACGAACGAACGAACGAAACTGTTTCGCTTCGCTCCCAATGCGGCCTGCGCCATTAATCATTAAAGTTCAAATATATTTTTTTATCTTTTTTTAGCTCAAAAATGATGAAATGGGGGTCGTCAAAGTTTTCGGTTTTAGACCACTTTTGTTACAGGGTCTATCTCAAAAACTAAAGTACATAGGAATTTGGTACCTGTATAGTGTATTTAAACAACAAATACTGAAAACACCGATTTATGATGCGGATCATTGTGGCCGAAACAAATGAGCATTTTTCCCCATAACATGCTAACTTAGTACTATCTAAGAACTACTCGCACTTGATCGATTTTTAATGCAAGATAAGCTTGCGATTGACGACATGATGGTAAACACTGCTGAGGTCTAGGTTGGTTGTTGTTGTTCTTCGTTCGTCTCTCTTCAGGACAGGCAAAGATCCATGAGCATACAGCCTATTCAGACGTAAATTTCTTAAGTTTTAAGTCTAGGTTGGTTTTTCTCCGAGTGCTCTTCATAAGTTATTTGATAAACGACGAATTATGCAAAGATTCCACATTACATGTAGCAAACACAAACAATATTATGCAAATGGTCACCGTGATACTAAAATAGCTGGTGATAAATAGTATAATTCGCCCATCTGTACGCTATAAAGCTCTTATTAAGTGTTTTCAGTGAGGATAAATTATTTTAAACAGTTTGAAATAGTGTAGTGGGACCACACATTAAGATACTTAAGGGGAATACCTTATTTTGGCTTTGGGAGTTCGGTTTTTAATTCTTCTAATGGTTAATTGAAAAAATGAGTCATCATTCATTATTAACAAACCATCAACGGCTCACTACTGAGCGCAGGTCTCCTCTCAGAGAAGGGTTATAGGCCATAGTCCACCACGCTGGCCCAATGCGAATTGGCGGAATTCACACACCTTCAAGAACATTATGAAGAACTCTCAGGTGTGTAGGTTTCCTTACGATGTTTTCCTTCGTTGAGCAAATTTTTTATTTATTATTTATTTATTTATTTATAATGATATTTAATTGCTTAAACGCACTTGACTCCGAAAAGTCAGAGGTGTGTACCCGGGATCGAACCTGCGACCCCCCCGAATAGGAGACCACAGTCCTAACCTAGTGGTTAGTACTAGTGTCCTAACTTAGTGATAGCCTAGTGGCTATCACTGCTACTTGTAATACTATTATTAGTACCTATTATTAGTACTAATATTAGGGACTATAGATGTATATTGTATAATAAACATAATTCCACGTATTATTGCGATTCCCCGTCTCTCAGTTCATTAATCAAGTTCTTCCTTCAAGAGATCACTCAAGGGCCAATTTCGCCAAAAGACGTTAAATCGTAAACTTAACCGACGAATAAAAAGGGCGTTCTGACAGTTTTTGTATTGAAAATACTGCCAAAATATCGCTCATTATTATAAGACTAATTTTACGTTGTTGAAAAAGGCCCTTAGTCTTAGATTAATTACTCGTTAGTGATTCACCTTTTGTACGTGCTAGATGTCATATATAACACACAGATTTAGGTCTATACTTAGTATAAAATTAACTCTGTATTAAATAACTCTGTATAAAAGATACTTAATTATGATTTTGATGCATCTTTTTGAATTACCTACCTAATTTAAATCTATGCGGACGAAAAATTAAAAATTTTGTAACATTAACAGATCTTTCAAAATTCTGTTACATGCTAGGTCAATGACTCCGATCTTATCAAGTTATCTGGATGTATGAGAATGATTTATACAGTCTAAGATGCAAGTTTGTCAGTTTAAGTAGCTTATACCTCCACATTTTCAGTCAGTTAAACAGTGAATGAACTCATAAAACATTGTTGATACAAAAAAAAACACGCCTTAATACAACCCAATATCTGGCCCTCGGCCAAAACAAACTAGAGAATGCTGCTATGATGTTGATGGGACTGTAAAAATGTAGAAACGACCATGTGGCTGAGTCATTCACTCAAGGTCTGCCTTTGAACCTTACCTTGGAAGATGAATAGGGTCACCATGCAACTGTGACCTTGAATACGCTCTTCTGACCGAATTTCAAACGCGGTGGCCAGTCTCAACATATTTGTTTTATTTAACATTAAGTTTGACATGTTATCTGTGTATCAGTGTATGTGTCTGTATGTTTGTCTGTTCACTCGTAGCAGCCTCCCCTTGGATCGATTTTGATGCGGTTTTTTCTGTTTGAAAGCTAACATAATCGAGATGTATCTTAGCTATAATTTATGAAGATCTGCACGGGCGTTTGAAGATCATCAGCACATTTCTTTCTTGATTAAAGGGTTTTAAATGTTTTTACTGGTGCGATTTATTTTAAAGGTGCATGTACTGTTACTTCGAATTATTTCTCCTAGACAAGTAGTCAGCGGGATACCCAACTTCTGCGATTAAACCTTACGTAATTCACCATTATCTTTGTCACCTCAACCCTGCTTAACTTCTGACTTCACTCGCCTTTAAGAGCATGGTAAATGTCAGGATGCAGATTTTCCCCTGATATTTTACAAAGTAAATGATATTTAATTTCTCTGCCTATTCAGTGTACAAAATGCATATAACTCCAAAGAGTCAGAGAAGCGGGCCTGGGATTGAACTGCGGCCCTTCGAAAATGAAGTTTTAACCACAAGTGTAATAGCGCTGTTTAATTAGGGCGAGCGAAGCGAGCCCTATCACGTTCCCAAAACCTGAGCATTTTTGTGGTACACTTTTCTGAAAAACTATCACGCCTATAGATTTGTGCTTTAACATAGTAATTTAACTTCATATCCAGCTGTGTTATCTGTCAAAAAAAAATAGAATTTTATAACCATTAAAATAAAATTAACATTAACAATTTTGTATTCATTGGATAGAATGTTATTGTACTACTAACGCCAACTGTTAGAAAACCAAAGAGTTAACATCGCTGCAACAGAACTTATTACCCGTTAGAAAAACTACGCGAGCCCTCACAAAGCTCAGCTTTTTGCTAGTTAATTAAAAAGTGAGATATGGTCAGCCTAATTGGGACGTCACATTGTGTCTAAAAGTGGCATAGAAGAATAGGCGAATTTAAGGCCGATTGGTACACCCGTTATGCGATAACTCAAGCCATTCAGAGACGGCATTTCGTCATCCTATTAGCTATAGATGGATATGGAAGAATAGGTTACGGCTACTAATTTGGTGTTTTGAAAATAGGATGGCTAAGTGTTATTATTGGTTGTTTTTTTTTTTTGCTAAATAGGCTTGATGACAATTATTGAAGACTAGCTGATGCCCGCGACTTCGTCCGCGTGGATTTAGTTTTTAAAATCCCTCGTGAACACTTTGATTTTCCGGGATAAAAAGTTGCCTATGTCACTTTACAGGTCCTCAACTATAGTATCCATGCAAAAAATCACGTCGATCCATGGCTCTGTTGTGGCGTGATTGAAGGACAAACCAACAAACAAACACACTTTCGTATTTATAATATTAGTATGATTAGAATATTAAATTTCATAGGAAAACACTGTAGCATTACGTCCATACGATGTATTACATGCATACCTACTATGTAGTACATAATGATCGTTTGGCAAAATCTGACGCCTTTGGAGTAGTTTGACTTGACAAAATAGGGCTATCCACGATGGTTATATACGATAAAGTACACTTGCCAGCCTAAGATGAGCCGTACATTCAAAGTATCCTGTACATTCCGGGGTTCAAGTTATTTGGACCTTATACTGAAGATTGTGATGTCTATAATTTCTGAACTACTGAATTGACGACTTTGAAATAATTACAGGACAATCTCTAAAGTACCTGCTTTCTAACAAAAAAAGAATGAATGAAATCGGAATACGCCTTAATTAATTACAGCTAAATACACATTTTGACTTTCATCCCCTCTCCCAAGGGAACCGTGCTAAATTTCGGGATAAAAAGTATCCTATATTATACCTTGTAGTATGAACTTAAATCATGCCAAGTTTCATTTAAATCCGTCCAGTAGTTTCGGCGTGATGCGCGGCCAAGATACAGACAGACAGACAGACAGACAGACAGACAGACAGACAGACAGACAGACAGACAGACAGACAGACAAAAAATTAAAAAAAAATTGTTTTGGCTTCAGTATCGATTATAGAGTGCCCTCAAACAAAAATTTTCAAAATATCTTCAATGTACAGAATTGGACCGGTTACAGTTTTATTATATTATAGAAAAAGAAATGAGATTTTAAATATGAGATTTCAGCAAGCTTTCAACATTTTGGAGGTTCATGAGTAGCTCAGTATGGCTCAGTGAGCGAGTGGCCACTTTCTTCACCGTATGGTGTATAATGTCGCAGGTTCAGTCACGAGTCATTACAATAGTCTCTTTGTTGATAGCCTAACGTCATGCCCTTTCTGCCACGGGATATAAAGGACAATATCTGTTTTTTTTAATAAGACATAACAAGGTCTGGGTTGGAGCGCGCTTGCCTAGAAGATGCCTATTCATTTCATTCTTACCTTCAAGATACTCAAATTATAGGTGGCATGAAACACGGATGCTGGAAGAGCGTAAGGATATTTTAGTAAAGTCAAGACTGAAGTGGTAATGTCTGTACTGGTAATGTCTGAAGTGGTAATGACTGAAGTGGTAATGAGCGGGGAATATAGCCCGAAGAAGCGATAGACGTTAGGTGCAAATTAATGTACACAAATGGCACAAGAACGCGCTATGTGGCGATTCTTGCATTAGCCCTATTGTGGACATCTATCGTTTTAGATGACGAAGCAACTCTTTCTCTTCCTTTGGAAGACCCTTCGGTAGGAGGATAAATGATCGAATGATCGGAGCATGTCAATGGATTCAAGAGGCACAAGAACGTGATCCATGAGTTAGTCGTTAGAATAGAATAGAATAGAAATGTTTTTTATTCAAATAAACTTTTTTACAAGTGCTTTTGAATCGTCGATGAGTCTACCACTGGTTCGGAATGCCCTTCCTGCCGAGAAGAACCAGCAAGAAACTCAGCGTTGCATTGGTGGTCTAATAATAGTTTTAATATGTCCTGTTTTACCTAACATGAATATAATTGCATACATTTAATCAAAAGTAATTAGTGATTCAATGCGTATTGTTTGTCATGCGTACAGTTGTTTAATTGGCTAAATGTCATGAGTATGGTTGTTCGATTTGCGTAATGGCCCCGCAGGCGCCACGGGGATTAATGCTTGCCTGTCACCTATTTAATTATTTCTTTTATGGTTAATTACATACATGAACACTTGCCATTTACGAGTAAATATATTAATATATATATAGCTGCTCGTGCTGATTCACTGACTCATTGATCACCTCTCCTGAAAAATTTTGTATGAAAAATTTTTTTTTCACCGATTGTTTCGTATAGAGGACAAAAATTCATTCGGAGGAAAAATATGGAGAGAGCTGATGATTGAGGATTTCGGAGACGGGTGAGGAGCACGGCCAGGCTATCAAAGATAGGTGGGGGGTACTCGAACAAATGTCACTCGAAACCTCATCCAATTCGCAGTGAGCTGAAAAAAAAATTCAAAATGGCGGAAAAAAGATGGCCGCCATAAAAATTTCGTTGGTGTCTATCTCGGGGAGTATAAAAGATGGAAGAGTGGTTTCTTGGCAAAAGATGATCAGGACCCAAAGGTCTATTTGATGAATAGAAAAAAAAAATCAAGATGGCGGAATTTTTTTTCCATACAAAATATATGGCGAATATTGAGAAGACTAGAAGTTGGGAACTATGCAAGACTTTGATACGGTTCCTTTTCAAAATTTATTTTCATAGAAGAATTCCCATTTTGACAAATGATGAGATATGATGATCGAGGTTTTGGAAGGTGGGTGAGGAGCACGGCCAGAATATTGAAGATAGGTGGGAGGTGCTCAAACAAAAAAATACTCGAAACCTCATCCAATTGGTTGTGAGCTGAAAAAAAATTCAAAATGGCGGATTCAAGATGGCGGCCATACACATTTAATTTAATTCCATTAAAAGATGGAAAAGTGTTTTTTTTTTGATTAAAATGATCAGGGCCTGACAGTCTACTTGAAGAGTAGAAAAACCGCGGTCCGCTTGCGGGCCGCGCCCTACTAGTTGTAATATATATTTAAATGGCTCGCTACAACCTTAGCGTACAAATTGGTTTGAAATTAATCACCGGTGAATTGATAGGTATGTAATGTGTATGTAGGTGGATGCTAATGCTGATTTGATTGTAATTGGCTTAACATAGGTACATGTACCTAATAAAGGCATCTAAATTCAAATCTTGTTATACGTACATATCTTGTTATTAATATTTTTTTTGCTATCGTAATGTTTTTATTACTTGGAACTTTACTTGTGTTGTGATTTATCTACTATTTTTTTTATGTTTATTTAAGGACACCCAACAGGCTACAGCTAAATAACATTAATAATTATAAAATTCATGAGAAGAGGGAATGTGTTGTAATGTAGACCACCCCACTTACAGGTTGCCACAATATGCTTCAAAACTACTTTAGAGAGAAAGATTAAGATAAACAAACTCGTACTTATATGAAACAAACAACTAATAAAATATGTAATACAAAAATCAAGAAGAATAATTACCCATATGTAGATAAAAAGTGATCCGTTAAATTATTTTTTTAAACTCTGGCAAACTATCGCCCGATATAATCTTACTACCTTACTAATATTATTACTACTACTACTACTAGGGAAAATTGGATATAGAATCCATCATATTCGATTTTGTTCGAGTAGGAAAATGTAGCAAATGTCACCAGGACTATCATAACGTTTCAATGACACCTAATTTTTCAAAATTGGCCCAAAAAATTCAAAATTATTTATTTCACGTAAGCCAACCTGTGGCTCTTTTGACACGTCATGACTCTACCACTTTTACAATATTATTATGTAGCTATTACATTGTAATTTAAGTTTTTTATACTAAGTATCTTGTGGGCAGCTGGATGCCAAGCCGATTTAACCCATGCAACTTTGCTAGAATAGAATAGAATATTTCCACAATGAGGGGAAGTTCCAAAAATGGGTACTACAATTCAATACACGTTAAGACGGACATACAGAAAGCAGCCCCATTCCCGTCGGTGGTACCCTTTTACGAGCCCAGTAATACATTCATAGATGCATATTGCATACATACCTATATAAAATCATTACCCTTTTGCCGCAGTCGGGTAAAAATTGCGCACCGTGGGAAACCTACTTAAGATTAGGTAAACTATCAATTAATTCGTGAACTAAGCCCCGACAGCCTGACTTTAATCGTTTAATTACGCTTAAGATAGATTAGTACAGCTTAACAGCAGCTCCCATTCGCCACGATCTGTCCGTTTCGCGGATATGTGCCGGAATTAGAGTATTAATTTGCGTATGTTTACGTGTAAATATGTGTAAATCAATTTATATTGATCAAAACAAAGATTTAACAGCCGCAGCCTAAGTGACATACAGATTTTACAAGGGATTATTGAAGCTCCAAGTTTGATTTGACGAAGATTAACTGATTAATCTATACTTCTACACTAATATTATAAAGTGGAAAGATTTTTTTGTTTGTTTGTACCGAATAGGCTCTGTAATTACTGGATCGATTTTAACCATTTTTTCACTAATAGAAAGTTATCAGGAAGTAACATAGGCTATAATTTATTTTCAAAAAATTAGAGATCTTTAAGAAAATTGCAATAATGTAACCCAAAGTAGCAAAATTTTGCCTATAAAATTTCATCAATTATTTGGCGTGTGCTGAGAAAACTATTGATGATACATAAAAATTATGTATACTACATGATTAAAGTACTTATTATTCTCTACAAAAAAGTCCCGAGGGAATATATCTAACTATCATATTTAATGCACAATAGTAGCTTTTGTGTTCTAAAATTTAATTAGATCGCCTTTAGTATCGTATATTATTAATTCTTCCTTACTAATACATAATTATAAATGCGAAAGTGTGTTTGTTTGTTGGTTTTTCCGTCAATCACGCTGCAACAAATCAACGGATTGATGGATACGGATTTTTTTTAGTTCAGAACCTGGAGGGTGTCTATCCCGGAAAATCAAAGAGTTCCCGCGGGATTTTAAAAACTAAATCCACGCGGACGAAGTCGCGGGCATCAGCTAGTCTATCTATAACTTAAAATAAAACTGTAACGAGACGATGTCTATACATTGAATATATTTTGAAGATTTTGCGCGGGGAATGCTTTAATATCGATACTGAGCTCAAAACAGATTTTTATTTAATTTTGTCCGTCTGTCTGACTGTCTGTCTGCCTGTGTCCGCGCATTACGCTAAAACTGCTGAACGTATAGAAATGAAATTTGGTATAGTGGTAGCTGATACTCCGGGTCAACATATAGGATAGTTTTTATCCTGATAAACAATAAGGTTCCTCCGGGATAGGGGGATGAAAGTTTTTATTGATTTTACTTCATAACTCCGTCAAATTTAAACCGATTTTAATAATTCTTTTTATTTGAAAGTGTATACTATCAGGTATCTATGCTTTGTCTAATTTTGATAAGATCTTATAAATATTATCGGAGATAGAGGATATAACTCTTCAGGGATGGTATCAAGTCAGTCGCATAAGAGACAACGTATGAGGGTCCTAGTCAGAGGCATTAATTTCAAAAAGACTACGTCGTTGACCTCCAGGCTCCAGATTTTTGTAGTACGTACCATTGTGTTTGTTTTGTAACCTACCCGTGCGAAGCTGGGGCGAGTCGACTAGTAAATTAATACCTAACATTGTTTTTCAGAAAGTAGATAATATAATATAAGTATTAATAAGTACAAACACTTGTGACTTCAATTTACGGACAAGGTTATTCCAGATTATTTTATCTTAAGTAACTATAACACTACGCAATATTTTTGACACTTATCCGATTAGTTTCATCTAAAGTTGCCGCTGTCTTGTTAGTAATGAAATTGACTCGTTACCAAAGATTTTAAATATTTTAATCTCTTCGGCCTTGATATTTTATACCTACTTGCTACTACCACTATTTCATCAATTAATCATCAAGATACGTTTAGAGAAAAAAATTCATTGAGAAAAAAGTTTGCTACCAAATGACCATCGTTATTATGACCCATATTTCGGTTAGGCTTTCTAACTTTCTCTAATTTAACAATTAGCTGTTTTTTATGTTTTCCTAATTGTACCTACTGGCACGATGCTTGTGTATTACTGGTATAAGGTAGCACTAGATTTTCCATAATTTGTTAAAAAGCAGGATACATAATAATTATGTGATACATAAAATACCGCTCTTCTCAGCAAAATCTGCTTTCCCAACTGGTATTGACAGACTAAACGTAACTAAAACGTAAACTATTGACTTAATAAAAAAAAAATAGTTTTCGGTACCTATACGTAAGCGTTTCTCTTGTGCGTGAAATTTTCCATTATTACATTTGATTTTACAGCTGTTACACAAACTACTAATGCTAATTTTCTGGTTATCTACAGTCAGGAATAATGGACTCCATATTATGGGGCTTTTAATTTTGTCTTGGCCATCATATGCCCATCTTTTGTTGGGCCTGCCCACATTTCTCTTGCCTAACGGTCCTGCCCATATTGATGATAGTGAAGTCTATCTATATACTATCTCTGCATATGGAGATATGGCCAGCCCATGGAAACCTTGATATAGGTTTCCATAATATTCTATAAGGTGTGTGAAGTCGATCAATATCGATCCGCTCTTGGTTAGCGTGGTGGACGACATCTTAAGCTCTACTCAATCTGAGAGAAAAGCTGCGATAGCTTGAGATAATAGTAATGATGAAATGAATTGAAGTACTTTTGAATCGTCTTTTGAATCTTCGTGCTGAAACCTGGTCCCTTAGACTGCAGGACCGCCGTAAAATTGATGCCTTAGAGATGTGGTGCTGGAGGCGCCTTTTGAAGATCCCTTAAACGGTCTTTAGAACCAACATAACTCTAAAACTAAAGATAACAGAAAGGCTCTCGTCGACTGTACAGTTGCGAATTCTGAAGTTCTTCGATCACATCTCTAGAAAGAAAGGGTCAATTGAGCGGTTGGTGGTGCAGGGTCAGGTGGAAGGGAAAAGAGCGAGAGGACGCTCACCCATGCGCTGGACGGACTTGATCAAAGCGGTGACCCGGACAACTGTGGTGGAGTGCTCCCGCAACGCAACTGACCGTCGCAAGTAGAGGAGCATCGCGCGGGAGGCGGTGCGACCCAAAATTAATCAAGGAGACTGACGATTAACAACTAATGTCACATCATCCCAGCAGCCACGACCACTCTGACAAGAGTGACCGCCATCTCATTTCTTGTCATATATCTAGGGAAAGGTGGGAGGAACTTACGCGGCATAGGCAAGAGTGGCGCAAGTCTGTAGATAAGGCTGTGGCGTCCTTTGAGGAGCGTCGACTAAAGGACCTTAACGCCAAACGCCATAACAAAAAGACCCAGCCAAGGACCTCCTACCTCTACACGTATAATGCATCGGGCCAGTTACACTGTGCGCCGTGCAATAGGATTTTTCAGACAAAATTTGGTTTCGCGAGCCATATTCGCTCCCATAACCGGCTCTAGCAAAGATCGCCGTTGACGGACACGTCATGGAGTACATCATCATCATCGGTGATGAAATGAATTGAAGTACTTTTGAATCGGGACTTCCTGGCTCGATGGGAAGATGTGGTTAGCCGTTTTGTAGAAGCAAAAAGCCGTCGGGATTGAGTCGTCAGTCGTCACGCTCTGAGCCGTCCGTCTGAGCCAGCCGCTCGGATGAGTGTCGGATGATGTGATTAGACACGTTTTTGCCGGACCTTCTGAGTGGTACAAGGTCCAGGAGTGAGCGAGTATTTGAACCCACAATTAATGCTGTAAAGTAAACCTATGCGGAGAGCGGAGACCTGCGCTCAGTAGTGAGCCGTAGAAGTGATGCTGATGATGATAATGGTGATTTTTAGCAACCCATCAACGGCTCACTACTGAGCGCAGGTCTCTCAGAGAAGGGTTATAGGCCATAGTCCACCACGCTGGCCCAATGCGAATTGGCAGACTTCACATACCTTCGAGAACATTATGAAGAACTCTCAGGTGTGTATGTTTTCCTTCACCGTTGAAGCAAGTGATATTTAATTGCTTAAACGCACTTGACTCCGAAAAGTCAGAGGTGCGTACCCAGGATCGAACCTGTGACCCCCCCGAATAGGAGACCACAGTCCTAACCACTAGGCTATCACTGCTTCTTATATTATGGTGATAATTCAGAAAAATCTGGGTAGCTACCGCATTATAGCCCAAGAAAACCCTTAGCACTGTATTTATCATCATTTAAATTTTAAATCCATTGCTGGCCTACTGGCCGTAGTCCACCACGCTGGCCAAGATGTATTTGTGAACATCACACACCTTTGAGAATATTACGGAGAACTCTCGGGTATGCAGGTTTCCTCACGATGTTTTCCTTCACTGTGAAAACAAGAAATATTTTATTGCTTAAAACCCTCATAAGACTGAATAAATAGTCAGAGACAGGTCCTTCGTGTCTGGAAACGAACACTGGGCTTCTTGAAAGGCAGGCCGAAGTCAACCACTGTGCTATATCACCTCTTAAAATAGTATAATTAATCTACACAACCGCTCTCAGTTCGTAACTGAAAACGGTAGGCTCGTTTATTTTTTCACTCCCACGGATTATTAGTATGCAAATATTTGTGTTTTCTTATTGCTTCGGTAAGCAATCATCTGAAATATCATACACGAGAGATTTGTGTGTATTAACTCTTAATACCTGAGGGGTATTATATTTGCATGCGACTTTTTTTGAAGAATATAGGCATGCTGAACTTGACCAATATTTCCATCTCCCCTCCCTCCATTTTCTTGTGTTAGAAGTGGGTACGACATACAGTTTTCCCATTAAAACACCTACCAATATTATAATTGCGAAAGCGTGTTCCTTGTTGATTTGTCCTCCAATCACACAGCCAGGCTGAACAAAAGATTGATAATTACGCTTTTTGATATTTGAGGACCTACTGAGTTGCATAGGTTACTTTCTATCCCGGAAAAACAAAAGGTTTTCGCGTGATTTCACATGTATGAAATCCAGGGCACGAAATACTTAGTTATAATTTATAATAATAATAATTACCAGTAATGTATATTTTAATCTGGTAAATACCATTATATATTTCAACATAACTTAAAAAACCAATGAATATGGGTTGTTCAGTAAACCAAAGTACGCTCAAATCTGCAATTGGCAATACTGGGTCACTCCTGCTGTGCCGTAACACGATTGGCCAATGCTGGCAACATTATACGCCGCTAGCGCCACCAAACGATAAAAACTATCAGATCAGATGCAAGAAAAAAGCCGTTCGTAACGTGTGTTCTGACTGTGTGCTCCACGCCGTGCGTGAATCCAGAAATTTACAAAAGGACTGCTTAGTTGTGCCGTGTACAACCCTAATCCTCCGGAGAACAGTTTTTGTGCCGTGTCTCATAGCTGTGCCTTCGAGGAACCTGGCCGAACCGAAGCGGTAAGTGGTCTCTTTATTGTAGATTGACGGATTGAATGTACTCTGGATAACAGGACACATCCAGAGCAGGAATCGTATTCCAGAAAGGTCCTTCGAAGCAACATTTCTGGCCTTCGAGCCGTATTATAATATATTTTTTCAAAAAAAACCAGTGCTTACCTACATATTTTATCTTTAATTTACATAAAAATAACGTATTTGTATCTTATATTATTATTATTTATATGTATTCTATGTATATTTCAGTATAGTACATTGCGATAGTTCGTAATTATTATTGCAATAAGTTGATTCTTTTGTTGCGTGACGTGGTCGCTGTGTAGTGTTAGTGTTAAGAAAACATGGCGGAACCTACACTCACGGAAAAATTAGAGTTAAAGCTTAAGGCTTTGCATTTTAAAAGAGATTATCTCTTTACAAAAGCGCAGAAACTGTATGATTCTGCGAAGTCTGTGAAAGATGATCCCAACAAAATGCAAAGTTTTATCACCCAATTTGCCGAATTAGATAATGTTCGAACAAAATTTGAAAATACCATCATGGAGATTTTGGAAGTAGAAATGCAATTAAAACCCGGTGTCAAATTATCAACATCGCAATTAGATGCTTTTGAGGCGTTGTATGATCAATGTAGTTGGCTCGCGCGTAAATATCAAACACGCGGTAATTATGAAAAAAGTAGATCGAGCGAGTTACCAAAACCGTCGCTTCCAAAGTTATGTTTGTTTGAATTTGATGGTGAGCTGGAGAATTGGACTACATTTTATGATACGTTTACTTCACTTGTGCATAGCAGAGACTTTACAGACATCGATAAGTTTCATTATTTGATTTCGTGTGTAAAGGGCAGTGCGCTTAATCTTGTTAAGAAATTACCTATTACCGCTGCTAATTATCCATTAGTTTGGCAAAGTTTATTAGAAAAATATCAAGATAATAGGGCACTTGCGAGTAGGTATCTCGATAAAATGTTAAATTTTACTCCGTTGAGTAAGGATACAAGTTCAAATCTTACTTTGTTTGTTGAAACGTTTGATCATTCACTTAAAGCGATTCAAGCGCTTCGTATTGAAAACCTAGACGACTATTTAATGTGTCACTTAGCTTTGCGTGGCCTTGACCCTCATACTAAAAAGTTATTTGAAGAAAGTAGGGATCAGAAAACTATTCCAAAATTTAACGAATTAATTGCCTTCGTTAATAAACAAATTAAAGTGCTGGAACATGTTTTTCCGACTACCTCTTCCGAAAATAAAAATATGCCATCTAAAGTTAAGCAAGGATTGAACAGAGGCAATCAAACCAAGTCATCAAAATCGGTTCTCACTTCATCCCGAGTGAATAAGTCGGAAGACAATAAAAATAAGTTAGTGTGTCCACATTGTGGTCAAGGTCACATGATTTACCGATGTGAAGTTTTTAGAAATTTGCCAGTCGAGGCGCGAATTGACCGTGTCAAAGCCTTAAGACTTTGTGTAAATTGCCTAAAGTCTCACGAAAACGGGTGCAGCAGTACCCTGAAATGTGGGGTAGCTGGGTGTGCATTGCCCCACCATTATCTCCTCCATAGGGACCAGGGTCGCGGGAACTCTGCGAGCACTTCGGCCGTGCCGTCACGCTCCCCCGCGCAGCCCGGCTCATCGTATGAGCAGCACGCACTAGTGTCGTCTCACTCCGTGAGTGGCGCGGCGCCGGCGCAAGATGCTCTGTATTCTTTCAGCGATTACGGTGTAGTATTGGGAACTACGCGGACACACATTCTCGATTTTAGCGGACAATTTCAAGACTGCAGGGGTGTCATAGACTCCGGGGCGCAGACGTCCTTCATTACCGCAGAATGTGCTCAACGTTTGGGACTCCCGCGTAAAAAATGTCCTTTTTCGATCTCCGGCCTTGGCGGAGAATATATAAAAAACCAGGGTATGGTAACGTGTACCATAAAACCGCGGTACCAGGACGGTCCGATGTTTTCTTTAGATATGGTCGTCGTAACAAAGGTAGCCGGTGAAATGCCTAACGTCAACTTCTCTCGCGATGTGATTAGCCAGTATAATCGATTCAGTTTGGCGGATCCTGAATTTTATAAACGGGCGCGAGTCGATGTACTTTTAGGAAATGACATAGTATCACAAATTATAACGAGTAAACCGTTGCTAATTAATTCGGATATTCCTAGTGTAATTGATACTGTGTTCGGAGCAGTGATTAGTGGTAAACTAATCCTCGATAATAAAGATCAAGGGCAAAGTTCAACTCAGAATTATTTTTTGTCTGTTTCGGAAGGTGAATCTTTAGACCAAGCATTGCGTGCGTTCTGGACCATCGAGGAAGTGCCGTGCACACACTCTGTTGATCCTCTCGATGAATTAGCCGAGAGCATCTTTGTCGAAGAACACACGCGGGAATCAAACGGGCGATACGTAGTGCCGCTGCCTCGCGTGCCTGATCACCCGCCGCTCGGTGAGTCACGCACCGCGGCCACGGTAATATTATCTGTATACAGTATTGTAACTTCATACAAACGGACGAAGCGCGAGCTATGCCTACGCGCCTCGATCTCGGTAAGCGCTCGGTACGCAGACAGTCGCGACTGTGCCGCAGTGACGAACGGACGGTGTTATGTTTTTTAACTATAACTGCGCAATTTTTTTACTAAAAATAAGTTCAAGTACATATTTAATATGACGAGGAGGATATATTGTGCTGTTTTTGGTTGCATGAATTCGTCAATAACGCATCCAGAGATAACTTTTTTTAAATTACCTGGAAACTCTGAAAGGTAAGACTCTAAAATAATTTTACTTACTAGTAGGTAGGTACAAAATGTGTGTATTTTTAATGGATAAGGTATTTCCTTTTATCTCCCGAAAAAAAGATGTCTGGATTAATAAATAAAGTGAATAGAGTAAAGGAAAGTGATTGACACGAGTGAAATAGGTAGTTATAGGCGGTTCATGAATCACGATACGGTACGTACGCTTGTGTTAAAACCTCGGGGCATGTGTGTTTTGTTTTGTTAGTTTGTATAATTCAATGTAAAGACGTGGTATTTTATTATTAATAATACAGCCGACTCTCGTTGATTCGAAACTCGAGGGACTATTACGAGATATAATAAGGGAAATATTACAAATTATCGAGTGTTTGAAATATCAAATGGTTCGAAATTTTTAAGAGAAAATAAATAAAATTTCGAATTATTAAGTGTTGATGTTTTTGATGCTTAGAGTAGACGCGAACTCTTTTGCTTTTTCCTTTAACAAGTTTCCGCTAATAGACACTTTTTGTCCTCTACACGGCTGCTATAACAACATACCTATACCACTAAAAACCGTTTTTTTCTCTCGGTATTAATAACAACAACAATAGCAAGACTCATGAAATATTCACAGAATATTTAGATATTTGAGAGGGTTGTGAATAGTTGTGTATAATAGTGGCCCAACAACATTGGAATAAGAAAAAATCAAAAATTCTTATTAGTTTAATTAAAAAAGAGGAAAAATCGGGAGTTTGAAATTTCAAAGTAAGATAACTATACCGAGTGGGGTATCATCTGAAAGGGCTTTACCTGTACATTCTAAAACAAATTTTTATTTATTTTTAAATATAATAGTTTTTGAATAATCGGGCAAAATGTCGAAAAATATACCGTTCCCCCCACCCCCCCCCTTATCTCCGAAGTTTACCAATCGAAAAATCAGAAATAATTATGGTCAATAGAGGTTTATGTATATTTTAAAGGAAAAATAAAACCAACGCTCTAACTAACATAGTTTTTTTTATATTAACAATAGACCTCCACAAACAAAGTTAACGATTAATAAGCAAATTTATATAATATTATCGTTTTACTTTTACTTCTAGAGTACGGAACCCTCGGTGTGCGAGTCCGACTCGCACTTGGCCGGTTTTTTTTAATTAAATCTACCAATCAAAAAACAACACGCATTTTTATTGAACACTTCCTATTTAATTCACAAAGTATTTTATTTGTTTATATAAAAAAAAGTATATTTACAATCACAAAACTAAATGGAAACACAAAGTAGGCAAATGTAATTAAAATGCTGGAGGCGGGCAGCCCTATCGCATGTTTACGTACCGCGCGGCTGTAGGCATTTATGTCAAAGATACGGCCGAGTTACAATACTGTATACAGATAATATTACCGTGCCGCGGCCGAGCGGCGATTGTTGTACTCGGAACGTAAGCTCGCGCGCACACCTGCCTTACAGCTAGCGTACGCGGAGTTTATGCGTGAATACGAAGCCGATCACATGGAGCTATATTTGGGAGCGTCTCCTAGTAAATATATAATTCCTCATCATTGTATCTTGAGACCTAATTCCACATCGACCCCTCTTAGAGTGGTATTCGATGGGTCTTGCCGAACCAGTAATAATATTTTATCGCTTAACGACATCTTATTAACTGGGCCGAAACCACAGAGTAGGTATATAATATTAAAGTTTACTCGTGTGCCGAAACTGTATCGTGATATTTCGGCTATTATTTTAAATTTTCGACCTTTTAATTATTGTCTCGTGTGCGACGTGTGTAAAATGTACCGAGCTATAAAATTAAGGGATAGTGATCGGTGCTATCAACACATTTTATATCGATCGTCGCCCACTGAGTCTATACGAACATATGAACTCAAAACTGTCACCTACGGACTTAGTTGTTCCCCTTTTCTTGCGATACGCACTTTATTGCAGTTAGCTAGCGACGAAGAGGAACGTTTCCCGCTCGCCGCGCAGGTTATTAGAGAAGGTGTTTACATGGATGACGTTTTGTATTCTTGTAATACTTATGAGGATGCCTGCCAGGTTCAGGACCAACTCATTGGTATGTTTGCAAGTGGCCAGTTTCTTTTAAAAAAGTGGGCGAGTAATAATTCAGAATTACTGAATCGAATTCCTTCGGATCATAGGGAATGCCCTTTGACCTTTATGAAAGACGGCAACGAGTGTACTATTAAGGTGCTCGGTTTAACATATACGCCTCTGTCTGATAACTTCGTATTCGCCATAAACAAAACAGACCCAGATCACACAAAACGCTCAGTACTAAAATTATTAGCGTCTATTTATGACCCCGTGGGGTTCATAGCGCCTTGTACTTTCATTGCGAAATTAATTATGCAGGATTTATGGAAGTTAGGAATCGGGTGGGATGCCCAACTACCGTGCGAAGTAGGTAACCGATGGTCGGCGTTTATAGAAGAGCTGCCGCTCTTGGCGGATATACCTATCGAGCGACACATGCTGTTGCCCGGACAGACTGAATGCGAGTTAGTCGGATTCTGCGATGCGTCATCGCGCGGGTACGCTGCATGCGTGTACGTCATATCAGCTGATGGGCGCGGGAGCGTGAAGGTTCGGTTGGTGACTGCGAAGTCTAAGGTTGCGCCGGTCAAGCCTATGACTATCCCCCGCTTAGAACTTATGGGAGCTGTGCTGCTTAGCAAATTATTAACTTTCGTTCGTGATAATCTTACACGCGTTAAAATTAGTCGAATCACGTGTCTAACAGACTCGACAATCGTATTGTCGTGGCTTCATACGGAAGCATATAAATTAAAAACATTTGTTTGTAACCGTGTTACGCAAATTACGGAGGTCGTACCTTCTCATCTGTGGCGTCATGTACACAGCGAGAATAACTTAGCAGATTGTTGTTCGCGCGGTGTTTCGCCGTCGCAGCTAGTCGCCGAACGCACTCGGTGGCTACAGGGCGCTGACTGGTTATACCAGCCCTCTGCGCAATGGCCTGTGTCAGTTTTCATTCAGGAGAAAGAATCTGAACCACCTGAATTGAAACCTTCCCAGAGCTTATTTGTGGAACAATTAAATGACATCGCGGAAACAAGACAGGAGTTCTGTGAGCGTTTATTGAATCGATTTTCGTCGTATTCAAAATTAAAAAGATCTGTCGCGTGGATTCTAAGATGGCGAAATAAACGACGCGATTCTATTCAGTCAAAATGTTTAAATACTGAAGAACTAAATGCAGCTCAGGAATTGCTGATCCGATTAGTACAAGAGGTTCATTTTGAGAAAGAAATCGAGAGTTTAGCAAAAAATGTTAAAGTTATACCATCTCTTAAAAAATTGTCACCATTTCTTGATGATAGGGGCTTTCTCAGGGTAGGGGGTCGCAGTGCCTATTCTGAGTTACCTTTTAACGCTAAACATCCTCGACTTTTACCCAAAAATAGCTTGTTTACTAAATTGCTAATCGAATATTATCACAAAAAATATTTGCATGTCGGTCCACGCGCTCTTCAATGTATAATATCAGAAATTTTTTGGATATTATCGGCTCGTAGCTTAATTAGGTCAATATTATCTAAATGCAAAGCGTGTTTTAAAAATAAACCACCGCTATTGCAACCGGAGATGGCTCCGTTGCCTCCAACTAGACTAGTCCATAGTGTAGGGGATAAGGCCCTGACGTTTGAAGAGCTGGCGACGGTGTTCTGTAAAGTCGAAGCTGTACTTAATTCGCGACCTTTATGTCCCTTGCCGTCAAGTGACAATCCGGATGAGTTTGATGTGTTGACACCGGGACATTTTCTGATTGGCAAAAGCCTTACGGCCGTGCCGGAATATCCACTTGAGGAAGAACCGATCAGTAGATTGTCTCGCTGGCAATACCTTCAAAAGAGTTCGCAATTATTTTGGAAGCGATGGAGTCGCGAATATCTTAACACGCTGCAACAGCGAGCTAAATGGTTCACGTCCACGGTTAACCTTAACGTGGGTGATCTCGTTCTCATCAAAACCGATAATTCCATGCAATTGGCCTATGGGCAGAATAGAATGCCTACATCCCGGTCCCGACGGCATTGTTCGTTGTGTAACGTTACGCACGCAAAAGAGTCGATTACAAAGACCGGTCAATAAGTTAAGTCCTTTACCTTATGCTAATTAATTCTTAATTTTTAACATAATCTTTTAGTTTTTGTATATATAGAAGGACTTAACATAGTATTTATTTTATTTATTTTATATATTTTTGTATATATTTTTTTTCCTCACTGGTAGGAAACCATCATTATGGTTTCGGTAGGGGGTGTGTTCAGTAAACCAAAGTACGCTCAAATCTGCAATTGGCAATACTGGGTCACTCCTGCTGTGCCGTAACACGATTGGCCAATGTTGGCAACATTATACGCCGCTAGCGCCACCAAACGATAAAAACTATCAGATCAGATGCAAGAAAAAAGCCGTTCGTAACGTGTGTTCTGACTGTGTGCTCCACGCCGTGCGTGAATCCAGAAATTTACAAAAGGACTGCTTAGTTGTGCCGTGTACAACCCTAATCCTCCGGAGAACAGTTTTTGTGCCGTGTCTCATAGTTGTGCCTTCGAGGAACCTGGCCGAACCGAAGCGGTAAGTGGTCTCTTTATTGTAGATTGACGGTTTGAATGTACTCTGGATAACAGGACACATCCAGAGCAGGAATCGTATTCCAGAAAGGTCCTTCGAAGCAACATGGGTTATGTAAATGAACAAGGATCAATTCACTGCGTACTTTACTGCGTATCGCGGTATCGCCACGACAACACGGCGTAATATTGTAATTGCGTCAATTATAGTATCATTACAGCACTAGTTCACGCCTATCAGACCCCATAAAATCAACATAAACAACACCTTGGCAAGTAGTGGCTACCGAAGGATATTATTGTTTAATGGGTGTTTAGGTTAACTTTACTGTTTATTGAGTCATTTTCAAAGGTGCAGTACTAATGTATTTTCTTCTTCACTTCATTTAAAAGTCGGGACTCTAAAAATCCCGCGTATTCTCTGTTTATCTTTCTTTCTTTCCATGCAAAAAAATCACATTGACCCGTTACTCCATTGCTGCGTGATTGAAGGACAAACCAACAAGAAACATAATATTAAGTACATATTATAATATTAGATAAGTAAGGATAGATTACAGTTTAAAAATAAATAAAATAAAATCTGTTTATTTCTGACTATTTTGGTTTAAGAATGGTTTAAGATAAATAATATTTGCTACTTAATTAAAGACCTAAAAAGTGAAGTAAAGACTTCTACTTAACTCGACGTACTGAAAATTGATAGGTCGCAGGTTCGATCTCCATCCGTTGCTCTATTTTCGTACCCACTCCACAAGCTTTCCGCTTATTTGGAGGGGAGAGGAGAATATTAGTCAAGTTCAGCTAGGTTATTCATTAAAACAATCCATTCCGTACCTAAGTAGTACCAATCCATCGCTTTCCAGCATTATCCACAAACTCGTCAACCTAACGTTCCCTTGAACGACCTGATTTTCTAATACCACTTGAGCCTTTTATAAATAACTTAATTAGTTAGCAGCGATTAGCTAATTACTGACCCAGTGACCGGCTAAATAGCGGATATATCTAGAAAGGAAACCGAACGTTGTAAATAATCTCAGATTTCACAAAAGCCGAATTTAAACAATGCGTTAACTAAACTATTGCTGCAGTTGAGTCATCTGCTGGTTTCCGGCCGGTAACAGTCGGTCGATGGTCGAATATTAGTGTCAGAACAAATTAACACGTGTGTTTTACGACTTGTAAACACTGCTTTAACTCCAGGCATTTTTAAAAAGCTTTTTGCAAGGCCGAATGAAGCTGGAATGTATAATTTTTGTCCGCGTGGATTTAGTTGTTAAAATCCCTCGGGAACTCTTTCATTTTCCGGGATAAAAATTAGCCTGTCACTCTCCAGTTCCTCAACTATACCCATGCAAAAAATCACGTCGATCCGTAGCCCTGTCGCGGCGTGATAGAAGGACAAAACAACAAACCAACAAACAAACACACTTTCGCATTTATAATATTAGTAAGGATAATTAATTTAATGTCGTCCCGACCTCCTCAGAGTGTGCACATGTGTGTGCGCAAACACAGGTGCACTCTATTCTCTCACTCTCATAGTCCGTTGGGATGGAAATCCGACACGACCGGAGAGACATCAGGCGCAGGACCGACAGCTTTAGCCTTTACGTGCTCGCCCAGGCAAGGAGGAGATACACCGGCCACTTCCTAACTCCGGGTTAGTGAGATCTGACATTTTCTTGGTAGAGAAACCAAATGCATTTTAAAGCTCAACCCAGGAATCAAACCAAACCCTTTCTTCTTGAATTCTTTTTTATCATAAGAAAACAAAATGGCAGTAGAGTTGACTGCCGATAGAAGTGAAAACTAGATTTGCTAAAAATTAAAAACAAATAAGAAAAGCGCACTGTCACGATTTCGTGAGTGAGATTCGAACCTGCGACATCATACAACGGTAAGGAAGGCGGCTGCTTGCCCGCTGCGCTGTACAAAGTTGCTTCAAGGGAACTTATAAAATGTTGAACGCTTACTGAAATCTCCAGGTGACGATTGTGAAGGAGACGATGACGCGCAAGCAATGTTTTTGCTCACACAAAAAAGCGCTCAACTCGCCTAAAGAAGTTTTCACTTCAAAAATTAAGGATTTATCAGTAGTTCCACCCGGAGCTAAAAGGGGAATAAATTATCCCTTTATTTACTATCGCATCACAATTCACAGACTCATCAGCGCGTATGTAACCCTTCTTTTGCTTGACATCGACAGTGTCTCCCACACACTCAATCCCACATATCATTACACCGCTACTTACTTTAGCTAATGAAGGAAGGGTGTACATAAATTACAGCTCGCAATCAACGTCGCGGGAGCTTCTGCCTCTAAGTGCCGTCACTCACTGGCAATTAGAAAAGGTTGAAGATGCGGATGCTGTGAGAGGCACACGCAACTCGTGAGATGTAAAGGGCGTCTTGAAAATCGGGATACGTAGGTGTTGCAGGGGTTTTGGTGACACGCACGCACGGTTTTAAATTTTTTTTTTAAATTATTTACTTCATACCCTTAACCTCTCTTTACCCTCGTTGTAAAGCCGTTGATGGGTTGCTGATGATGATGATTTATTTCATATAGGCCAACCTGTGGCTCTTAAGACAGGCTGAAACTCTATACCGCCTTTTCGGAATGCAGATTCTGCTGAGAACAGACATATGCGTAAAGCGGTGATAGCCTAGTGGTTAGGACTGTGGTCTCCTATTCGAGGAGTCGCAGGTTCGATCCCGGGCACGCACCTCTGACTTTTCGGAGTTATGTGCGTTTTATATCACATATGCTTCAACGGTGAAGGAAAATATCGTGAGGAAACTTGAGCAACTGAGATTTACACATAATGTTCTCGAAGGTGTGTGAAGTCTACCAATTCGCAATGGGCCAGCGTGGTGGACTATAGCTGATAATCCTTCTCTGAGAGGAGACCTGCGCTCAGTAGTGAGCCGTTGATGGGTTGCTGATATCCGGCAGGGGTATTAAGAAAAAGGTAAAATTTTAGTACTCTGGCCGAGGAAGGAGGTAGATACCTTTACTTCTTATTTGAACGTGTAAAAGATATAACTAGCTTTGCCCATTGCCTAGACTAATTCAGGTAACTGAAAGGTGGCACTATTGTCGTACTCACTAGAGCTTTCCGCTTATTTGGAGGGGAGAGAAAAATATTATTATTCAAATAAACGAAATTTTTTTCAAATAAATGAAAACTTAAAATTTAAAATTCGTTAGATGTACTCGTAGTTGTTTAAAAATAAATAGTACTTACCTACGCGATGATGCCCGCGAATTCGTCCGCGTGGATTAAAGTTTTTTTGATTCCCGCGGGAACTCTTTAATTTTCTGGAATAAAAAGGAAGCTTATGTGTTAAACCTGAGCATGAGCTATCACCATTCTAAATTTCAGCCAAATCGATTCGTTCGTTGAGGTGTGATAGAGTAACAAACATCCATCCATCCTCACAAACTTTCGAATTAATAATATAAGTAGGTAGTAGATAGATTAGTAGAATTTCAGTTTGGCTAATGCAACATACACGGCCCATAATATAGTCAGCAAAACTACTGTACTTGAGCACACGAGATATATGGTTAGGCAGATTATGAATTTACTTAAACTTCCTGGCGCCTCTTGCAATTACAATAATAATAATTTATTGAATATGGCGTGCGCTTTTCATCATAAGCCACTGAGATGTGTCATGTACTTAGAGACCACCAACCACATTAGTCATACTTATGACAAATGGAAGCGTTTGTCATTTAATGAAAAGTGGAGTTCACATCTTTTAATTTACCTATTAATAAAATTGTAATGTATACAAAAGTGACGGCATTAAAAAAATTAAACTAAACAATTTGGTGCACATACGCCTTTTGTACTAGTAACGAGTTCATGTCTGCGAGTCGCGACTACACCCGAGTGTATTTAGTTTTTGTTTTTAAAATCCCATAGAAGTCTGTTTTTCTGATATAAAAATAACTACGTATAGGAAAGTTGATATAAACTTATAAGAAAATTAAACTAAACTAAAAACATTATAATTTTTCCCGCAACTTCGTGAGGTAGGTAAGGTTAAACAAATCTCGCAGAAACTATTTGTTTTTCGGGCTAGAAAGCCTATGGTCACTCTCGAGGTCCTCAATAATTATACCCATGCAATCAATTACAAGTTATAAGTGATTGAGGGACAAACATACAAAGAAACATACCTTATTAATACCTATTGATAGCAAAAGTAGATAATTATTATTTATACTAAAATTTTGTTTTGATTGTTATTTGGTGGGAGCGTTTATGATTAATTATTATTAAATAGGTATTAGTTCTGGAGCTCTATGGCATCTAACTCAATGTTATTAACACATTCGTGTAATATTTCAAACATTATTCCGATTGTCTTAAAAAAACCTCGACCACGGCGCCGGCCGGCGCGCGCGTACGGAATGTTTTTATGAATTGCAAATAAATAAATTATTTATTATTATTACATACATCAATATTGTTGTCAACACAACATTGCTGGAGTACGCGGATTGATTGAAATTATTAATAATAATAATTACTGTTTATTTAAACATTTATTAGTAGATTATTAACCAAGGGGATAAAGCAGTGTCTTCTGTCGCGGGTGACGATTTAAATCGCGAGCGTAACGAAGGACTCGAGGTTTACTCCCGAGCGTAGCGAGGGTGATAAAAAACTTAAATCACGAGCGAAGCGAGGGATTTAAGACGAGTCCTGAGTGTAGCGAGGGATTTAAGTTTACCCAAGACTAAGACAGCTTTATCACCGAGGAAAATACTCTACTTTTCGTACCATTTGCGAAAAAATGAACACAATAATAATATGAGATAAGCATTTATTAAAAATAATGACAATTAAAAGTAAAGGTTAACATTCGAAACATTGGTCCAATTATTGATAGAGAGAGTTACATTTTTGTTTGGTACATAGTTTTTGTTTATTCACTGTCACTGTCGCTTTGATTTAACATCGTAATTCGTAACGTATTTTTAGAACATTAACTTATTTATAAAAATAAATTAAAATAAACTTAACGTTTATGTATTTGAAGAAAACATAAACGCGGCAAATTCCTAGACTAATATTTTTTTGTCGGAAATGCAAAGGCATCAAGCTCATCTGCATAATAAATGCGTATTCCTTTTTCAAAAAGATGTATTTATGCTTTATATACAAACTCAATGGTGTAAACACAGATGTAGTTCAGTATAAATTTCGGTAAGTATTCCAAATTTAAATCATATTCTCCCCCTAGAGGATGAATAAAATTCAGTACAATTGTCTTTCCCTGTTTTTAACAGATTAAAAATGACTATTGTTATGTTCGCTTTTTGTGGCACAGAATGTCACTTTTTTGAGCAAGTGGTACGAAAACATAATTATTGACATAATAATTTTATTATTTGTTTAATTATGTTTCGATTATGGAAAATTAATTCATATTTATTGAATATTTTTTCAGTATGAATAAAATGACTAATAATTAATTTATATTATATTGTACGAAAAGTAAAATTAGCAAAAAATAGATTTTTCATGCTTTCTCCTCAAATAGTTCGAATTTAATGTTTACTACAAAAATGTTCATTTAATTGCTAACTAAAATAATAGATACGCTTACCAGTTCACCTGACGGGAAGTGAAGATAGGTACAGCCTAAGCTAATTTACTCTAGATTAATAATAATTATATGTTATAATTACAAAGTCGGAAGCCGGAACTGCATTCCGAATTTCGAACGTAAACATTCAAACCGACCTTAACCATAGCACAGAATATATAATAGTGACCATAGAGTGAAGTAATTTCTCAGCCATTATAACATCGTCACGGTAATATTATCTGTATAGATAATATTACCGTGACATCGTCCTGTTCAAATAGCCGTGAAAGAGTTAATTCGAAGCAGATTAAAAATAAACCAACATCAACAGACACGATCTAAGTTCGTACAACAATTTTATCGTCCCGATAAGGCTTGTTCCGTGTTGTCAGAGATCCTTGTACAGGCTTGTGGAGTGTGTACACACGTGTGTCGGTCCGCTTGTCCGCTTCCTCGCGTGTAAATCAGCGTGCGTGTGCGCTGCCCGTAAATCAGCCCGCGCCAGACCAGATCTAACGCAGATATATCGATAAGATCGATAAATTTGTATTCAAATAGATCGATGCGAGTGACACCTAGCTGGTGACATTGCGGTTTTAAAAATAAGATTTATGCATTTTTAGTACCTGACTACGGCAAATGTAGGGTTATGTTTTCAGCAGACTTATGTATGTATGTTTATTCTATGTATTTTTCATCATAGCGCCTAAACTCTAGAGCGGATTTCGATGAATCAAGTGTCAATGGAGTTATAATGGTCCGAGTGACGTTACATTTTACATAAACAAGTGTAAATTAAAAATTTAACACACCCTCGACATGTAAATCTATGACCGGACTATGTACGATATTTCTGAAATCCTTTTACCCAGTTTTCTGCTCCATCATCAGATCCTCCTCCTCGATCCTCGATCATCATCTATCTAACACCTATTCATTGAGACCATTCTAATGAACCCAAACACACTATATCTGATGTAAGTTGCTGAGGAGTTGGGTATCCCGCAGACTTCTTGATGCTACAGCACCAGCTCAAGGTTACCATGCCTTGGAAATAATCCGAAGTAACAGTACACCAAATTTCAAATCAATCGCACCTGTGAAAGCTTGTAAGACCTTTTAATCAAGTAGGAAATGAGCTGAGATCCTCAAATGCCTGAGCAGATTTTCATCCATTATAGCTAAGATCTACCTTGATTACATTAGCATTCAAACAGAAAAAACCGCATCAAAATCGGTCCATTGAGGAGGCTGCTACGAGGGAACAGATAGACACGTTAAACTTATGACTGACTGATTTTATACCTATCCAATTTTCCATAGATGGGTTACAGTTTAATGGTGTTCCATGGGGTCACAAATTAAAATCATATAGCAGTATTGTTGTACACGTTCACCTGCTTGAAACGTTATAAATATGCGATTTACGTCTTTAAAGCCTTTCACACAAAAGTTATTATTCATTAAAATGTATTCAATGATTGATTACAATGAAGTTGTAACATATGTACTGAAATGTTGTTCCGCATTTTTAACCGACGTTGTTTTTATAAAGTTTGATGTCAGAATTAAGAGGAGAGGCCACGAAAACAACGAATTCCATTAAAATACTTGCATTCCTCGTTCATTCGCTTTCATTTAGCTTTTTCTTTGTTGTTAAAATAGACTGGTTGCTGGTTTTTAGCCAACTCTAAAGCTCGCTCTATAGATTTAAGCCTAAAATTTCGATTCCGAACAATTTAAAACTTTGAAGTTTACTCTGCTTTAGAAGATCTAAGATAAATGAGCATGATAGAGGTTGGAGCATATAGGCAGTGGAACTCCTTAGCTTGGCTTCAAACTGTCTTTAAATAAGTTTATTTACCTTCAGTTTATTTCTATTTAGTCCCTGCTACTTCGTCCGCATGGAATTGGTTTTGGGGTGATATTTTCAAGAACTGTGAAACGTGTATTTCTTTATTTTTAATTGAAAGCTCAAATAACTATGTTTATGTTAATGTTCTATGGATATAGCTTGAAAGATGACAGACTTTCATACAAGCTTTCATCCCCTATTTAACCCCTTGGAGATGGAGTTTCAAAAAATCCTTTCATAGTGCGCGCTAAGTCATAAAAGGAACCTACTGTCAAAATTTCAAGTTACAAACTTCAGTGGTTTTGGCTGTGCATTGATAGATCAGTCAGTCAGTCAGGTCTTTTTATAAGTATAGATTTGTCAAAGGTTAAACCTTTAAACCAGTCAGATTGCATAATGAACTGCGTTATGTTTGAATCTTAACAGCTATCTAACATTTCACATTTTTTGTACAGTAATTTCAATTAACTGATGTGATCTGACAGTGGTACTTACCTTTATCAACAAAGTACATTCCCCCTCTTGCCAGCGCCCGCACCGCTATTAAGATCAAGCTGTGAAGCTGTGAACGTTGGACGTGAAATAAATTTCATCTCGACGCCCCATTCAAGTGTTGCCTCGATAGAGATATCGCGTGCGCTGCCCTGCTGTCATGCAGAGCTTAACTTTGGGTTCTCTTTATACACGTTTTACATTAGTTTCGCCTGATACTTCGTATATAGCTGAGTAGCTACTCTTCTCGATTCGCCCTTTAGAGAATATAAATAATATTAAATGAAAAATTCTTTTCAAAAACCCACTACAAACGCCACTACAAAGTATACTCACTCTATATGGGATTGATTACCTCTGAAGAATGTACGAAACAAAAAAGAATTATCAAAATCAATTCATAGTACTTAATTATGAAATTATTGGCGGAATAATCGCGAAACAAACATAATATTATGTACATTCGAATTGAAATACATCCTCCTTTTTGAAGTCGGTTAAAAATACTATTCACTCACCGGAACTAAGCTGCGGGTATCGGCTACTTCAAAATAGGAATCTCAGTTAAAGACTAATATTGTAATTGTATATTATGATGTATGTGTTTGTATATATTAATATATTCTTATTTTAATGTATTTTTGTATAGTTAGAATCTATTAGAGTGTATGTATGTGTAATAATGATTATTGTTTTGTATTCCTATGCACTTATTGCGATACCGCGTCTCTCAGTGCATAATGTTCTCTAGTATAGGTTGCCTGGAAGAGATCACTATTAGTGATAACACTGATAAGGCCGCCTTTTGTATTACATTGTTTCTTTACTTATTGTTTATTTTTTGATCTTGTATACAATAAAGTTGTATAAATAAATAAATAAATAAAATTTGTCTGTATAAAATGTTACAATATTATTATTTTTTCTTGCCGGCTCTTCTCTGCGAAAGCTTTTCGAACCAGTGGTAGAGTCTTAACTTGTCATAAGTTAACACTCACATGAATTAAATAATTTGGAATTTTGAGATAATCATGGATCATTTTCGTGGCTTCACCGGCCGCACAGTAATTGGGGTTACATCGGCTGTCAGCTGTGTATCATTAGGGCGATATTCGCAGAAACACACTAGTGTGTGTGTGTGTGTGTGTATATGTGTGTGTGTGTATGTGATGACTGTCTTGGCGTGTGGTATGAAGTCATTAACTATTGATGACTCGCTCGAGAAGTGGGAACTTTGAATTAGTGAATATAGAAAGTGGAATGGCATGACTGATTGCGTTTAGGCTACTGCTGTTCAATTCTCAAAAAATGATTTAATATCATTGAATTATGTACCCTAATTCCTCAAAGTTTAATATAAATAAAATCGTTTTTACCGACTTCAAAAAAGGAGCTGAGGTTTTCAATTCGTCGGAATCTTTGTATTATCACCGATTCCTCGAAGACGCCTGAACCGATTTAGAAAATTATTTTTTGGTTTGAATGGGTATACTTCTCGGGTGGTCCCAATAAAATTTAAACGAAATCGGTCGAGTAGTTTTTAAGAAATCAACAATAAATTAAATACTTTGTTGGGGCGCAGGCGTTTGAAGTCGGTTTTTTAAAAATAATTTTTTTATTCAATTATATTAGAACAGCTATTCTAAACAGCTAAATCGGTTCATTCGTTGTGGCGTGAAAGAGTAACAAACATACATCCATCCATACCTTCTCACAATATTTCACATTTATAATATTAGTAGGAAGTAGGATAAGTACCTACCTGGGACACACAGTCCAGCTAGGTATGTTCAATTTCGAGAAAGATCAACCGCCGAATCCAACTCGGCTGGGCAGCGTTCGGGAAGCTCCGAGATGTCTTCTCTTCCAAAATCCCTCAGTGCCTGAAGACTAAAGTCTTCGAACAGTGCGTGTTGCCAGTGATGACTTACGGATCCGAGACATGGTCGCTAACAATGGGCCTCATAAGAAGGCTATTTTTAATTAAATGTAATTTAATTTAATAAATAATTGCAGCAGGTTGGCACATCCGCTAAGTAAAGTAAGTATCATTTAATCAGCAGAAATCTCAGTTGTATAGATTGGCTCCTCTATCAAGCTTGCCCCTGATTAGATTCTCATTAGCAGATAGCAGTGCGATAGTAATCGGGCTATTTGTCGTGCGCTAAACAGGCCATAGAAATCCGAAGTAATTAATTATGAATAGATTAGAAGGCGTTATAGGCTATCTGAGGAGTGAGGACACGCTCTAGATAGACTTTCCTGTATCCGCTATAAGAAACATTTTGTGTGCAAAACTCACCGCATTATTGTACCAAGAAAACTCCTACCATTTTATGAATTAAAAAGGGGTCATGACCATTGACTAATGAGGAATACGATCCAGAGAGAGTGCGAAATACATATTATTGTAAAAACAAAAAACGCTCTTTCTGTCTTTCTATCTGTACATCTTTAGACGCTTAAACTACCTACTGAAGCGATTTTGATAGCATTTGGTTGCAAAATAGGTTTTGTTAATATACATAGGAATTACGATTCAACTAAAAGAATGATATTTCAGCTCTTAGGTTTTTTTTTGATCACTAACATCTGTTAGTGATAAGATCCGAGACCGACGTTTTAAGACACTCTCCGAGGCAAGGAAATACCAAATTCGGTCACCCATCCAGTTATCGACTCAGGTCAAAGTTGCTTACTCAGCGCTATCAAGTGATATAAACAGTCGCAACCACACGTATCTCACGTCAGAAATTGAACCTACGATCTTTTAGATTTCAATCTAAGCTTAATACCGCTAAGCATAAGTAATTCTCATAATTGGTTAACATACACACATTGAATTGAGTTGTTAAACGAAATAAAAATTAATCGACATAATAATAATAAAATTATGTGTATTATCAAGTTGGGGAATAATAGTTTATCAGGCTTATCTCGCCCCGCCAGATGGTTCGCGTGATACCAGGGCGGAATTAGCTGCACAGATCCCAATCTGTGGAATAATGGGAAATCTCTGACGAACAAAACCGTGTATTGTAATTGAGATATAGGCCTTAATTACTTTGCAACCACGTTCACATCACGACAAACTGACACGCTCTTTGTGGATGACGACATCGTATGCATACACATAATCACAATACTGCCACGATAGTAGGAACTTAATTTCTTTTCTCAATAATAAAATGGGTGCCAGAGCAAAGTTTTTTCCGTATTTTTACTGAAACCCTGGTTTCGCAACCAATTGCTCTTGATATTTAAACTAACGATTTTTTAAACAACTTCGAAAAAAATGGGTATGAATATTGAAATATAATTATAAAAACAAGATTTTTCACTTCAAAAATCCCGCGGGAAGCCTCTGTTTTTCTGAATTTAAAGGTAACCAACCTATGTAACTCTCCAAATCCTCAATTTATATTAAACTACCCGTGCAATAAATCATGTGGATCCATTGCTCCATTACTTTTTTCTTGAAGGACAAACCAACAAGCAAACACTTTCACATTTTTAATATTAGTAAGGATACTAAGTACATAGATATTGAGTAGTGCCCATAGAGAGCTTTAATGTCTTCTTCATACGCTCAGGTAATACAAGAAAATGTAGATCCCGTCGGGTAACGTCTTACCAGATCTATTTTCTATAGAAAAATCGTCGCGGCATCGTGTAAACGGCTCTTAAACCTCTATTGCCCAGTGTAGTCTGATATGATCTCGAGTGTATCTAACGGCTATCTCTCAATGCTTATTACCGCGGGTAATGATACTGCGACGCATCGCTGTGAGCTGTTATAGTGCGGCGACACGTCAATACTTACACACGATGTTTACACGCTTACAACTATAGTTTACATACGATGTTACCGCTTACAGATGCGTATCGTTGATTACTGGGTGTTGGGATTTTTTTTTCGTATGCTAAGCTATCTTAATATGTATTGAATAATATATATTGTATTGTAAACTTGTTTTGAAAAGAGCAACCGCCGAGTTTCTTGCTGGTTCTTCTCGGCAGGAAGGGCATTCCGAAACAGTGGTAGATTCATCGATGATTCAAAAGCACTTGTAAAAAAGTTTATTTGAATAAAACATATTTCTATTCTATTCTATCCAATATCGCTTCCTATCGCATTACTCCCTTCGCCTTACGTTAGCCCAATGAGTTGGCGCATCCGGACGGAACGTTGCCGGGTAGGTACTAGTAGTTTTTTACCTAAATTGCGGAGTGCGCTTGGTGTGCCTTCAGCGAAAAACGTTTACCTGAGGAATAAATAATTTAGCAGAGTAAACGCAGGTTTTAAATACAAAAACTGTCAGAATGTCCAATTTACTTCCCGAAGTGTATTAGGGCTCAGAATATTCGCAGTAACGATGTATGACAACGTCTGCCGGCCCGTGATCGAGCAATCCTAGATATACGATAACTTTTTTAAACTACATATTATTTAGATACCTATCCTAGTTCTTAGATAGTAGATACTAAATTAGCATATTGTGGGGAAAAAATGCTCGTTTGTTTTGGTTACAACTTTGATGGCCCCCATATCTTCATTATTGAAGCTAAAAAATAATAAAAAATATATTTGAACTCCATTTAATGAGCTTTAGACAATGACACCCCACATGCCAGGGTAAAAAAATATTTGGACTTTTTCATGTATGGGAGCCCCCTTTATTTTCAATTTTATTTTATTTTTATTATTTTTTGTTATAGCGGCAATAGGAATACACACTCTGTGAAAATTTCAACTGTCTACCTATTACGGTTTACGAGATACAGCCCGCTGACAGACGGACAGATGGACAGCGTAGGCTTAGTAATAGGGTCCCGTTCGCAACCATTTGGGTACGGAACCCTAAAAAGCACTATAACCTCTAAGCTCAATAAACCTTGTCAACTAAACGTTATAGGTAATAATCTCAACGCGAGATGCTTGTTTCAATAAACTCGGTAGGTACGTCATCCATCGTACTGCATAATAAGAGCGCAATTTAGGACCTTACCATTTAAACATGACTGATTCACCATTTCCTAGCGCATTAGACAGCGTTACGTTTACGTTAACCATGCCTTGTGATTGTGTACGAGTAAGAAATCGTTTTCATTTGACAGCTTAAAATGTATACAATGTTTGATAATCTAAGGTTTGATAAGTTTAAAAATTGGTAAATGAAACTATAGGCACAGGGTGTTAGCACCAAATGAACACAAATAACTTAAACTTATATAGAGCTAAGCTGTTTCATTAGTTGGTTGCATTGATTACTAATAAGTCTTATAATGGAACTAGTTTTTGCCCGCCGCTTCTCTCACGCTAAAAAAACTTCCTAAAAGCTTTTTGAAAGCCCCCTATTTTAACCCCAGGGGTTGAATTTTCAAAAATCCTTTCTTAGCCTACTAGATGCCTACGTCATAATAGCTACCTATGTCTAACGGTTTGAGCTATATTGATAGATCATTCAGTCAGTCAGTCAGTTACCTTTTCCTTTTATATATTAAAGAAGATAAAAAAAATTAACATCAAGTTTCTTTTATTCCTTAAAAAACACATTGTAACATTGGCTGATATGCATATATAAATTTAAAGGATGCATTAGAATTAGAAATAGAAATAGATACATAAATAATGTAAGAAAAAAAAACGTTAAAAAAGCGTTTTATTTCATAACAAATCGATGAACTGTTTCTAGCTATTAAATAAACAGATATGTAATAATAAGATTCCGTAGCAATTTTAACATCTGTTAAATTTTTATTAGGAATCGTAACGTTCGCTAAACAATGGTTCGAATCAACCGGCCCTTACTCTCAGTTACAATTGGCAAAATAGGGTGATTGTGAGCGCGGTGGGCGTGCCCACGACTGTGAGACCACTCCGGCCCTTGCCCGTTCGCCCCTACCACGGACTTACATTCCAATATTTTCGCTTTTTAATTATCACAACGCAAGCGAATTTTCTTGGGCTCCTGCACTATGAAGTTGTAGAACTAAGCGAAGCAATGTCCCTGGGTCTACCTGGGTGAATTTGCACATGTCCATTTGAGTATTGTTATTTGTTAGAGCCTTGAATTAATGAATATTATTATGCAGTTCCAATTCACAGTTTATAATATATAAATGCAATTTTATTTATCTAATATGAGAATAAATTTATAAATATAAGTGTTGGTTAACACTTTATTATTTAGCTATTATTAGTATTTAGGTATATTATATACACCACCTCCCACTGTCTATTTGTTCATTTTCTACCTAGCGTTAAGGTTGTCTCGAAGAGATCGCTATTTAGCGCTAAGACCGCCTTTTTGTATTTACATTTTAAGTTTTCTTTTTTGTAACCTGTATTTTTCATTTGTGTTTTGTGGTGCAATATAAAAATAACTAGTGGTTCGCCCCGAACTGAGACCTCGCGGTAACGGTATCCCATGATTATTCATTCAATCGATACATGATAACCAAAACTGACATTATTATTATGCCCGTTTTCACCAAACATACCTAAATCATCCCCTAAGTAGGAGTCTCTTAACGTAGGTAGCTCCTAAATACAATCCTAAGTCCTAACATCCGTCCCAATATCCTTTTAGGTGTCCCGTACAGGATCGTGATAAATAAGTTGACAGAAAACATCAATCACCTAACTTATAGGTAGCCCGTAAAGGTTAGGGAACGTTAGTGAAAACATTGAATTATTTATCAAACATTGAATTTAACTCGTAGTTCCATGGGAATAGTTACTGACTGCGCCATCTATTAGCATTATTGTGAAGCTATGTTGATGCTATATGAATTACTGACGCCCATTAAAAATTAAATAATCTCGTTTCTTTATAATATTCATATAATTTTAGTATTTGTTGTTCAAGTACAGGATATAAGTGACCTAAAAACATAAAATCAGTTTGAAAATCCATAGCGGGTTTTTCTAGAGAGCGTCTTCAAGCGAGCGTATAAAATCGCCACTTTGAAAGCCCCCCATTTCGTCAATTTTAAGGGAAAAATTAAAAAAAAAATATTTTTGTACTCAGTTCAAAATTATCTTTAAAATGATACGTAACAATTTTATGTAACGCGATTTTTTTTTTTACTTCGCATTCGCTTCTATGAGAGCCCCCCTGAAATAAAGATTTTTATAACTTTTTAAGCCATTTTCGGCTGGAGGCCATCGGTTTACATATTATATCTAAATTTGAAGTAATTACGTTCAGTAATTCAAAAGTTATAAGGCTCTGACAGACGGACGGACGGACGGACGGACGGACGGACAAGTGCAAATCGCCCTAGTTAACTCAAAGACCTTCGCTTCGCTCGGTCGAAAATTATCTAATATGGTCGAAAATACGATAATAGTTTTAAAAAGTCATTCCTTATTTTACCCCCTACAAGTTTTATTATTTCGACAAAAGGTAGCCTATATCCTTTCCCAAGATCCAAACTATCTCCGTACCAATTTTTATAAAAATTGGTTCAGCAGTTTTGGCTTGAAAGTGTAACAGACAGACAAAGTTACTTTCACATTTATGATATTAGTATTATTAAAGTATTAATCGACCGAGCGAAGCGAAGGTCTCTGAGTTTACTAGAGCGATTTGCACTTGTCCGTCCGTCCGTCTGTCACAGCCTTATAACTTCTGAATTACTGAACGTAATTACGTTCGAATTACGAAGTAATTACTTCAATTTTAGATATGATATGTAAACCGATGGCCTCCAGCCGAAAATGGCTTAAAAAGTTATAAAAATCTTTATTTCAGGGGGGCTCCCATACGAAATGGGGGGCTTTCAAAGTGGAGATTGTATTCGAGGCTAGATTTCTAAAACCACTTTGTTTTAAAACTTGAAACTTACACATAATTTGAGTTATATTCTGTACTTGAACAACAAATACTAAGATTAGATAAATATTATAAAGAAACGAAATTATTTGAGTTTTAATGGGCATCAATGTTTTTAACAAAACTTCACTATACTGTTACTAGATGGCGCTGTCTTTAATATTGTAAATATGCATCCCATCCACGAAAGCAGATGACGATTGACGTCATCAGATTCGGCGCGTTTTAATTACAATATAATATAGTTAAAACTACCTTATGGGAATTATGGGATACCGCGAGGTCTCAGTTCGGGGCGAACCACTAGTATTAATGTGGATACGTTTTCTGTAAGCCAAGTATATTTCTTAGAATTGTAAAGATACAATTGCAAATTCTAGGATCGTAAATATAAAGTCTCGGCGCATAAGGAACCCTTGATAGGGCCCGGCTATTATGCTAATGGGTCGAGTGCAAGGAAGGGCCGGTAATGGTGCGCTCTGCCGAACGATAGATCGCGCTCGCGGATAAGCAAAATGGCGGAGTGTAATTAAATCCGGTAGCCGTGACTTTGTTTATTGTGAGCTTAGCGCAAATTATCCTATTAAACGTTGCATGCTTGAGGATTATTTTAATACTAAGTAGCTGACGGCCGTAAGGGAAATAAACATGATGAATTCTTTAGCGTAATGATGCGAATACTTACTCGTTTGACCAAGTAGTTGGAAACATTGTGGTCTTCACAAATCAAGCAACTGCAAGCAATCATTAACCCCAGACAAAAAATGGGGTGTTATAATTTTGACGTACGTATCTATCTGTCTGTTCCCTCCAAGCTCGTATGGACCGATTTTGATGCGGTTTTTCTGTTTGAAAGCTAACATAATTGAAGTGGATCTTATCAATTATTTATGGAGATCTGCTCAGGCATTTGAAGATCATCAGCTCATTTTCTACTTGATTAAAAGGTCTTACGAACTTTCACCGGTGCGATTGATTTTTTGGTGTACTGGTACTTCGGATTATTTCCAAGGCATGGTAACCTTGAGCTGATGCTGCAGCATCAAGTATGCGGGATACCCAACTCTTCAATTACAACTTGCAACTTACAGCAGATATAGTGTGTTTGGGCTCATTAGAATGGTCTCAATGATAGATGTCTCATTAGAATGGTCTCAGTTTTAGATAGATTATGATCGAGGATCGAGGAGGAGGATCTGATGATGGAGCAAAACTGGTCAATTGGGTAACAGGATGTCAGGTATATCATATATAGTCCGGTCATAGATTCACATGTCGGAGGTGTTAACTTTTTTTACACTTGTTTTGAATAATTGATTAATCCTGGTCATTGAACATTTTCCGTAAGAACCTTGAAATCCCAGATCATAAGTTACATAAGTCAATTGGAACTGACAATATTTTTCTCGTAACTAAAATAACCACAGTGTCCCGCTGAGGCTTGCCACCTGATTTAACTTACTGCCTACAATTTATATGTACTTCGCAAATAGATTAGTACTAAACAGCTTGCTGTCTTAGCTAAGCTATAGCTTATACTTAGCATACATTTTTATTTTTATTCTAAGTAGAAAAAGCTTCTGCATATAAGTACACTTATTATATGTATTCTTCTTCTTAATCTTTGTCAACCGACAGACATCCACTGCTGGACAAAGGTCTCTTGCATGGACTTCCACAGGCTTCGGTCTTGCGCCGCCTGAATCCAGCGGCTCCCTACGACTCGTTTGATGTCGTCGGTCCACCTAGTAGCGGGCCTGCCAACACTGCGCTTCCCGGTGCGGGGTCGCCACTCCAGCACCTTGGGACCCCAATGACCATCAGCTCTTCGAACTATGTGCCCCGCCCATTTCCACTTCGCGACTCGCTGAGCTATGTCTATTTTATATGTATTACTCCAAATCCATTCATCCCTACTGTCCCTACTAATATGATAAAATATAATGTAAGTGTGTTTATTTGTCGGATTCTTCTTCGATCACGCAACATTGGAGCTTTATATCGACGTGTTTTTATATCAACAGGAGTTAAGAACAACGCAACATCAAATAAAACCTCCAAAATACCGGTCGCTCTTTGCAACTCTGCATTGGAGTCAACGGCCCCTGCGGATGATTCGGTGACGAAAGGAAAGTACATACCTAGAGGGTATCTCGGAGGGCTGTCAGTGTTTAGTGTTGGTTTTGCACTGTTCATTTCAAGAATTTTGTACTTTTTCTTGACTTTCATGGAATTCCACAAAGTATGTCCTGCTTCTATTCATTACTTCTATAATCTATAATAAAAAAATATTTTTTTAAAAACCGACTTCAAACGCTTGCGCTACTAGAAAGTATAGGTATTGCTGTTTTTTTAAAACGGCTCTATCGAAAATTTAAACAGAACCACCTGGGAAGCATACCCTTTGAAACAAATAAGAATTTTCCAAATCGGTTCAGGCGTCTTCGAGTAATCGGTGAACATACCTACATAAAAAAGATTCCGATGAATTGAGATCCTCCTCCATTTTGAAGTCACCCTTTGAAACAAAAAAGGAATTTTCCAAATCGGTTCAGGCGTCTTCGAGTAATCGGTGAACATACCTACATAAAAAAAGATTCCGATAAATTGAGATCCTCCTCCATTTTGAAGTCACCCTTTGAAACAAAAAAGGAATTTTCCAAATCGGTTCAGGCGTCTTCGAGAAATCGGTGAACATACCTACATAAAAAAAAGATTCCGAGGAATTGAAAATTCCTTTTTTGAAGTCGGTTAAAACAGTTATGAATGCGGTCAGAAGTCAGAACGTGTGATTCTAACCTAAGTGTAACCGATGCTTATTTTACACAGACCATTATTTCACAGTATAAATTGCGATCGCTCTCGTGTAAAACCGATTATTCTGCGCGGCCCTGAGACCTAGGACCTCATTTATAGAAGCCCTAACATAGTTGCCGGTGATTTGTGGGGGAAAGTTCGCCACTTAACACCTCGGTGTAGTATTATGATGACAATAAACCTTATTTATACGATACTCACTTTTGTTCGCGGGAATGCCGTCATTTTGCCGTTAATGGCGATTATATACACGAGGGTGTAGCGTCAATTAGGTGTAGTCAGGTTGTAGAGGGTCAAGCAGTGATAGCCTCGTGGTTAGGACTGTGGTCTCTTCGGGGGGTCGCAGGTTCGATCCCGGGTACGCACCTCTGACTTCTCAGAGTCAAGTACGTTAAGCAATTAAATATCACTTGCTTCAACGGTGAAGGAAAACATCGTGAGGACACCTGCACACCTGAGAGTTCTTCATAATGTTCTTGAAGGTGTGTGAAGTCCGCCAATTCGCATTGGGCCAGCGTGGTGGTCTATGACCTATAACCCTTCGCTGAGAGGAGACCTGCGCTCAGTAGTGAGCCGTTGATGGGTTGCTAATGATGAAAAATGATGATACACGAGGGTGAATATACTTCTTCTTCTTTATCAACCGATAGACGTCCACTACTGGACAAAGGTTTCTTGCATCGACTTCCACACGTGTCGGTCTTGCGCCGCCCGCATCCAGCTCCCTGCGACTCGTTAGATGTCGACTGATTGAGCAGAAAATGATCCAGATATGCATCTTGCATACATCAATTAATGTAAAAGATTGTAATTATCCTCCATTCAGAGCAAATATGTATTTACTACGGGTGTCATAAGAATTAAGAAAGCTAATGCTCGTTTTCACTCTATACCTAAATCATCTCCTAAGTAGAACTCTCTTAGAATAGAATAGAAATGTTTTTTATTCAAATAAACTTTTTACAAGTGCTTTTGAATCGTCGATGAGTCTACCACTGACTCGAAATGCCCTTCCTGCCGAGAAACCAGCAAGAAACTTGGCGGTTGCTCTTTTCAGTACAAGTTTACAATTCAATAGATACTCTTTACCTAGGAAGCCCCTAGATACAATCCCTAAACCAATGTCATTTGAACCCTTTACGTGTACCCATAAAGGTGTAAATCGCGACTGAAAGCGTCCCCTAACTTAGCTTAGGTAGCCGTACGGCAGTTAGGTAAGGGCGTTCCACGCCTTAAAGCGTTTTGTACAAGTGGGCTGGATTTCATCCACGTTCCGGCACGTGCCGCCAAGCGGTTTAGCGTTCTGACACAATGGCGTGTAGAAACCGATTGGGGTTATGGGTTGAATCTTCACTGCCCACCGCTTCCAAGTTAGCCCGCTACCATCTTAGACTGCATTGCAGTCAAGGACTATATCTTATCATCAAAAAAAAACGTAAGGATGCCAACGTTCACGACTTTTCGAAGTACTGTGGTAGACAGGGGAAGAAGGAACAAGGTTGTGAAGTTCCTGAGCGCACTCTACAAAGTAAATCCGATAAAAGACCGATAGACAGGCGACCTTAGCAGGTGACATTGCCTCGATGCTGAAGATGGAACATTTTCGCCTGCGTTAGTGACTGATCACCTATAATTCGACGGGATACGGCGATCTACCAAGTCTTTATGCATAGAGTTTGTACTTGGCCAAGTCTCGACAAAAGATCTGTGCCAGTGAAAGTCTATCAAGTCTCCATCGATCACTCAGTGATGATATCTACAGTAGGGCACTAGTTGGTCAGACAACATTAGTTTGGAAGCTGATAGCTGGATACAATGGACGCAAGTTCCAACAGGAAACCTATGTCCAGGTGTGTACGTCTATACCAGTCTATGCGATCTCATTCGCTCGCTGAGTGATGGTATCAGCAGTAGGGCGTAGGGTAAAGGCTCAAATATAGTTGAGCGAAGCAACGGCTGGATCATGCGTCATGCTCTTGAACGGGTGCCGCCGGCGGGACTAGGGATACTTTCTGTCTGCCCGTCATAACATGAATTGAATTGTAGTAAGTTTTTTTCTTGGAACTTCCCCTCATTGTGGAAATATTACATTCTATTCTAACAAAGTTGCATGGGTTAAATCAGCTTGGCATCCGGCTGCCCACAAGTATAAAAACTTTTTACAACGTAATAACAACTTATTAATATTGTAAAATGATTATTTTGAAAAGAGCAACTGCTGAGTTTCTTGCCGGCTCTTCTCAACAGAATTCGCTTTTCCGAACCGGTGGTAGAGTCATGACGTGTCATAAGAGCCACAGGTTGGCCTTCGTGAAATAAATAATTTTGAATTTTTTTTTTGAAAGGGTGCAGTAACCCTCCCAGTAGGTGATTGGTCCCGCTACCGGGAATCGGTAGTTAGTTTATTTTTAATAGCGCCTACTTATTAACTCACCACCTTAATAAATACTTCGAGCATTAAAACGTCTTGATACTTGTAAGGATCATACATTTTTTTTTATTAATGTGATAACCTACACTCAAAGGAAATATCGGAATAAATTTTAAAAAGATTCCCGAGGGATTTTAAAAACTATTCCATGCATGTAAAAACTAGTCAAGTATAAAAATCACCAGTTTTCTTAACAGAAGCGACAGTAGTAGTTATTGAAAGACGGACCAAATACATATTATAAGTACGTACTTACTTCACCTACTCCAACTCTCAGTGGCTTATTATACGAGTAGCTGTCATTGATAAGCTATTGAAGGAGCTCACAAGATGTATTATCTGCAGCTTAACGATAATGATGTTTGAAGTTCAAGAGCACTTCAAATAATGATGAGGTTTTATTTTTTGAGTGATCTTATGTTTATTATGATTTGAAAGCACTCTGTCCATAATTTATATCTGGCTATAATACCAGTTGTGTTTAGTTGTAAAAAGAAAAATTGCTGAGGTTCTTGGCGACTTTTTTTTAGGAGAATCTGCATGCCAAACCGGTGGTAGAGTCTATACGTGTCATAAGGGTCTTAGGTCGACCTACTAAAATAAATAATTTTAAATTTTGTTCTAACACAGCAACTTTCCTAAATATGGTATAGGAAATTTAATAGCTATATTTCGGTGACTTAAATTATAATTCTATTATTCTATTATTCTATTATTACTTTTTTCACATTTTATGTTCGACGTCCTTTATCACTAAAAAAGACTAAAACTTTATACTTTTATGTAGTCAAGAAGACGAGGAATGTGAATGTGAAAGTGATTTATTTTTTAATTTATAAAACTTAGACCTTAATATCTACCAGAAGTCGCATGGTTATTTTAAAAGCTGTGACATTATAATTTTACGAGTTTAACACTATTATACCTGCGGAGACTTTGTCAATCGTCTCGATTCATACAATATTACGAGACAATCTTAGTTACATTATAATTTAGTTGAACTATTTTCCAAAGTATCAAGCCTAACTATCCAACTACAACAATTTCCCCGCGCGTGCTCCAAACAAAAACAACACGAAACAGTAAATTAAATAGCTAATTCATAAATTAACCCGTTAATAAGACTTTCACGTTGAATTTTTAGATGTTCTGTTTAAAACTTACCCTAATAATTTAATAAATGGCCTGTTAACTAACTTTTCCGTATAAATTAACTCCTAGCAATTAATTTTATTTATATGGCCCGTTATTTATTCTGAATCTTTGAAGTTCTGCTCATAGTCGAAAACAAAATATAAGTCTGTCACAGCTTGCTAATGTGAGCTGTATTTTTGGGCGACAGAAAAAACAAGATGTTATAAAACTGAATTAATTAGAACTGTTAGACTCTTCATATACTGGGTGTTATTTACACAATAAATACTAGCAGTAAATTATAGATTATAAAAAAACACAGACTCAAACTTTATTTATTTTTACAATTATTAAGTCTGGTAATTATATAGTAGATGTCATCGAATGAATAATAGAAGTACCTAGGCATTTATTAAAACAAATCCTTACATTATACCTACTCGTAAATGCGAATGTAAATGCGAGTTTGTTTTTGGTTTATTGGTTTGTCCTTCAATCACGCAGCAACGGTGTAACCACGGAATATTACCTATTCAGTGGGTGTAACGTATTGGCGTGATTTTTTGCAAGGGTATAATCACTTACTTCCTTACCATTTATAATATAGGTCTCTATCTTTGTAAGATCGATCTTGTCATCCTTACTATAAATGCGAAAGTGTTGGTTTTTGGTTTTTTCTTCAATCACACAGCAAAAGAGCAACGGATTGACAATTTTTATATGCGTATAGTTAACTTGGAAAGTGGTATAGGCTACATTTTATCCGGGAAAACAGAGGAAAAACGAAATTTCCAAAAAACTAACTCAAAATCGGCAAAAGTCCTAATACTAAAATTATGATAATCTTTGTGATCTTCTTCTTCTTCATCAACCGATAGACCTCCACTGCTGGACAAAGGTCTCTTGCATGGAGTTCCACAGGTCTCGGTCTTGCGCCGCCTGGATCCAGCGGCTCCCTGCGACTCGTTTGATGTCGTCGGTCCACCTGGTGGGGGGTCTGCCAACACTGCGCTTCCTGGTCGCCACTCCAGCGCCTTGGGACCCCAACGACCATCAGCTCTTCGAACTATGTGCCCGCCCAGTTCCACTTCAGTTTCGCGACTCGCTTTAGTGATCAGAATCAAGAAATATACTATTCCGTAGGAACCAAATAAGCGTTAATAGGTAATGTCGTAGCTGATAAGTCGTTTAAGGCTCGCAGATAGTCGCTGTAAAAGGGGATGGCTATCGATTTGAGATTTACTTCGCGGCTCTCGAGTGATAGAGTGTTGAATATTAATTAATGATCTGCCCGTTTACATGCTACGACTAATTGGATACGTGGACAGCTGGTTATTTTATTGCGAACTTAAACAAGATTCCGAAATTCAATATTCATTCTTTTGTCCAGTCGTATATTATGTCACTCGTCAAGCAAAAATTACTTCAATCCGTAGTTCTGTTGCGACGTGATTGAAGGACAAACCAACATTCAAGTACACTTCCAAATTTATAATATCAGCAGGAATTGTAAATGTGACACTCACTCTGTTTGTCCATTACCTTTTCATTCCTAAACCACCTGATTTAGGAAAAAAAGGTTTTGGTAGTTTTCATTTTATCAAGGAACAAGGTAAGGAAGATAAAAAAAAGAATTCCCGCGCAATAAAAACAAATCTATTTATAAATTCATCATAATTAATTTTGTTTTCATGCACATTGAAAAATTTCATGACCAGTGAGAGAAAATATCTATACATATAATAAAACAGAAACTAAACCAATTCTGTACATGAAATACATTCAAACCCTTTGTTTTTGCTTCTAATTGTGTTCAAGATACAGATATCAAAACAGAAGCTAAATTTTTTTTTGTCTGTTTGTCTGTTTGTTTGTCCTTCTTTCAAGTAAAAACTACCGATTTCTACAAAATTTTATACCGTGGTAGCTTATTACTCGGGTCAACATCTAGGCTACTTTTTATCCCGGAAAATCAAGGAGTTCCCGAGGGACTTTAAAAACTAAATCCACGCGGACAAAGTCGCGGGCATCAGCTAGTGTGATATAATTTAATATAAAAAATATTTTTAAAAAACCGACTTCAAACACCCGCGCCACTACAAAGTATATAAGTTAATGTTGATTTTTTAAAAACCGCTCGACTGATATTGATAAAATTTAAATGGGACTAATGGGACCTTCCTTTTGGCTTTGACGTCCTATTCGGGTAAAATATCATTTGATTTGTTACGCCATGATCTTAAATCGTAACGTAAATATAAAAGTCGTGAAGTGTAAAAGTAACGGATGTAACAGTTTTCTAGAAAATTGAATCTATTATGAAAATCTCGATTAATAAACCTCCGCCCGCCGGTAATTGATATTATTTCGGACATTGAGAGATGGCGCTGGCGGCGCTTATTTACGAGCGCTCCAGTTAACTGTAAGTGACTCGATATAGTCGATAACCAGATTGTCATTTCTTTTGATGCATGTGCCGGGAAAGGTGCAAAAACTGGAATCTTGCCGCGATTTAACTATCATACAGATTGAAGCAGTGATAGCCTAGTGGTTAGGACTGTGGTCTCCTATTCGGGGGGTCGCAGGTTCGACCCCGGGTCACCCACGCATCGATCCCACGCACCTCTGACTTTTCGGAGTCAAGTGCGTTTAAGCAATTAAATATCACTTGCTTCAACGGTGAAGGAAAAATCGTGAGGAAACCTGCACATCTGAGAGTTCTTCATAATGTTCTCGAAGGTGTGGACGTGGTGGACTATGGCCTATAACCCTTCTCTGAGAGGAGACCTGCGCTCAGTAGTGAGCCGTTGATGGGTTGCTGATGATGATGACGAATGACAGATTAGAAACAGGGACCTTTATTACCCGACTAAGAAAAGCCAATAGGAATGTTTATGATTTCAGCAGTCTATGTACGTACCTATGTCAAATCAAAAATGAGGAGATCCGTAGAACCAAAATCACCGACATAGCTCAGCGAGTCGCGGAACTGAAGTGGAAATGGGCGGGCACATAGTTCGAAGAGCTGATATTCGTTGGGGTCACAAAGTGCTGGAGTGGCGACCACAAGCGTAGTGTTGGCAGACCCCCCACTAGGTGAACCGATGACATCAGACGAGGCGCAGGGAGCCGCTGGATTCAGGCGGCGTAAGATTGAGGCCTGTGGAAGTCCAGCAATGCGAATTGGTGCACTTCACACATCATCAAGAACACTATGGAGAACTCGCACGGAACGTCTCAGTCGAGTCCGAGCCCGGGATCCTGAGACGACCCTTTCATGACGCGGACGGCGCCGCTGGGTTTTAGTGGGTATTACTTTCATGTCGAGTCCCACATACCCGCCTGGCAAGCGGGATGCGTAAAGGCATTTCCCAGCGATAAAAAAAAAAAGGTGTGCAGGTTTCCTCAAGATGTTTTCCTTCACCGTTAAAGCATGTGATATTAAATTGCTTAAACGCACATAACTTCGAAAAGTCAGAGGTTGATCGAACCTGCGACTCCCCGAATAGGAGACCGCATTCCTGACCACTAGGGTATCACTGCTTACACTTACATTAGATTATTACGTATTAAACCCTGATCCCATTCGGGATTCTTCCAACACTGTGACTAAATTGGACGCTAATGTGTATGGTGTTTCCAGCAATGGTCTAACTGGCGAAATATATTACTGAATGATTACTAAACTATGATAATATTATTACCTATATCGTTTTAAATTTTAATATGAAAGTTTATTTTAAATTATTATAAGCGTTAGTTTTTATGCATTACAGTGCATATGCAGGTCTTAATCTAGGTTCGATTACCGGTCGGGTTAACTGAGTGCCGGGAAAAGTGAGAAAACTGGAATTATGAGACAGTGTACTTTTTTCGACGCGAAAACGCCATATAAGAACCTTAAAATTGGTCAGACACTATGGGATTTTGGCCTTCGGTCAAACACTATGGGATTTTGGCCTTCGGTCAAACACTATGGGATTTTGGCCTTTGGTCAAACACTATGGGATTTTGGCTTTTGGTCAAACACTATGGGATTGGCCTTTGGTCAAACACTATGGGATTTTGGTCTTTGGTCAAACACTATGGGATTTTGGCCTTTGGTCAAACACTATGGGATTTTGGCCTTTGGTCAAACACTATGGGATTTTGGCCTTTGGTCAAACACTACGGGATTTTGGCCTCTGGTCAGACACTATGGGATTTTGGCCTTTGGTCAGACACCATGGGATTTTGGACAAAGACGTCTAACGCCCGTATTCACCAACCATACCTAAATCATTCCCTAAGGAGAAGTCTCTACGTAGGTAACCCCTAAAAACAATCCCTTACCCAATATCTTTTCCACCTTTAGGTGTTCTCTCAAGGTTCGTGAAAACAAAATTGACAGAAAGCGTCACCTAACTTAGTTTAGGTATCCCATAAAAGTTATAGAACGGTGAAAATTAGCATAAGAACGCTGCCAGCCGAAGCAATTGACTTCAAAAGCACTCAATACCTCCCTTTGACATGTGGGCCCGTTACATAACCGCCGGGATCTGAAGCCATAACATTTAAAAGCCAATTTCCGCTCAATATATCGGGATCCAGAACAAGTTGTTTACAATTAGGGTTTACAATTAGTTGTTTAAAATTGTTAACAATAACACCACGCCGGCGAAATACCGCTTTCCGCTAAGTGCCACCACTGGTGACGACAGACAAACGATGCTTGATATCGATAAAATGCAAAGGGGACGATAGAGTACTGAGATTTTTCAACTGGGACAGATCGGAAAATGTGTCTAAAGTCATAGACCAAGAAAAGGGAAAGTTGTCAAATAGCAACTTAAGCTCAGATTTTTTAAGATGAGTGAGTTTTTGAATGTTTGTTGTTACACATTTTTTGGTTGAATAGAAACGTTTCATTAGAATGACAGCAGTCGCTATGTTACTCCACAGCATGCCTAGGACACTAATGCTCAGTGTCAATTGTCGATTAAAAGATACTAGATCACCAAATGTAGTTATTTGATTATCCTTTGTAAGTTTCAAAGGTTCGCACTAATCAAATTCAAATTCAAAATGATTTATTTCACGTAGGCCAACCTGTGGCTTTTATGACACGTCATGACACCACCGGTTCGGAAAGCGGATTCTGCTGAGAAGAGCCGGCAAGAAACTCAGCAGTTGCTCTTTTCAAAATAATCATTTTATAAAATTATTATGTAGCTATTATTACATTGTAATACGTTTATATTACTTTCTTGAGGGCAGCTGAATCGCTCTGAATAAAAACTTGTAGTCAATGAAACATGTTTAAAATAAAATAGATACTGTGTAGAAAAAACCGCTTTGTCAAACAAGCGTTCTATTAGTGATTATAAATACTAATATTTATAAATAATAACTATTTGTATAACAACCAGGGGTCTATAAAAATTCTTCGTACATATCGTTCATAACGTGCTGTTAAATATTATGATTTATTTATCAATATTAGTCATTAAATATGACTTATTACACTTCTGCAACTAAACGTAAATCTTGCACTAGGAGTAAGTACGACTATATACAACGTGTGAGACTTACACCATCGACCTTTCGAACCTCAGTCTGCTCCCTGACAGTTAAGCTATTGAAGCTTTATTGTCAATTAGCCTTAACACCTAAACGAATGTATTTCCATTAACCGCTCTATAATTAAATCTCTGTGAAATCTGTTATACCATTTTACACTCCTGTATTTTATAAGGTAACTACGCAGTAAACTGTGTCATATCGGTACCCTATAGGGAACCGAGAGAGATGTACTTTACGGTATAGCCTTTGTTTGCAGTTCAATTTGGCTTTATCGTTACGAATTGTGACGGTACTAGATTTCAGTTTCGATGCAATTTGTTTTCAGCTTTGTTATCTACAAGTATTGCACAAAATATATAAATGAAAAATGATGCATTCTATAAATCTGTGGGCACACCTCATAGTTCCATAACAAAAAATAATGAAAAGCGAAAATATTCTTATTTATGACTCATATAATTAAATTGGATAGAAAAAATTAATAAACCTTACTTTACGAGTGAATTATACACAGACCTACGAAGGTCGCTTTTTATTGCGTATTGACTAGTAACGAATCAATGAATGTAATGTAACTTCTATAAAAATATTCAATTCATAAGACTAAAAGTAGTACCATCGTTTTTATAATATTCTTATAAAAATATATCAGCTATAAAAGGTATCCGATCATCATGTCAATTTATTTCAAAGTGTGTCCTTTCTGAGATCATTTTTCGTGATTTTAAAAGTTTCGTTTGAATTAAAGTGCAATTTTATAATAGCCCATGGTTCAACAGAGTTTGAAGAACTTAAAAAATCGGCCAAGTGCGAGTCGGGCCTCGCTCTTTTAGGGTTCCGTTAAAAAAAATTAAATTAAAATATTTCCATGTACCCATGGAAATATTTTAATTTAATTTTTTTAATTTAATTTAATTTTATTATTTGTTGTTATAGCGGCAATAGAAATACACAATATGTGAAAATTTCATCTGTCTATCTATTACGGTTTACGAGATACAACCCGCTGACAGACGGACGGACGGACGGACGGACGGACGGACGGACAGCGTAGGCTTAGTAATAGGGTCCCGTTGGTACCCTTTGGGTACGGAACCCTGAAAATAAATCATACCACTTACTACTTGGCTATATTTTGAAATATGTAGACTTACAAATACGATTATGTACAGACATGTATTGTCAATAGACAAATTCGTTTCCCAGCTCAGGTGCATAAGATATTATCTCATTTTTCGCGAGATAAGCCTCTAACTTTAGTTACGACGAGACGCAGCCAACGTCCGACCGTCAGCTTATCGACAGATTTATCGACGTTCGTCTGCCAAATTCGACGCACAACACTGATTGTTAGTTGTTTCTGCAACATGCCCAAGGTATTGGGTATTTATTTTAATTTGTATTCCAGAAAAGTTTTTCAACCCGCAGTTAATGTTATGGTTTACGGAAATTTTGTTTAATGAAGTTATAAATAGGTTACCTATTAACTTCTTAGGTCAAGATACTTTACAATAGTAATTTTTTGACGTGATGACGTCTTATAAATTGATGAACACCGGCTGCACGCACGAAAAAGTGTCACGTTCCGCCTGCGCCTGAGCGTGCAAGCGAGAGCGCGGAGCAAGCGATAGAGAGGCACGATCTGCCCAAGCGTTGGCTTGTGACACATTTATTCATCAATGTTTCTTTATGACGTTATCACGTAAAACTATCGTCCGTAAGCCGACTACAGATAACCAATTTTTTATATTAATTACTCGTTGCCCCGTCTGTCTAGTGGTTATCATGTTCAACTGCGGACGACGAGGTCCCGGGTTCGATTGCCGACTCGCAAAATTATATTTGCTTTTCTAATGAGCTCCGTGTATTGAAGGCGCATAATCTCACTCCGACCCATCGGACTAACCTGAGAGTGAGGGAATATAGAGCGTACCTGTTTTCACACTTGTGCACTATAATATCTCACATGCAGATGGCTACACTCTGTGGAAATTGCCGTGGCGAGCGGAAGGACTTTAATTTTTGTGAGTAGAATAGAAGTACAGAATTGTATCAAGGAATACAATACTATAATGTAGATTCCTGTATAATGCGGCCGTTATAACACGCCGTATCATTTGAGGATTATCATTACCACTGACAATAGCTAGGGGTGTACGAAGCGAAAAGTTAAATTTTAATCAAACAAATTAAATGAATTATCAAAACTTAAATTAGTTTTGTTAATTCAATCTTTGTTCAGTATACAAAATATGCATACTATCCTTTACTCACCGACATATATTGTACCTTTACTAATATTATAAATGCTAAAGTGTGCTTGTTTGTTGATTAGTCCTTCAATCACGCAGCAAAGGAGTGTCCGACCGACGTGATTTTTTGGCATAGTTGAGGACTTGGAGTGTGACATAGGCTTTTTATTACAGAAAAACTGAGGGGTCTCGTGGATTAAAAACTGACTTGACTGACAGCTGTTCAATTATTTTATCCATAACTAGCTGACACGGCGAACTTCGTACCGCCAACATTTTTTTTTTTGTTTTTTTTATTATTATTAAGTATTAAAACCTTCCATGGACCTTAAGGAACATACAAAAACATAAATTAACCGAATTGGTCCATCCATTCTTGAGTTATGCGCTTACCAACATTCATTTTTATTTATATACTTAATATATATTAATATTATAGAAGAAGACTAGAATAATACTTGTTAAGAGTCTACAGCTACTAGTATAATACTAGGTAAGTATCGAAAATTTAAATAACATGGATAATATGCTAACATCAACTGCCAACCCTATTTGAAGAAGACGTAAAATAGTTGACAAGTTCACAGGTTTAAATTACGAGCATATCCCTAGGACATCAGATAACTGCGGCGCTATAAAAGGGACTTACGGGCAAGAGCTCACTAGCGACTTTTTGTCAAACAACTTTTTGTCCAAGACATCTATTTCTAGTTTTTAGAAAATCGCCCTTAAAGAAGATTGGCGAATTCCATAGAGTTTCTGACCCAGACGAACTGAACCGTGGCCCTCAAGCCCACGTTCACCAATCAAACTTAATCTAGTAAACCAGTCTAACAAAAAAGTTCATCAAAGTCTATCAAATAAAGGTGGGAGAAAAAAGATATTCACTTGTATTGCCATGTAACGGTTATTTATAATGTGTTAATTGTGAATAATTATATTTTTGATCTCCATCTTCTAAAAATATCGGGTTTACACAGAAAAATAGTCTGAAAAATATTAATTAAAATTAAATGATTTCTGAATCTGAACGGTTTTTAAAAATGCTGGGTCAAAATTCGCCAACCTTCTTTCCTAAAACTCAATATAATGGTTGCGCACGATCAGCTTACATAATTCACATACTGAGCAGTCTCAGCTTTCACGTAAAATTTACGTATATTTATCCGATTTTTTTTTATCTTTGTGTTTCCTCAGTAGAACTCAGATATTTTCTCTGGTTAATAGATGTCTATTTTTGTCTTCATATTGCACGCCCCTTTCATCAGGATTAATTCAGGGATGTGATGCTCAGAAGGCACGCTTGTTTCCCAAATAGCTTTAGTTTTAAGTAGAAGTAAATAATTACGCCATAATCACCTCAATGCAATTTTAAGTTGATTTTTTGACAAGGTATGTATTAAAGTATATAAAAATTCCTATTTTAATCAAGACTGTTAATTTGATTTGATTTATGCACATAGGTTTATATACAAATAGGTAGTTCAAAAAAGTAAGGAATTTCATGCATTCAATTCTTTCATTTGTAGAGCGACATAAATGTCGCAAGTGTATTTCAACGCTAAAGGATAAATAACAAAAATTACACGCATATCCATAGAGATGTTAATTTATTGAGATGTGGTCGATAGTCGGGATTTATGAGTATGCAGCGGGGTCGAAGCCATTAGAAAGATAATAGTTGTCGATAAAATATCCTCGATATAGCGTGGAACATCACTACTATAGGTATTCAATTTCTCGTGTTTTATTCAAATAAGTTAAGTTTTTGATTCACTTAAAAGTAAGTAAGTTTAAGTGACTTAGAAAAAGTTAAAATACCTTACTTTCATAACATAAGTAATTTAAAAATTACCTTTACCTTCATTTTTAAGAGAATAAGAAAAAGTGAGATTCAATTACTTAATGCCAATAATAACATACATTAACGTTATCACAGAATCTCAAAAAGATACAAATAAAATAAATAAAAATCTGTCGTGATACCTAGTTGTAACATTCCACTACATTTTAACAACTACCATCTCTACGTATCATGGAAAAAAAAGTTAAAACCAGCGGTACATAAAGCTACTCTTCCACCGATTATAATATTATATTAATATTGAACGAAATAAAATGTCTACAAAAAAATTGGTTGTCTGTAAAGTCGGTTTACGGACGATAGTTTTACGTGATAACGTAATAAAGAAACATTGATGAAAAATTGCATACAAAGAAGGAGTTAATTGAAAATTACAATTATGACTGGCGGGCTATAGTCACAAGCCAACGCTTGGGCCATCGTGTCTCTCTATCGCTTGTTCCGCGCTCTCGCTTGCACGCTCAGGCTCAGGCGGAACGTGACACTTTTTCGTGCATGCAGCCGGTGTTCATTGATTTATAAGACGTTATCACGTCAATATGCTTCAAAAACCCATGTCAAAAAAAAACTTGAGAGGTGTCAAGGGACACCCGGATGGAACGAAGTTCCTTTCGATTAATTAATTTGAATTTTGAATTTTATGTTTAAAATAAAATTGAAAATGGAAAATTCAGTCTGTCGAGCTGGGATTCGAACCATCGACTTTTAACTGTTAGGCGACTGCAGAAGCCACAAGGCTGCGGAGACCCAATATTGTACCGCGAAAATACCGAACACAATGCCAAATTCACATTCAAAAAAGTGTCGGTTTCAAAAAAGTGTCGATCCGTCTAGCCCCCTTCCGCACCGCGCGATAAGGAACTACGTTCCAAAATTGTCTTTTAATCTTTTAAAGCTTTGAATAGTCTCCACCGATGACCTCATTTATCGTGCGTGACGTCTGCTCGCTTCCAATAGACATTGGAAAGTTATCGCATCGCTACCACGCTGGCGCGCGCTCCTTACGCGCAACATCTGAGATAGCAAATCCCCAGCACTGATAAGCCGCGTCGAGGGAACGGGTCCAGATTTCCTGCGCAGCCTAATTGATACGGGCCACATACAGGTACTCGAGGTTTCTTACACACATTCCGAGCTCGGAGTCTGCTACAAACTAATTTTCCGTATCTAGAAATATACTATCTTTTCTACAGTTACTGACAAAAAAAAGTGTAGAACGGGTGTATAATTTAAAGCTTAAAAATTCAAAAAATTCAATAGTCTTTATTTATTTGACGCGGGCCAATTGATTTTACCACCTTACAAAAATTTGTCGTATATTATGACTATTTTACAGTCGCCAATGTGTAACCTTTGTAATTAATCATTTAGTCAGGCAAACAGCATTACAATAAGAGATCTTTCCGAGTCTTACAGGCACGATTTCACATGGGCTGCTGTACTTACCTGTAGCTATTCAGATACAATAACGTGTTATAGTATTCATTTATTTTGTACGTTTACCTTTTAACCTTAGTTACCCCTAAATTACCTATATATATTATAATCATTAGCAAACCATCAACGGCTCACTGCTGAGCGCAGGTCTCCTCTCAGAGAAGGGTTATAGGCCATAATCCACCACGCTGGCCCAATGCGAATTGGCGGACTTCACACACCTTCGAGAACATTATAGAGAACTCTCAGATGTGCAGGTTTCCCCACGATGTTTTCCTTCACCGTTGAAGCAAGTGATATTTAATTGCTTAAACGCACTTGACTCCGAAAAGTCAGAGGTACCCCCCGAATACCACACCGAATACACCGAATACACCGAATACACCGAAGACCACAGTGATAACCACTAGGCTATCACTGCTTATAACTATATAATATAACTATTAAATTTTATATTACCCCCAATTTATCTCTGTATCAACTGATAACCGAAACACATGTTAATATCGGTATTTATTCATTTTTTTTACTTATTACTTATCGTGTGTAACTGTCTCGTGGTTGGCTCGCGACTTAATTAAAGGCTATGCCTAAAAATTAGCGCTCAGCATTCTAATGTTGCAGCATTATGCTGAGGCAGTTGCCTGATTCATGAACAATAATATTAATTAGTGTTTAAGTTTTTGTCTTTTTATATTTTGTTTGTTCTATTGTTCAAAGCTGAATAAATGTTTATTTATTTATTTATTTATTTAATCGTCGAATAAATTACCTTTGACAGCTTTTTTAAAAAGAATAGTGAACCATGCTGGCCTTGGCGAACTTGGTCGCTAAGAAATCTTTGAATTCGACGTAAACCCTACGACGCGACGTTTATGACTGCTTTTTTAAAGGAATATAAGCCCTGGTGAGTAATATTCCCCTCTTCCCTCCAAATTAACGTAAAGATCGTGTTAGGAGTGACCGAGACATTTTTTTTAATTCTAAATAATAATAAATGGCGTATGATTGAGTAACAATTTCTGCTTAAAGTTGATTATACGGGTCTGCCCACGAAATTCAAATTTTATTTGGTTTTTCGCAATTTGTTAACTAATACGACAAATTAGGCTTATGGCATTCTAATTGCGACGATGGCAGTATCATCTTCACAGGTTTGTATAAAATTCTTTACTTGAAAGTGTCCAGTTTAAGAAATTTGTCAGAATATCGAGTTGGACGTGAGTTATTCACGAATTAGTTCGTAACGCCTTTATTTGACGTTTAAATCATGAACTGCATTGCACCAAGTCTTGTTCACTATAACAGCCGTTGTCCAAAGTCATTGCCACAATTTTCCAGTATTTATGCGCCAAATGGCACCAATAAAGTGTGAGATAACTCGTAAAGGCGAGCTTTATGTTTTCCGCGAAGTGTACTGGGATCGATGCTTGGGTTTATTATAAACTCTTCATTTTATGGCTACAGCTCACGGTTGGACGTTTAGTTATAATTATAAAAAGGGCTTTCGTTAACATCTCCATCGTATAAATTTGACGTTTTCGGATTCGTACGGATTTCAAATGCAAAAACTATTGTAGTGAAACCTTTGAGTATATAACCAAAGTGAAACCGATAATTAGTAAATTTAAAATGTTTATTTACTTTTAATATACTTGTTTTAGGAGATCCTCTATTTAATAAAGTAATAATCAGTAAGAAATAATTTATTTTAACACTACGCTGATGCCCGCAACTTCGTCCGCTTTTGTTTTTAAAATCCCGCGGTAACTCTTTGATTTTCCGGGGTAAAAAGTAGTAGGTATACGTCACTCTCCAGGTCCATAAGTATGTCCATGCAAAAATCACGTCGATCCGTAGCTCTGTTGCAGCGTGATTGAAGGACCAAACCAACAAACAAACAAACTTCCGCATTTATAATATAAGTAAGGATAGGCAGTCTGATGGTTGCAGAATCTACTATAGAATGTGCAGACTATAATTTTTTTGCCAGTCAATTTTTTTTGACAGTATGCGGCCGTCTTTAGAAGTCGGTAGGTAGGTACAAAATTAATTAAAAAGAAATATTGCCAAACTTGTCATAGTTTATTGACATCAAATTGACATCCCCCACGTGTGGGGTCCTGTCAAATTGATTCCCCGCCTGTCAACTCAGTGTCGCAACTGTCAGCGATAATGATAATCTGTCAAACTTAACGTAATTGCTCGCGCCCTTTGTGCTCCGAGAACTGGTGGGACAATTTAAATAGATATTTGACAAAAGCTGAAAGATAGTAAACTAGCAAAAAGCTGAGCTTTGTGAGAGCTCACGTAGTTTTTCTAATGGGTAATAAGTTCTGTTGCAGCGATGTTAGCTCTTTGGTTTTCTAACAGATGGCATTAGTAGTACAATAACATTCTATCCAGTGAACACAAAATTGTTAATGTTCTTTTTTTTAATGCTTAACTATAAAATTATTATTTTTTTGACAGATAACACATCTGGCTATGAAGTTAAATTAGTATGTTACACAAATACGCCAGGTCGCATTTTGCCTGTTATTATTGACTTTATCCGCATGGAATTAGGTTTTTAACATCCCGCGGTACCACCTTTTGGTTTCCCAGGATAAAAGGTAGTTCATGTCACTATCCAAGTCCTCAACTATACCCATGCAAAAAATCACTTCGATCTGTCGCTCTGTTACAGCGTGATTAGGGGACAAACCAACAAACAAAAACACAACAACGTGGCAACATATTCCATTATACCCCCTACCCATATACCGGAATTTATTCGGTTTTCATTAACAAAGTGCCTCAAAGTGAAACCTTCCCATCAGCTCTCTGACTTTTATTTGATTGATAACAGCCTTTATAACAGCCGACTCAAATTCACACTTGTTTTGTTTCGCACCTCATTTATCACTAAATTAATTTACACTCGCTTGATTAACCTCTCTAGGAGTGCTTGATTAACCTAACCGAAAATATTTTTTGTAAACAAATAAGTAGATACTATACTACCTATCACTTGAAAAATCAAATCCCAAAAGATCAATAGCAACCCATCAACAGCTTTACTGAGCGCAGGTCTCCTCTAAGAGAAGGGTCACAGGCCATAGTCCACCACGCTGGCCCAATGCGAATTGGCGGACTTCACACACCTTTGAGAACATTATAGAGAACTCTCAGGCGTACAGGTTTCCTTACTATGTTTTTCTTCACCGTTGAAGCATGTCGTATTTATTTTTTAACCGTACGTAACTCCAAAAAGTCATACGTGCGTATCTTGGATCGAAACCGCGACTCTCCCAATAGAAGAGCGCAGTTCTTAACCACTAAGCTTAAGGCTATCGCTTGTCTCAAAAAAGAATAGCTATATAGTCAACGGAAATTGGAGTGTATTCATGATCAATGATTAAACATATATATAAAGTACTAGCTGATGCCCGCGACTTCGTCCGCATGGATTTAGTTTTTAAAAATCCCGCGGGAACTTTTTCATTATCCGAGATAAAAAGTAGCTCTCCCGGTCTGAGGAACCACTACTACATCCATTACTATACCCATGCAAAAAATCGCATCAATCCGCAGTTCTGTTGCGACGTGATTGAAGGACAAACCAACAAACAAACACACTTTCGCATTTATAATATCAGTAATGCTTTATTATAACACTTTTTATAATTGTCAAATTTTTTACCATACATAACCAAAGACAAAATTACGTTTAGCTGTCATTTACGTTTTGTTATTCCATGTCAGATGCGTTTTTGTTATACCACGTTTTATAGTGACATGACGGAAAAGCGGTCGAACGGGATAAAAAGTATCCTATGTCCGTCTCCTGGTTCTAAGCTACCTCTCCACCTTGTTTCAGCCAAATCGGTTCATCCGTTCTTGAGTTATAAATAGTGTAACTAACACCACTTTCTTTTATATATATAGATTATATTACTGAAGGTATAATTTAATATAAAAAAATTCTTTTTAAAAACCGACTTCAAACGCCAGTGCCACTACAAAGTAGACACAGTAGGCAGTATTGATTGTTGATATTTTAAAAACCATTCCACCGATTTCGATAAAATTTAATGGGACCACCTGGGAAGTATACCCTTTGAAAAAAAAAAAAGAATTTTCCAAATCGGTTCAGGCGTCTTCGAGTAATCGGTGAACATAATATGTTCATAAAAAAAAAAAGATTCCGACGAACTGATAACCTCCTCCTTTTTTAAAGTCGGTTAAAAATAAAATAGGATGAAAATAATAAAAAAGGATTTCAGTTTTTCTTTTACATAACCCTAAAACTCAGATTTCCAAGTACAAGATTTCCAGTCGTACAATCCGCCTGGTAACGCGAACTGCTAAACGATTCACTTTAAATTGTACTTTTCTCACTGGGCAGGCGAGACCAATCGCGGGGCGAATCGTGATTTTGTGGGAAAATCCGATCACAGTTCAGTCGATTGACACTTCCATTGATTAGCTGGAACCGTTCTAACTAAGCGTTTTAGAACGAAAATAATCGTTGTGAGAAATTAAGGTAAACTGGACGTACGTAGTTAGGTTAAAAAGGATCCAACCCACAAAACGTTCGTTTCGAGATATTGACTTAAATGGGCCAAACTATCCACACAAATCTACACGAGCACATAATAATGAGGCTATACGACACGCGCGCGCGTGGGTGCGTACTGTTCATTATATTTCCCTGAGCCACTAGGTGGACCGACATCAAACGAGTCGCAGGGAGCTGCTGGATTCAAGCGGCGCAAGACCCAAGCCTGTGGAAGTCCATGCAGGAGACCTTTGTCCAGCAGTGGGCGTCTATAAGTTAATAAAGAAGAAGAGAAGATATCTCCCTGAGCAGGTCAATAATTTCAATTAAACATGTGTAAATTAAAAAAAATATTTTTAAATGCAATCTTTTAGTAGCTACATCATTAGACTCAATATCGTCTAGAATCAGAGTACTTGTTATGACGAATCAAACGAGCCAAAGCTCGATGGGGTTACGTCGTTTTTTTACAGAGTTCCGATAGCCATCTTCCGTCTCCATCATCAGATCAACTCCATGTCACAATAATATTGCATTGTCATCCGATTTACACATACATGCAAAATTTCAGCTCGATCGGAAACCGGGATGTGGGTCTAATTCATCTTGCAAGATTTGACCCAAACAACCAAACTGGTCAAGCTAAATAAAAAATAGTCAAATAGGTAGGTACTAGTATTTTTAGTTTTGTGTGGAGTCGAAGCTCCACAAATAGTTGGAGGGGAATAGAGCATAATTATCTTTAAAATAGTTTTTTTATACATAATATGATAACAGTCTAAACTACTGTAATAACATCAAAAATACACTAGAAATTCTTTGAAAATAGTGCAGATATTAGCTTCACCCGTCATAAGTCTAGCCTGGCAACGTTCCACGCGTCATAAATTTCACCAAAACAGAAACTAAGCATGTGACACACATCTCTCAGATCGACAATGGGTACATACTGACACATCACGTGGTTTGCGGTAGGAAATCTACACGCGTAAAGTAGGTAAATGACTTCAGAATGTGCAATAACTTTTTTAGAATATTTCTGGTATAACTCAAATTCAAATTTTATTTATTTCATGTAGGCCAACCTGTGGCTCTTATGACAAGTCATGATTCTACCACCGGTTCGGAAAGCTGATTCTGCTGAGAAGAGCCGGCAAGAAACTCAGCCGTTGCTCTTTTCAAAATAATCATTTTACAATATTATTATGAAGCTATTACATTGTAATAAGTTTTTATACTATCTTGTGGGCAGCTGGATGCCAAGCCGATATTTCCACAATGAGGGGAAGTTCCAAAAAAAAAAAAGAAAAGTACTACAATTCAATTCATGTTAAGACGGGCAGACACAAAGTAGCCCCATTCCCGTAGGCGGCACCCGTAGCGCATTCTATATTCAGAACAGCGATGATTTATATAGCCTAGTGCTTAAGACTGAATTGAAGTTTAGGTTCGAGTGGTTCGAATCCCAGTACCAATAACACCTGTTACCGCACCGGTGGTAGAGTCTTGACTTATCACAAGAGCCATACGTTGGTCTCATTAAATACTTAAACAATTTTCGAATTTCAAATTAATATTATATTAGGTGTGTTATAAGCAATTAAATATTACCCGGTTATTAACGGCAAAGGAAAGTATTATTACGAAACCAAACAAAGGAAAACAAAGGAGGTCTGTCAATCCGCATTCAGTCAGCGTGGTGGACTAATGGCCTAAAGTAAGGCCTGGCCTAGGGATGGATCGTCTAAAATCACACGTCTAAGGATTTATCCTTAAGGATCGTGATCGTTACATTTGTACCTAGGTAGCGATGCCTCATCATCTCACTTCAAAACTCTTACACAATCGCATTTTTCATTCAAATAATTATATCGATAGTTAAATTGAGCTGTCAAAAAAAAGGCAGTCATAGGGACTACCGATAGAAGTACAAACTAGATTTTCTAATAATTAAAAACAAATATAAAATAAAATAAATATAAGTAAGTACAAATAAATAAAAATAATTAAAAAAAAGCGCACTGTCACGTTTCGTGAGTGAGATTCGAACCTGCGACATCATACACTAAACGGTAAGGAAGGCGGCTGCTGGCCGACCGCGCTGTACAAGGTTGCCTGATATTCTCTAAAATGTTGAACGCTGAAATCTCAAGGTGACGATGTTGACGGTGACGATTTCGCGAAATCCATGTTTTTTGCTCACCAAATAAAGTACTCAACTAAAGAAGTTTTCACTTAAGGGAATGGGTTAAGGTGAATGATTTAATTTATTTATAACATCTAGATATGCCTTGAGGTCATCGACCTGAGCTCCAAGTTACATCAGTTGTTACCACAGGAAACTTTCCGTGGAACACTTTTCACCCCATTATGATTATTGCTCGTATAGTTTTATAGATCCGAGTTTATGTCTGCTCCGAAGGTGTTTATTGTTTTGTAAGCTTCTTGTTGAACCCTGAATCACGACCATCGTATAAAATGTCTAAATATGGGACTCGAACAAGCATTTCGTTGACTCTACATCGGTATTATCGCTATATTGTTTTTCGTGATAGTTTATTTGGGAAAAAGCCTCTATAGCCCAACGGTTAAAGGTGCGGACTGAAAACTGAAAGGTTGCAGGTTCGAATCCCACCCGTTGCACTATTGTCGTACCCACTCCTAACACAAGCTTTCCGCTTATTTGGAGGGGAGAGGAGTATATTAGTCAACTTCAACTTGACTGATAATCTTTTTTTAAAAAAAAATTTATCTAAAATATTTTTAAAGTTTGCTGAAATAAACGTTTACAGAAGATAGCTTCATTTAAATTGTTAGATTATCTTATTTTATTTCACTGTAGATTATCATCATCAGCAACCCATCAACGGCTCACTACTGAGCGCAGGGTACCTCTCAGAGAAGGGTTATAGACCAAAGTCCACCACGCTGTCCCTATGCAAATTAACAGACTTCTCACACCTTCGAGAACATTATGAAGAACTCTCAGGTGTGCAGGTTTCCTCACGATGTTTTCCTTCACCGTTGAAGCTTGTGACATTTAACTTCTTAAACGCTTAATAATATATTATGATTATTTCAGTGTCATCATAACCGTTGTTAAAGTTTTTGTCTGCTAGCCTGCCTGTCTGTTAGTCAGGGGTTATCTTCGCAGCTTCGGTAGGTACGGATAAACTCCTTTAGCTGTGAGTGAGTGACTAGTCTTGCTAAAGCAAGGATCTATCCCAGAGATAGCTGCATCTCAGACAGACCGATCTCGCAGGATTTTTATAAACTTTAATCTAATCATCAATTGTTTTTGTGTTTAGAATAGTCAAAAGAACCAGCTGGCCGATTTAGTAAAGCTGTTTCAGTCTTTGCTAGTCTCAGTTGTTGTAATTGGCTGAATTTATCGCGTTCTTTCTGCAACAATGCATTTTAGCCAATAGCGAGAGAGTACCAGCAAATCAGAGGTGACAGCAATCAATTATAGATAAATAATCGCACAGCTGGTTATATTATCATGCTAGAAAAAAAAAGACGTGAGTGTCGTGGAACACTCGGTTGGAACGAAGTTCTTCCTTGTGGTTTCTGCAGTCGCTTATAGGTCGATAAGGGTCGATGGTTCGAATCCCAGCTCGACAGACTGAATTTTCTATTTACAATTTTATTTTAAATAATTTCTACATGTGGAACCTTTCCCTAATTTTTAATAACTTAAATAAGTTATAAAAAAATTAGGGAAAAATTCCACATGTAGAAATTATTTAAAATAGAAAATTCAGTCTGTCGAGCTTGAATTCGAACCATCGACTTTTAACTGTTAGGCGACTGCAGAAGCCACAAGGCTACGGAGACCCAATATTGTACCGCGAAAATACCGAACACAATGCCAAATTCACATTCAAAAAAGTGTCGGTTCAATTTAGTCTAAATTTTTTCCGTCTAGCCCCCTTTCGCACCGCGCGATAAGGAACTACGTTCCAATAACGAAGGTTGATATCAATTTGTATTTGAACAAGTTCCTTCTAACTCGATTGACATGTTGTAAGTCGATCTAATAATAACTATTACATGCAAAGTCGAGCGATCACAATGCGTAAGTCACGGGTTAATTATAACGCGAAAGGTCGCCGTTTGCAGCCCCGCACTAACCTGTCGATAGCCGTAATGATGTCATTAGACATACGTCGACATCGATAATTAATATCGAAAAATGTATTTAATACAAGTGCATTTAAGTGCATTATTTTTAACCGTAATAGCCGAGAAGTTCGTTATTGCGAAATCAATAAAGGAACTGAAATATTAAATTACTTCATTCTAATTTAAGATTTTCAACTTTGATGACATATTTCCGTCATTTATTGACGGTTATCAATATTAAAATACCCAATACAAACACAATGAAACTTCTTCATCGAGAAACATAAGAAAATATTTACAACTCATTTGAATATTTCTACAGGAATTATGTACGTACTCTTAGTTTGCCAAGGTTTATTTATATAATTATTGTATCTGTATGATAATATGTATGAAGTGTTTAATTATTTAAAGTACAAAATACACTTCAAAATTTCTCCCAATAGAGACGAAACAGTTTGCAGTAATAAACTAATAATACCTATTTAAAAATCTCACCTTTTCTCTTGAATTAATGTATTATTTTTTATAATTTATAACATAAAATATAATTGAATATTGGTTGCCACCATTCTTATTAATTTCTTTAACGGACGACAACATTAAGTCGATTATATAGATGCAATTATATTTCATTATCACACCCGCCAACTATTCCCCAGCGCGCATCCGACCTTGTCGACAAATTGATTGACGCATGGCGTAACACGTTATCGAATAAATTGTTCAAATAAATCGTCAATTTATTCGAACATTGAACCCTGCGAGATGCAACTCAAACGTAAATGCAGATGTTATTGGCCTGTGAGTAATGTACAGCAATGTTTAGGATGTGATTACGCAACGACTCATCCCGCGTGACAGTTTAATGGGTTTATGTGTAACATTGTATATTATAATTCTTCCTGTCTTAAGCCAATCAATCGACGTCCACTGCTAGTCGTAATGGAGTGAAATAGCAAGAAAAAATTGTAAAAAAATTATGACATAGTCCCGTTAAATAAATATAGTGTTGGCCCGCTTTATTAAACAAATACGTTGAAATCATTCAGGAGGTAACGTTAAATTAAGACTTTTCCCTGCGCAATGGAGTTGTTAATTCCTCGATTTTTTTGCAATAACTAACAACAGCGAAATTGTACTTAACTACATTCTTGTTAACTGTTGTTAGTTATTTTGTAACATTTATAAATACTTAATTTATCATCACAAGACATGATAATTGACAACCATGACGAGTAAATAAATTGTAATTAGTTATTTATTAACCCTTTATTTACGAATGACTAGTTTTTGACCGTGGCTTCGTGCACTTATAAACAGTTATATATTTTTTTAATCCCGCGGAAACCATTTGTTTTTTCGTTCAACGTATGCATTTTTTATAATCCCGCGGGAACCCTTTGTTTTTCATTCAAGCTATGTCGACGCTGAAGCCACACAAAGACGTCGCAATCGCAACCGGCACCGTTCATTACTCAATGTGACCATGAATCAGAAATGGTTGCTACAGTGTGAATTGGCTAAAGTTCACTGTTGCAGAAAGAACGCGATAAATTCTGCCAAAACACCACAATAATTGAGTAGCAATGATTGATGCAGCTTTTACAGAATCGACCTGCAGGTTATAGCGGTGCCGTTTTCAGTGTTTGTGGCGTATAGAACCTCTATAAATGGAATAAAAATATAGCCACAGCGAGAACGTTTTGAGTTCCGAACGTTGTAAACAAAAAATAGATGCGCAGGCTGTCTGCGCGAAGAATTCTAGATAAATTCCTTATCATCTTCCTTACAGGCCGGCCGCTTTCAAAATCCTTGTGTTATTGTTATTGTATTTTATAGATATATTTTATTTTACAATTCAATATAAGTATTCAGTCCATGGAGTTTTATTATTCAACAAGTAATACCAATATGGGGCGGCTGAAGAGTTCCATATGTTTATCGATAGTTTGGTGACGCGTGACGCGCGTCACTAGAGCGCGGGTACGTGCGCCGGCGCACGTCGCGGCGTCGCGCGTCGGTGGCGTCAACGCGGAACGCGAAAATCTGCGAACAAGGCCGAGCGATGACCTCGCGCCGACCGCGCGCTGTTACGTACGTCGATCGTTTTCACGGAGCGAATGAAACTTTCATGAATGTTTCCATGATTTCATTCATTTCGTTCCTTTCATTCATTTATCAAACAAGCAGTGATAGCCGAGTGGTTAGGGTTGTGGTCTCCTGTTCGGGGGGTCGTACGTTCGATCCCGGGTACCCGGCACCTCTGACTTTTCGGAGTCAAGTGCGTTTAAGCAATTAAATATCACTTGCTTCAACGGTGAAGGAAAACATCGTGAGGAAACCTGCACATCTGAGAGTTCTTCATAGTGTTCTCGAAGGTGTGTAAAGTCCGCCAATTCGCATTGGGCCAGCGTGGCGGACTATGGCCTATAACCCTTCTCTGAGAGGAGACCTGCGCTCAGTAGTGAGCTGATGATGGGTTGATAATGATGATGATGATGATGATTCATTTATCACAACCCATCGCTGGCTAACTACTGGGCGCAGGCTTCTTCTCGAATTAGAAGGGTTTAGGCCACAACGCAAGTCAAGCGCGGATCGGAACACCCTTGAGAACATTACGGAGAACTTTCAGGCATGTTTTATCACGATGTTTTCCTTCACCGATAAAGCAAGTGATTACATAACTAACTACTCCAAAAGTCAGAGATGCGTCATTATGCCCGCGTTAAGTTCGATTTTTCAAACCCCTATTTTATCCCTTAGGGGTTAATTTTCAAAAATCCTTTCTTATACGCCTAATGGGTGCATACATCATTACGTCGTCAGTTTCTTTCTATAGTAAAATATTGGAAAGTAGTTCCTTATCGCGCGGTACGGAAGGGGGCTAGACGGAAAAAATTAAGGAACCGACACTCGACCTCGACACATTTTTGAAACCGACACTTTTTTGTTGAATGTGAATTTTGCATTGTATTCGGTATTTTCGCCTTAGAACACGGCGTCTGCATGGCCTAGTTGTTAGGGCAGTCGCCTATAAATTCAACGTCGATGGTTCGAATCCCAGCTCGACAGACTGAATTTTCTATTTTCAATTTTATTTTAAATAATTTCTAAATGTGGAATTTTTCCCTAATTTTTTATTGTATAAATTGGATAAAATGCTAACGCCATCTGTGAAAAAACAGTAACTCCACCGGAGTAACTCTTTGGTTTTGTAACAGTGCAATAGAAACAAAATAATATAATTCATCGTAGTTAATCAATTTAATACTAGATGACACCACTAGTTTATTACAATTCCTTCACTAAAATTAATCGGAAGGAGCTACGTTCCATCCGGGTCCTTTGACACCTCTCAAGTTTTTTTATAGTATAGGTTATTATTATATCAGTGTAACCTTTGTCAGGTAATGTGTGTCCGTTTGTTTGTTTTCACTACATTAGCTAGTGGTAATATCATCATCCCAACACAACAGTTAACAATATCATCTTAGATGCAAGCGTCGGCGTGAACAGAAGCGATGCTGTGGAAGTGATGCAACTGTCAGCACACTCGTGCGTGACGGGCGAGGAGCAAAGTGTGGGAGCGAGCTTAACACGAGTGTATGATATTCATGAGATGCCTAAACAACAATTGAACGATTGATTAAGTCCTAGCGCAGTAAAAAAAAATCTAATTTTTTTTACTAGATAGGCTTGCGCTTGAATACAATCAATATTGGAGCACTGATGAGGTCTAGGTTGGAGCGCGCTTGTCTAGAAGATAAACACTTACTCTTGCCTTGAGGTACTCAAATTATACGTGGCCGGAAACACGGATGCTGTAAGGGCGTTCCACACCTTAGCGGTACGTTTCAGAAACCCCGAACGATTCCGAATACGAGCGACCTGACTACACAGAAATTAGCAATTTGCACGGGAGATATTATAGTGTTCAAGTGTGTACGCAAACACAAGAGCACTCTATTCCCTCACTCTCATAGTCCAGTGGGACGGAAATCCGACACGACTGGAGAGAGATCAGGCACCGCCTATTTCCTAACTCCGGACTAGTACGAGATTTCTTCACAGAAAAACCCAATACATATTTTAACCCGACCCGTGAATCAAATCTATGATCTCTGCATCCACAGTCAATCATGTTTAACCAATCATCATTAGCAACCCATCAACGTCTCTTTACTGAGCGAAGGTCTCCTCTCAGAGAAGGGTTAGGGAAGGGTCGGCCATAGTCCACCACGCTGGCCCAATGCGAATTGGCGGACTTCACACACCTTCGAGAACATTATGAAGAACTCTCAGATGTGCCAATCAACCTTTGATACAGTTAGTCATAATATTAGTAAGGAATAAGGATACGACATTAATTAATACAAAGATACCCCATAGAAAGTCATGTTATCCCATCATTAGAAAGGCTAATCCGTACAACAATACTACAAGGACACGACGCGACTGTCTCGCTATCGCATCGACACGATAAGCTTCATTCACGTCTAATGTACTGAGCAGGTGATGATAAATTAAATCCCCATTGACGGCCGGGGGACATGCTGACCAAATATTGCCACCGCCTAAGGGGATTAGCACACTAGAGACTTTTTGTTCTGTTGTCTTACTAAGCATTCTATAAAATATGATCAAACGTTTCTTGCAAGGATCGCAACAGAGCAAGATCTTGTGCCGCTTGCATCCAGAGACTCAATTGAGATCGTCCGTTCATTTAACGGTGTGGGGTCATTGTTAAAATCATTATTACACATTAGTTCGTTTTATAACATCTACTGTTAACAGCTCAATAAAAATAAAGTATTAAAAATGCTGCTCTCGTTAAATTTTTCCAATACCCAACTACATATTATTTTATTTTAAATGTGATGAGGCTTACGATATGCTAAAATGGATACCTACTTATATTGTCTTATCAGTCAGCTAAGCAAAACATATGAAAAGCTCTATGTTCCGGGAGACATTGTGGCAGAAATAGAATGTATGAAAAAATATGGGAAATCGACACACAGCAATAGTGTCCTAGGCTTTGTTTAGCAATAAGATGGCTGACATATTTTAATGTTGCCATAGAAAACTCACAGGTCCTTAACCAAAACCACGCGACTGTTTGGGTAACACTAAGATATTTCATTTGTATTGTGCAATGTGTACCTTCAAGTAACTCATTATATTTCTCATAAGTCATAACACCTAATCATAAGTCTCGAAGATGGGCAATGGCGCCTGCAACACAATGTCTACTAATGCAGTGCCATCCTTGCCATTAAACTGTAACCTGTATTATGTGAACTATAAAGATTACTAGCAAAAAGCTGAGCTTTGTGAGGGCTCGCGTAGTTTTTCTAGCGGGTTATAATTTTTAAGTTAATGGTTATAAAATTATTATTTTTTTGACAGATAACACATCTACATATGAAGTTAAATTACTATGTAAAAGCACAAATCTATAGGCGTGATAGTTTTTCAGTAAAGTATACCACAAAATGCTCAGGTTGTGGGATAGTGTTAGGTCTCGCTTCGCTCGCCCTAGTGCTTCATTTTTTTGTCTAATTTTGTCTCACGACACATCGCAAGCGTGTCAATGCACCAACCTTGCCTGACGGTGGCCCTAGCCGGCCTTATTTTTGACAGCTACCAACTTTCTCCATAATTATTATTTATACGCTGCGGTCCCAGACCCAGTGCCAGCCCTTATCTTTGGGTTCATAATTTTCATTACAGGCCAGGGCTGTCACACATTTCCATCTGTACCTACAGTAAAAATAAAATTAAGTAGGTATTCTATTCATCATTATCAAACCATCATCGGCTCACTACTGAGCGAGGTCTCCTCTCAGAGAAGGGTTATAGGCCATAGTCCACCACGCTGGCCCAATGCGAATTGGCGGACTTCACACACCTTCGAGAACATTATGGAGAACTCTTAGGTATGCAGGTTTCCTCACGATGTTTTCCTTCACCGTTAAAGCATGTGATATTTAATTTCTTAAACGCACTTAACTTCGAAAATACAGAGGTGCGTACCCGGGATCGAACCTGCGACCCCCGAATAGGAGACCACAGTCGTAACCACTAGGCTATCACTGCTTCAGGTAGTCTATTAAAAAAATATAAATATTACCACTTAGTGGGCGGATGATTTCAAACAAGTGCGAATTTTAACTAACGAATTTATTTATTAATGAAAAGATGCATGAAATTGGCTACTACCCCTAAACTACCCCGAAAGATTTAACTGACGAATAAATCTGACGTTTTAACAGGTTTTGCAATGAAATCTGTCAAAATGTCAAAAATTTCTTTATAAAGTAAGAGTAAGGCCGACGAGGCCTTATATATTTTCTAGCGAAATTGGCTCTAAGTAGAGTTTTTACACCATAACCTGAACCGATATTTAAGTTAACATTTTAACTATCAACTTATCAAGTATAACTATCAAATACCTACCAAGTTTAACTATCAAGCTCTTTTTAAAAGACTTCCAAAAAGGAGGAGGTTCTTACAGTGATATAATATTCTTGTAATGTCTCGATACATCGAGATCCAAACAGAGAATAATTCATTTATATTATATTAAGAGCCACAGGTGACATACTGTACCTAAATAAATGTATGAAATAAATAATTTTGATTCTTTTTTAATTTGTAAAGTTATCTTTTCTTATTTTTTTACTCAACTTAGAACAAAGTACATTTTGATGAAAGTGATGTCAATCGATTCGTTTTTATAGTCCGGGTGAAGTCAATATATTTTCCGTAGTCAAGTTTTACACTACACTAGTATTTTTACACTTTTGTCTTACTTTTTTTACGTTGTTTAGGAATTATTTTTAAAACATTGTTTCCAGCCCTGGTTCGGCCACATTTCTGGTTGTATTACTTTTATCTGTACAGATTAGGTACGCGTCAGCCTCCACCGGTAGATTCACTCTAATCACCTGATTTAAGTCAGGCCAACGTCAAAGTGACTTCAATTAAACATTTAAATATCTCATAACTAATGACGACTTCCGACTACACACGGGTAATTGGAAACCCGTGCTAGTTTTGGGTTCAAAACATTGATGTAAGAATATCGAAGATAGGTAGGTACATGAATGACCACATTTCTTGTAAAATTCTAAAATATTGTAATTACAAGGTTTAAAGATTATTTTAATAATAATTATTATACCTAATACTAACTTAATATTAAATTGACGTTATCAATAAATTTCTTAGTGGCGTGGAATCGACTTTGGATATTACAATTTGATAAATTGATAAAGGTATATTGTAAACTTTTTGTATCTTGAAAAGAGCAAGTGCTGAGTTTCTTGGTGGATGATCTCTTTGCTTTGCGACCCCCGTGATAGACATCCAACTTATTATAACAAAATATAAATCATTTTGAATATATTTTTTATTTAATATAGGCTATATAATGGGCCTTTTCTAGCACGCAAACATTTAATGAACTGACTGAAATAGAGGCTTCAAACACAATTATTGTCCTAAAATGTTCTCGTCGGTCGTTTTAAGGCCCGTGTTATAATTTTTATCCAATCAGCATGGTTATTAGTTATTTTACAATAAATCAATTAACTTTTTAAATTAAAATTTTTGTATATTTTCACTATAGTACTAGTTATTGTACAATAATAAATTAAGTTTTTGAATTGAATTTTTTGTCTATTTTCACTATAAACATGTAACTCCATGTATTTCCTTACCTGTAGATACTTTCTCTATCTATAGAGATCTAGTATTTTTGTATGTCAGTGGCTCATAAGTTTAGTATTACTACGACACAAGGTCGATCGAAATATAGAATCGTAGAATTATTGAATTTGAATAGTAACAGCTTGAATTTATAGACTTCAAGCCACATCTGTGACTTTACATAAAGTATCCGCTTACATACAAACGGTACGGTTATTTCAATAATTGACATTTGATGCTTGTATTATTTCTCCTTAGACAATATAAACTGATCTTCATTCATACTGCATCTTGTATTATAATTAACAAAATAATGTTTAATCTATGTTTGATCTGTATTGCAAAAAATGCGGTTATTCTATTATTAACTATACTGACACAGAAATATAATACGCAATTCAGTTTCTTAATTTTTTTCAAATGATTATTCTGAACAACTATTCATTCATATTAATCAAGGAATGGTATATTTTAAAAATAAATAATAAATTAATTAATATAATTAAACTTTTTTAAGTATTTATTTTATATTAAAAAAAATTAAATTTATTTATGTTACTCATATTAGAAATGAAAAATCGTATTTGTTTGCTGGTTTGTCCTTCAATCACGCATCAACGGAGCAACATTCGTTCGGTATCTTTTTTTTTTGGTTGGCACCGGTTTTTATCCCAACAAAGGATTAATATAAAAATTAAAAACAAAGGATTGGCCCTAAGCTTTTAATACTCAAAGGCCCTAAGTAACTTGTGGGTATTTTAAATAGCACTTTATTCCTGCAGTTTTAACAGTGTGTTTCGTGCTTCGCTCAAGAATAATATTTGTTTTTATATTGAATATTATGATCTTGGGATCTAGGACACTGTGAACCGCAGACTGACCGTATTAGGCTGAACTTCTCGGATTTCTGTATGCTCTCATTTTGTATGCCCCTAGTAAGGCTTAATAATAAGTAAAGATAGGTGGGGCTGCTCAAACATAAAATACTCGAACCTCATCCAATTGGCAGTGAGCTGAAAAAAATTTTAAATGGCGGATTCAAGATGGCGGCTATATAAATTTCAAAGGTGTCTATCTCAGATAATATAAAAGATGAGGAGTGTTTTGTTTTGGTAGAAAAAATGATCAACACCTGAAAGTCTAATGAACTGAAAAAACCGCGGTCCCTTTTAGCGGGCCGCGCACCCACGCGCCCTACTAGTTTAAATAAATAGTTCAAAGTTCAATTTGAAATCAGTATGTTTGCAAAATTAATTATTTATGGAAAAAAGGGACCTTTTGATTTTTAAGGGAAGTATAATATTATTATGACATTATTCAGACATTATGCACATCTTTCATGGCACGTTAAGTCATTAATCATGCGCTCGTTAAACATGCACATTTAATTTCAAAATTAAAACAACATCTCGGAAACATAAATTGCAGATGGCGCTAGTTACGCAATCTTTGCCGCAATAATTGTGGTCAGTCACGCGACGACCGCACACACGGTCGGACGCGTCGCGACTCGCGAGCTAATTGTTGTTATTAATCTAATAAACGACGGGATGAGTGGCGGGTTTGAACTTGAATTGAACGCGTGACTTCCCTTTTCTGACTAGCGACGTTTATCCGTAGCTATTGATTTCTAATGCATGTAATTTTGAAGCATCGGTGATACTAATTGCTTCCTTAAACAGAAATTATTTTAAAAATATATTATCATGGTAGCTTTTGATTTTGCATCAGCATTTGAATCAATTTTAGTCATTTATTGTGTTGATCCAAAAGAATTTTTTCAAATGAATTGTCTAAATCATTTCAAGGAGAATTTTCAAGGAAATTATTGCTTAAAAAGTTGCTTTTAAACTTTCTTCTTGAATATGGCTGAATTGAAAATTTTCCGCCTTATATAATATTTTGGATAAGCAACAACTTAGTTTGAAAAGATTGCAGTAGTACAGTTTTAAGAAAAATGTTTAATACCTAGATATAAGAGGATATATAAGATAGTTGGTTAGATATATATAGGATTGTTATCCTATATTATCTATCCTATCTATCGATTTTGTAACAGTCAAAGTTAATTATAATACAAGATGCAGTATGAATGAAGATCAGTTTATATTGTCTAAGGAGAAATAATACAAGCATCAAATGTCAATTATTGAAATAACCGTACCGTTTGTATGTAAGCGGATACTTTATGTAAAGTCACAGATGTGGCTTGAAGTCTATAAATTCAAGCTGTTACTATTCAAATTCAATAATTCTACGATTCTATATTTTGATCGACCTTGTGTCGTAGTAATACTAAACTTATGAGCCACTGACATACAAAAATACTAGATCTCTATAGATAGAGAAAGTATCTACAGGTAAGGAAATACATGGAGTTACATGTTTATAGTGAAAATAGACAAAAAATTCAATTTAAAAACTTAATTTATTATTGTACAATAACTAGTACTATAGTGAAAATATACAAAAATTTTAATTTAAAAAGTTAATTGATTTATTGTAAAATAACTAATAACCATGCTGATTGGATAAAAATTATAACACGGGCCTTAAAACGACCGACGAGAACATTTTAGGACAATAATTGTGTTTGAAGCCTCTATTTCAGTCAGTTCATTAAATGTTTGCTTGCTAGAAAAGGCCCATTATATAGCCTATATTAAATAAAAAATATATTCAAAATGATTTATATTTTGTTATAATAAGTTGGATGTCTATCACGGGGGTCGCAAAGCAAAGAGATCATCCACCAAGAAACTCAGCACTTGCTCTTTTCAAGATACAAAAAGTTTACAATATACCTTTATCAATTTATCAAATTGTAATATCCAAAGTCGATTCCACGCCACTAAGAAATTTATTGATAACGTCAATTTAATATTAAGTTAGTATTAGGTATAATAATTATTATTAAAATAATCTTTAAACCTAATACTAACTTAATATTAAATTGACGTTATCAATAAATTTCTTAGTGGCGTGGAATCGACTTTGGATATTACAATTTGATAAATTGATAAAGGTATATTGTAAACTTTTTGTATCTTGAAAAGAGCAAGTGCTGAGTTTCTTGGTGGATGATCTCTTTGCTTTGCGACCCCCGTGATAGACATCCAACTTATTATAACAAAATATAAATCATTTTGAATATATTTTTTATTTAATATAGGCTATATAATGGGCCTTTTCTAGCACGCAAACATTTAATGAACTGACTGAAATAGAGGCTTCAAACACAATTATTGTCCTAAAATGTTCTCGTCGGTCGTTTTAAGGCCCGTGTTATAATTTTTATCCAATCAGCATGGTTATTAGTTATTTTACAATAAATCAATTAACTTTTTAAATTAAAATTTTTGTATATTTTCACTATAGTACTAGTTATTGTACAATAATAAATTAAGTTTTTAAATTGAATTTTTTGTCTATTTTCACTATAAACATGTAACTCCATGTATTTCCTTACCTGTAGATACTTTCTCTATCTATAGAGATCTAGTATTTTTGTATGTCAGTGGCTCATAAGTTTAGTATTACTACGACACAAGGTCGATCGAAATATAGAATCGTAGAATTATTGAATTTGAATAGTAACAGCTTGAATTTATAGACTTCAAGCCACATCTGTGACTTTACATAAAGTATCCGCTTACATACAAACGGTACGGTTATTTCAATAATTGACATTTGATGCTTGTATTATTTCTCCTTAGACAATATAAACTGATCTTCATTCATACTGCATCTTGTATTATAATTAACTTTGACTGTTACAAAATCGATAGATAGGATAGATAATATAGGATAACAATCCTATATATATCTAACCAACTATCTTATATATCCTCTTATATCTAGGTATTAAACATTTTTCTTAAAACTGTACTACTGCAATCTTTTCAAACTAAGTTGTTGCTTATCCAAAATATTATATAAGGCGGAAAATTTTCAATTCAGCCATATTCAAGAAGAAAGTTTAAAAGCAACTTTTTAAGCAATAATTTCCTTGAAAATTCTCCTTGAAATGATTTAGACAATTCATTTGAAAAAATTCTTTTGGATCAACACATTAAATGACTAAAATTGATTCAAATGCTGATGCAAAATCAAAAGCTACCATGATAATATATTTTTAAAATAATTTCTGTTTAAGGAAGCAATTAGTATCACCGATGCTTCAAAATTACATGCATTAGAAATCAATAGCTACGGATAAACGTCGCTAGTCAAAAGGGAAGTCACGCGTTCAATTCAAGTTCAAACCCGCCACTCATCCCGTCGTTTATTAGATTAATAACAACAATTAGCTCGCGACGCGTCCGACCGTGTGTGCGGTCGTCGCGTGACTGACCACAATTATTGCGGCAAAGATTGCGTAACTAGCGCCATCTGCAATTTATGTTTCCGAGATGTTGTTTTAATTTTGAAATTAAATGTGCATGTTTAACGAGCGCATGATTAATAACTTAACGTGCCATAAAAGATGTGCGTAATGTCTGAATGATGTCATAATATACTTGTCTTAAAAAATCGAAAGGTCCCTTTTTCCATAAATAATTAATTATGCAGACATACTGATTTCAAAGTGAACTTTGAACTATTTATATTTAAACTAGTAGGGCGCATGGGTGCGCGGCCCGCTAAAAGGGACCGCGGTTTTTCAGTTCATTAGACTTTCAGGTGTTGATCATTTTTTCTACCAAAACAAAACACTCCTCATCTTTTATAATATCTGAGAACCTTTGATTTTTATATAGCCGCCATCTTGAATCCGCCATTTTAGATTTTTTTCAGCTCACTGCCAATTGGATGAGGTTTAGAGCATTTTATGTTTGAGCAGCCCCACCTATCTTTACTTATTACTAAGCCTAACTAGGGGCATACAAAATGAGAGCATACAGAAATCCGAGAAGTTCAGCCTAATACGGTCAGTCTGCGGTTCACAGTGTCCTAGATCCCAAGATCATAATATTCAATATAAAAACAAATATTATTCTTGAGCGAAGCACGAAACACACTGTTAAAACTGCAGGAATAAAGTGCTATTTAAAATACCCACAAGTTACTTAGGGCCTTTGAGTATTAAAAGCTTAGGGCCAATCCTTTGTTTTTAATTTTTATATTAATCCTTTGTTGGGATAAAAACCGGTGCCAACCAAAAAAAAAAGATACCGAACGAATGTTGCTCCGTTGATGCGTGATTGAAGGACAAACCAGCAAAAAAATACGATTTTTCATTTCTAATATGAGTAACATAAATAAATTTAATTTTTTTTTAATATAAAATAAATACTTATAAAAGTTTAATTATATTAATTAATTTATTATTTATTTTTAAAATATACCATTCCTTGATTAATATGAATGAATAGTTGTTCAGAATAATCATTTGAAAAAAATTAAGAAACTGAATTACGTATTATATTTCTGTGTCAGTATAGTTAATAATAGAATAACCGCATTTTTTGCAATACAGATCAAACATAGATTAAACATTATTTTATTATACACTTCGCGTAATTTACGATAGTAAATAAAGCTGTTTATTCTTTTTAATTAGCAAGTGAGATGATCATTCGTGCAAACGCGCTGTTTTGGAGCGGACGCGTACTCAATAGTTGGTACATTTTTTTTTGCCTACCTTCAAAAAATTATATTTATTAAATATTATGTAAACATGAGTGAAATAAGTAAGGAAATCGAATGTGATCGTAATATTTCGTGTGTAAATGTATTTGACGAAAGTGTACAATACGAGAACAGACAGCCAGAGAAAAGACTACACGTTAGCAGTAGCGGAAGTATCGAAGAAGATGGGTTTATGACGGTGACGCGGCGGCGACCCAAACGCTTGGCTTTACGCAGGGCTAGTAGTAGCGATCTCAACGATGATATCGAAATGTTGAAACAAACATAAGAAAACGAGAAAATAGAAGTGAGTGTTACGTCTAAGGAAATTTTGCCCAAACAAATGGCATTAGCAAAATTATTACGAGCAGAAAATATACAAAGCATTTTGAATGTTAAATATAAAAGTCCGTATAAAGTTTTGATAGAGTTTGGTGACAAAGAAAATGCTAATAAGCTTCTTACAAATAAAAGGTTTGCTGATTCCGATTATAGATGTCAATTAACACAGGAGTTGCAAATGATATTTGGTATAGTAAGAAATATAGATTTGGATGTTAAAGAGGAAGAAATGGTGGAAAGTTTTGAAAGCGAATACGAAATATTATCTATTAAAAGGTTAAAGAGATTTAAGGAAAGTGGTGATTGGGTTGAGAGTGAGTCAGTTAGGGTGTGTTTTAAGAGTTCTATCTTACCCTTGTATATACTTATATACGGGTGCAGATTTAAGGTAGAACCATTCACATTTCCTGTCTCACAGTGCTCCTCTTGCTGGCGCTATGGTCATTCTAAGAAGTTTTGTCCAGGAAAGAAGGTATTATGCCCAAAATGTGGAAAACAACACTCTAATTGTGAGACCAAAGTATATACTTGCATTAACTGTAATGGGAATCATATGGCCCTTGATAGGATGGCCTGTCCTGTATTTCATAAAGAGAAGGAAATCAGAAAGATTATGTGTCAGGAAAACTGTACATATAGAAAGGCTCTACTTATTTACTACAATAAAAGGAATCCAAATGATAGACTACAGCGTGACAAGAGTAATGAGGTAAATGATGCAATTAAAAATAATAACGCTAATTATAATGAAAGAAGTTCTAATAAGACGTACAGAGATGTTTTAGTTACTGAAGCTGAAATTCATAATGAAAATAAAGAGGTATCGACAAATAGTGAAAAGGAAGAGGAGAACATTGAAAAGGCATTAAACGAGTCACATAAAGTTAAAAGAAGGATGAAAAAAAGTCCTAAAATAGAAGGCACAACATTTTTTGATGATGAATTTATGACTGAAAATATTGAAAGAGAGAGACAACAAGGAGAGCATAACGATCAGGAGAAAAAACGTAAAAGACTTGATTTTGCAAGATTGTTATTGAAAATTAAAGAAGTATGCTTCTCACAAACAAGCTTTGAGGCTAAAATTAAATTGATTTTTAAAGTCATTATGGACGAAATTAAAATGCTAGTGTTTGATTTAATAAGGGGTAGTGACATTTTCAATAACATCTTTAATATATTTTGTAATGTATAGTAAGAACAAGAAGCGCAAGTTATGTTTCACACTTGCTATTGGCATTGTGTTCGGAACCAAAATTTGAGAGAAACACTAATGTATGAACTTAATTTAAATTTTATGAATACTGGTATTTTTAACTCTATTTTTAGTAAACCGCTGAGCATTTCGGCTATTAAAGTATTGATTTGTATAAGATTTGTTAGTGATTCTCTCAAATTGGTATAGTTTTAGATTTAATTATAGTTGATTTAATTATAATCATTTATAAATTGTGTGTACCGATGGGGCCGACATATAGGTCACCTATAAAAGCCCCTTAAAAATAAATAAGATTTAAAAAAAAAAAAAAAAAGTGAGATGATTGCACTAAAATTCCTCAATCAATAATACGCTCTATTCGTAGCATTAACAGAATACAAACCTAATAACTAATAGGTACTTTAGAAGTCTATTGAATAAATAAAATAGATTGAGAAATCGTGATCCTCCAATATTCATAAACACATTCGACTTTAATGTATGTACAGCGTGTTTAAAAACTTTAATTTACTTATATATTTTTTTATTTTTTTTATCTACTCCAGCATCGAAAAGTTCCAATTTCGAGTTTGACAGCTGAATCGAAATGAACCCTCTTTCGGTTTTGCTTCTCATTTCGATGCAGCTCGTTGTATGGGAGCTGAATCGAAATGGTTATCTTCTTAAAATAGGATACCTAAAGCTAAGGCTCTGAGTTCTGGCACTTTTGTACCGTTCATATGACAGAGGCGCCACAGGCGGCTGGTGGCGGCTTACGGAGTTACTTTTTGTTGACAGAGGCGCCACAGGCGGCTGGTGGCGGCTTACAGAGTTACTTTTTGTTACTTTATTGAGCCTACGGCGTATTTTGTTAATGATTTTACTTCCTTGTCGTAGATAAAATCTTGTATGCAACTGAACGTAATTAGTCATTTTAATTCTCGTACTATCCTATTTTGATACTCGGCAAGCCTCGTATCAAAAAACAGCACTCGAATTAAAATTACCCTCATTATTAGTTGCATAAATAGCTATAACAGTATTGGAAATATTTCACTAGCTTAATAATAATAAGATAAGTAGTTATACTTTTTAGAGTGCAAGCCATAGTACTACACTAGCGGCACGCTATGATGGCCGGTTTGACACATTACAATAGTGATGTGGAATGTCAATTTATTCTCGAACAAAAAACAATTAAGTTTTGTTTTTGTACCTGATTAAATAGGTTTACAGTTCTCTGCGTACGTTCGGTCATATCGACGAAATCCACAACAAAGGGCTTGAACAGAGTCCAAATTAACGAGCAAGGGTCAACAGTAATGCAGTATCAATATTTGAAATCCAAAGCCAGGTCAAAACTATATCACAATCGCATTGCACTGACAGTTTATACTTTTCGAAGCAACGTCAATTCGAAACTGCTTTGTTTTGCATTGAGCATTGACGCGAGTTTGCCGGAGGTAGTAGTTGTGCTAGCCAGCGATCCTATGTGACGATCGTATTAGATTCCATTTTTAAAAATTTTCAATTTAGAAAACCAAATGCCGAGTTGTGGTATATATCATATAAAAATAAAAATTTTACCTTTTGTATGAAACAGCTGATATTTTTTTGCGATTTCAGAGGTTTGTCCACATAGTGAAAATTGTTCATATTCACAAGTGCATTCACCCCTTAAATGGTGCAAACTGATTTTTCTACACTTGTATACATTTTAGAAATCAATTTAATAAATAAATTTTGAGTCCTAAACCTAAAACTACATTCGATAAAATTTATGAATCTCTGCACATCACTATCGTCAATAAAGTAATACAATTATTTCCTTCAAAGTCGTTATCAATTAATACGGAACTTCATGAGCGGACAAACGTCAAACCGGCCATCATAGCGTGCCGCTAGTGTAAGTACTACCTGCGGCGGCAGTACTTACGGCACGTAGTCAGTGTGATAAAGAAATATCTGAGATTTACCGCTGAGGTTGAAATCTTGAGAGAAGAGTTCAAACGAGGCAGAAATATGACATAATATAATTTTGAGGAGAATAAGAGTGCAAGCTATAGATTTTAAGTCTTAGATTTACTGCAAATACTCTTATTTGTCACTGATTTTATCAACTTCAATTGGAAAAAACAGTTTTTTGACGTGATAACGTCTTATAAAGATGAACACCGGCTGCACGCACGAAAAAGTGTCACGTTTCGCCTGAGCCTGCGCGTGCAAGCGGGTGCGCGGAACAAGCGATAGAGAGGCACGATCGGCCCAAGCGTTGGGTTGTGACTAGAGAAAATTGTAATTTTCAATTAACTCTTTCTTTGTATTATACAAAATAATGATAATTCAGTGATGATAATTCAATTCAATTCATAAAAGTATGCAATTTTTCATCAATGTTTCTTTATGACGTTATCACGTAAAACTATCTTCCGTAAACCGACTTTACAGACAACCAATTTTTTCTATAACTCTTTATGAACTCATAATTGAGATCAGTGAGATACTCTCATATAACTTGGTCGTCATATTCGGTGATCAGGTGAGAGCAAAATCAAGCACAAACTTGTGATACAGAAACACGCTGTATAGTACCTTAAGATCGCAGTGTCTATGGGCGGCGAGCACGCCCGCTCGCTTAACCTCAGCTTAATTAAGTTATACGCTTTTATTGCTTCTCGCTTCTCGCCCTTCGCGGAAGAACAAAGGATCAATCTGCAATTTAGATAACGATAATTTGTTATGTAGCTTATCATATTCCGCCGGTTATTATTTATGAGGTGATCGAACATTTTGGAAATTTTATAGGACTTTTTGGGCTGCGCGAGTAAGATTTTTCTTCATACAAACGTAGAAAGTCAACTATTTGAAGTCAACTATTTGATACTTTATTCCCAAAATTAAGCATGCTATTGTTTAGATGTTTCCTGAGGAATATAAATACGATTCAAAACAGGATTCAGATTACAGGAGGAGAATCAAAGACATTACCGTCTCGGTAGAGTAGACAAGAAGAATAATTTTATTAGGACCATAGGCAACGTGGACGCGTTTGAGCGTCTTACTTAAATGGTGCGATGCATTTAAGCATTAACATATCTAGGGTCAAGGCTTTTTGACAAATATAACAGAAAATATTGATTTTGAAATTACAAGCTTCATAAAAGACTAAATTAAGAAAACAAAGATTAAAAACTAAAGAATTTAACACCAAAATCACGATTAATAAACAAAATTAGGAAAATGAAGACATCTGAAGAATCCTATCCGAATGTGATATCAATATTGTGACTCGTAGTTTCTAAATTAACGCAAGTCTACGTTTCTATGAAAACTCCAGCTTATGAGAGACTGAAAAACAGCAGCGACATTATTTTACTCAAAATAGTAAGTACATGACAACATCAGAAAACAGGTAGTGGCAACATAAATATGTCTCGACGTAACTCAAACGCTATTAGCTTAACAGCCGGGACCATTCGCGTCGCCGCAAATTAAGCAATGCCATAAAATGACACGCGTTAAGCCCTTGTAGGGAACACCATGGGGTGTTCGGATTTGGGCGTCCGCACTGGCATAGGTATATCCCTTAAGATGAAGCCTTGGACCAAAAAACACGAAAACGAGTACTTTTGAATGCGTAGTGTGAGTGCAACGAATGATATAATTAGAATTTAAATAAATTCAATATTTTAGCTCCGGGTATTAAAATTTTAAACGATGAGTCACTTCGCCTCTTAGGAGCACCTGTTTTAGAGGCCTCAGTTCCTCAATTTTTTACTGACTTAATTTCTAAATTCAAAAACACTTCCCATCATCTGTTAGATATTAATCCTCATATGGCAATGACCATCATTCGATTCTGCTTATTTGTTCCAAAATTTACTTACTTCGTTAGATGTTCACCTCTTTGGAAATTTAATAATTTATTGGAAAATTTGGATAATTTTATACAAAATATTCTATCTGAAATCTTAAATTGTCCGATAGATGATCAAGTATGGGCCCAGGCTTCTCTTCCGATCAGGTATGGAGGTCTGGGAATCCGCAAAATTTCTAGTGTCTCTCTGCCAGCTTTTCTTTCCTCTGCTTATAGTACACACACTCTCTTTGAAAAAATTATATCCCAGTCTTTGGGATCAATTGAGGTGTCGTACTTGGCAGAGGCAAGAAATGGTTGGTCAGCGATTAGCCCTTATCAATTGCCGGTTTCTCTTCCTTCCCAGAGACAGTGGGATGACATTATTTGTAAAAAAACTTTTGACGCAATGTTAATGCAAGCAAATTCCAAAGACCGTGCTCGTCTTCTCGCTGTCTCCGCGAAAGAATCCGGACACTGGCTCCATGCTATCCCTTCTGCTAATCTGGGCACTCTTTTAAACCACGCCACTCTTGCAGTGGTAGTTGGTCTTAGGCTTGGCGCCAAAATAACCCAGCCTCACCGTTGCCACTGCGGTGACCACGTCGACGCTTACGGTCATCACGGGCTCTCCTGTTCGAAGAGCGCTGGTCGTTTCTCCCGCCACAATGCCCTCAACGACATCATCCGCAGGTCTCTTGCTACTGCTCACGTGCCAGCTGTATTAGAACCTATTGGTTTGGCACGTAGTGATGGCAGGAGGCCTGATGGTATGACGCTTGTTCCTTGGAGGACAGGGAGGTCGCTTGTGTGGGATGCCACCTGTGTAGATACTCTAGCTGCTTCCCACATCCATGCGACCTTCTCTGTGGCGGGTGCAGCGGCTACTAGCGCCGAACAGGCTAAGAGGCGCAAATATGAGAAACTTGACAGTGGTTTCATATTTGCGCCTTTTGGTGTAGAGACCCTGGGGCCGTGGGGCCCGGAGGCTCGCGCACTTTTTTTTTAGAGATATCAAAAAAGGTGATCGAGTCTAAAGGGGATCCAAGAGCTGGCAGCTACCTTGGCCAAAGGATTAGCCTGGCCATCCAAAGAGGTAATGCTGCCAGCATCTTGGGTACTATGCCACACTGCGGTGGCTTGGATGGGGTTTTAGATTTTAATTAGTTTTTATTTTAGTTTTAATTTTAGAATTAAATTTAGGTTTATAGTATTGTATATATGAAATTTTCTATCTATAATATAATAAAACTGTAATTTATGGTTGAATAAAATATTTACAGAAAAAATTAGAATTTTAAAAATATCGTAAAAAGGGGGAAAACCTGTATAATTTCTTAAACTGGACACAATTTTTAAAAATAGTCTGACTTATTAAAAAAAAAAAAGGACAAATTTCACAACGAATTTCATTACGAATAAAATAGCCAGACCGCTATTCTATTTCATAGACCGAGAAGTTATTTTATTTTATGCTTATGTTATGAGTAATTATAAAAACCCAGTCAAAAATAACGCCTGGAGCTTACTGCTATCATCATCATCAGTTGTGTCAGGCGATTATCAACTTTATTATCAGTGCGACGCGTAAAATTTATCAGGGTGAGCGGGGAGTGTGGTACTTGATTTTTGAAACAATAGTTTATCAATGCGTCACCTTAAGGGGACCTTATTGTCACTCAAAATTGAATCTCAGTCTTTATGCTTGCAACTAAGACCCGCTTGCAGAGACGCCGGGTTAGTTAACTCAGGAATAAATTTGTAATTTTGACAGAAGCTTTATACAAAATCTGTCAAATCTGTCCTTTTAACCCAGAGATAGATGCTAAATCTGGGTTTAAAGGATAACTCGGCGTTTCTGCAAGCGCGCCTAAGCAAACTAATTATAATAATGATAATAAATTAATTACCGACGTTGTTTGAAAAAAAACTATCATGAGAAAATTATCAAAGGCAATCGATTATATCAAAGATGGATCAACCCATATGGTTGTTGTTGATTTAATTTTTTAAAATTCCCGTGGGAACTTGTAATTTATCGGGATAAAGTAGCCTATGTCACTCTTCGGATCATCAATTACCTATACCTCTGCGAAAAATCACGTCGATCCGTAGCTCTGTTGCAACGTGAATGCAGGACACACCGACAAACCAACAAACAAACACACTTATAATATAAGTATATTTGTATGATATTATGTACTGTTATGTATTCTGTGATATTACTAAGGATAAAGTAAGGATATACATGACGATATTGTCATTGTTTAAGTGCTAGATTTTGTACTTTTGTAGATTTTGTGATTTTGTATCATAATTCCTTTTTTATTCAATTTATTTAATGGCTTTTGTAAGCCTCAATCGAAGAAATAAATAATACAATACAATACAATACGATATATATTCACATTGTCATAAACTAGCAACATTTATCCTGATAACTGCACCGGTGGTATCTAGAGGCGGCACTTGACATGATATAGTAGCCACAAGTTGGTCTGCATGAAATATATAATTTTGAATTAAGAACAGGAACTGGGCAGGAAGAAAGGATACCAATCCGAAATGACTGGAGAGAAATCGGGACGAATTTTCGTTATTTATTTTTTACCTAATTCGTCTCATAATTGGCTAAATAAATAGAAATAGACCTTTTCATAGAAATAATTCGCCCTTGCTGATAAGAAAGACTAGGAACCCATTCTTGTTTCCTCGAAAATTTACTCTCAAAGTGCAAATAAATATATTTGCCTTAACAACGCCCATAAAGTGTAACGTTTCCTACTTCAAATAGGCATATTACCGATTTAGAGCCCGCGTCAAATCGCGAGGCATTCCTGTACGTCGCAGCTTGTATTGTGATGCTAACATTATTGCTCCGGACCACCATTTCAGCTCTTTCTGAACGTTTTCTGGAAGCTCGAGATGGTGATTTGATGGTCATTGTTTGTTGAGATACGGGATGCTGTATGCCCATTTTGGATTTGAAAAGGGGTTCATACAAAGTGAGCAATTATGGGATGGTTTAAAGCTTTGGTAGTCGCTTTGCTTCTGTTAAAATATTACAAATGACTACTTGGGGATAACTGGGACTCCATAAATGTAAATTGTCATTATGACATGCCTACTGGCTCTTATTTGGTCCGGAATGTTATGTCCGTACTACCGTAAATGTTACAAAATGATCAGAAATTCTGAACACTAATATTTTCAACCGACTTTTAAAAAAGGAGGAGGTTAAAAATTCGTCGGTTTTTTTATGTATGTCCACCGATTATTCGAAGATGCCTAAACCGATTTTGGAAATTCTTTATTAGTTTGAAATGGTATACTCCCCAGGTGGTCCCATAGAAATTTAATCGAAATCAGTCGAGCAGTTTTTAAAATATCAACAACAAATTATATACTTTGTATAGTATATATCTACTTAATACTACATTAAAATTAAATTTATTCTAAAATTAAAACTAAAATAAAAATTAAATAAAATCTAAAACCCCATCGAAGTCGTGGCATAGCATTACCCCTTTGGATGGCCAAGCTAATCCTTTGGCCAAGGTAGCTGCCAGCTCTTGGATCCCCGGTAGACTCGATCACCTTTTTAGATAGCTCTACAAAAAGCGCTCGAGCCTCCGGGCCCCACGGCCCCAGGCTCTCTACACCAAAAGGCACAAATATGAAACCACTGTCAAGTTTTTCATATTTGCGCCTCTTAGCCTGTTCGGTGCTAGTAGCCGCTGCACCCGCCACAGAGGAGGTCGCATGGATGTGTGATGCAGCTAGAGTATCTACACAGGTGGCATCCCACACAAGCGACCTCCCTGTCCTCCAAGGCTCAAGCGTCATACCATCAGGTCTCTTGCCATCACTACGTGCCAAACCAATAGGTTCTAATACAGCTGGCACGTGAGCAGTAGCAAGAGACCTGCGGATGATGTCGTTGAGGGCATTGTGGCGGGAGAAACGACCAGCGCTCTTCGAACAGGAGAGTCCGTGATGACCGTAAGCGTCGACGTGGTCACCGCAGTGGCAACGGTGAGGCTGGGTTATTTTGGCGCCGAGCCTAAGGCCAACTACCACTGCAAGAGTGGCGTGGTTTAAAAGAGTGCCCAGATTAGCAGAAGGGATAGCATGGAGCCAGTGCCCAGATTATTTCGCAGAGACAGCGAGAAGAAGAGCACGGTCTTTAGAATTTGCTTCCATTAACATTGCGTCAAAAGTTTTTTTACAAATAATGTCATCCCACTGTCTCTGGGAAGGAAGAGAAACCGGAAATTGATTTGGGCTAATCGCTGACCATCCATTTCTTGCCTCTGACAAGTACGACACCTCAATTGATCCCAAAGACTGGGATATAATTTTTTCAAAGAGAGTGTGTGTACTATAAACAGAGGAAAGAAATGCTGGCAGTGAGATACTAGAAATTTTTATATATTATGTAAATATTTAAATAAACAAAGATAATAATAAATAAAAAATCTCTTTGTATAGTGTGTGTGTGTGTAATGTAGTAAAGTGGGAGTTTGAAGGCGGTTGTTTATAAATAATTATGAAAACTGCTGAGTTTCTTACCGGCTCTTCACGATTTGTTTTTAGTATAAACTATAGATTTAGGATTGGCAGTCGTAGTAGTAGAACAATAGCTCCATGAATGCGGCAACGTATTCGATGCCAAATACACAATTAACAATAGTTTACTTCAAAGAATGTATACTGTCCGTGATCTTGGAATTATATTTGACGCTAAACTTAGCTTTCTTCAACACATCGACAATATTTGCAGATCTGCGCGTAAAATGTTAGGGTTTGTATTTAGAAACTCCAAACCTTTTAAAAAATTCAAGACTAAAAAACTTCTGTACTCTTGTCTAGTCAGAAGTAAACTCGAATACGGGACAATAATATGGAATCCTAGTTACCAGATCCACAAAGATCGAGTTGAAAGTATACAGAGACGGTTTACACATTTTGCTTCCGGATCTAGCAAAGGAGTACCCTACTTTACTCGACTTAAAACTTGTAACTTAAACTCGCTATCGGACAGACGAAAACTACACGGTATGGTCTTTTTACATAAGCTTATGAACGGAACTATAGATTGCCCTGAGTTACTAAGCCAGATATTCATCAAAATTCCCTCACGTATGCCGCGGTATCCAATTCATCCCTTTACACACAGTGTCACTAAAACTAACCTCGGTCACCATTCAATAATACCGCGGCTAAGTAGATTGTACAGAGAACTATCGGTCAAAGACAGGTCTATCGATTTATTCTGTGACAAAATCGAAAAATTCAAAGTTAAGGTTAAAAATGCTTTTTAAAGCATATAACATATTCATAGTCTCCATTGCAAGCTTATTAATTTAACTTTTTGTCTAGTTTAATTTAGGTTATAACTTGTGTTTGTATTTGTATATATTTTGTAATAATGTTTAAGTACGACCTATTTATAAATTTTGCATGATGTGGCTGCCTATAAGTGAAATTACGTGTCTTTCACTACCTTATGTTTATTTTAAGTTTAAGTATATTTTACGTGTAATTTTGTTGGTTGTCCAAATAATTAAATAAATAAATAAATAAATAAATAAACGTAATATAGTCCATTCGAGGTCTGTTTGAAAACGTCAAACATTGGTTGCTACGATGCTACGTGGGTACGCCAGTTCAGGCGTACTATGAATGCGAGCGGTTTTTTATAATTTAATACAAAAAAATCTTTTAAAAAACCGACTTCAAACGCCCGCGCCATTACAAAGTATATAATTTATTGTTGATATTATAAAACCCGCACGACCGATTTCGATAAAATTTCAATGGGACCAATCGGAAGTAAACCCTTTGAAACAAAAAAATAATTTTCCAAAACGGTTCAGACGTCTTCAAATAATCGGTGAACATACATAAAAAAAAAGATTCTGACGAATTATGACCTCCTCCTTTTTTGAAGTTGGTTAAAAAAGATTTTTTTTATTATTAGTTGACGAGATTGTATCCGGTGATTTTTTTCTGTTGCTCAGAAAAAGTCACGGGTAACATCGAATATCCTGAAAAATTTAAATTTGACGACCTCCCTGGTGCAGTGGTGAACGCTGTGGTCTTATAACTGGGAGGTCTCGGGTTCGACTCCCGGCGGGGGCGATTTGGGAGTTTATAATTTCTGAATTGTCTCTGGTCTGGTCTGGTGGGAGGCTTTGGCCATAGCTAGTTACCACCCTACCGTCAAAGACGTGCCGTTAAGCGATTTAGCTTTCCGGCACGATGGCGTGTAGAAACAGATTAGGGGTAGGTATCTGTGGGTTGAATATACACTGCCATACCCCTTCCAAGTTAACCCGCTACCATCTTAGACTGCATCGTCACTATCCATCAGGTGAGATCGCAGTCAAGGAAAAAAAATCAACTTACCTAATCGTACAATTGCCATTTGTTGTATTATTAGAAGCAGATGGGGCTGGGTGCTTTTTTTGTTATTCAATGACCAGGTAGCCCTTGACTGCGGTCTCACCCGATGGCAAGTGTCGTGTCAGTAACGCGTGTCTGTTTGTTGCAGCGATACTTCAGCGTGCGACGTACAAGGTCGGCCTCCTCACGATCCAGGGGGTCTCCACGTGCCTCTACCTCTGCATGGACGCCTGCGGGTTCCAGTATGCTAATGTAAGTGTACCCTTAGCTAAGGCGCCGCGCACACGGACCAACTTCAATAGGGTATTTGACTGTTGTCAAAATTTTGATATTCAGCCATTTTAATCGAAAATGATAAGAATCATCATTCATTATTGGCAACCCATCAACGTCTCACTACTGAGCGCAGGTCTCCTCTCAGAGAAGGGTTACAGGCCATAGTCCACCACGCTGGCCCAATGCGAATTGGCGGACTTTCACACACCTTCAAGAACATTATGAAGAACTCTCAGGTGTGCAGGTTTCCTCACGATGTTTTCCTTCACCGTTGAAGCAAGTGATATTTAATTGCTTAAACGCACGTGACTCCGAAAAATCACAGGTGCGTACCCGGGATCGAACCTGCGACCCCCCGAATAGGAGACCACAGTCCTAACCACGAGGCTATCACTGCTACATGTAAGAATAACATTCGTAAAAAGAGAGAATAAATCGGTCAAAAAACAAGCTATAAGCTGTTTTACTGTGACTGTATCTGTCTCTTTCTAAAAAGAAATTTTCTATGGAGCGTGTATAGAGCTGCTGACTTGTGACATCACAATTCAGTAGGGGTCTCTCTGTCTAACGCTATATTTCCGAAACTAGTTAAGATATTTAAAAAGGAAAAATGGCATTGTGTTATAATATTTAAAAGTGTTATTTTAAATGAATAAAAAAATATTAGTCAAATACCCAATTGCCGAAACTGACAACTTTTAAAAGTTTCCATACAGTGGCAGTCACTAGAGTTGCTACGTCTACGCAGTTTCTCAGAATTATATGAAAATCGTGAAAACGGCTTGGTGCGAGTTGCCGATTGCTGCAACACTTTATCTTAAGATAAAACGCGGGCAGCAGTTTATCCATATAAACATATTCTTCGTTAATAATAAATAAAACAATAAGCAAAATATGTTTGTACCATAAAATCCATAATCTATCCCATGTTTTGCTATTATTATTTTTTTTTTTCAATAAATTAATAAGTAATTATATTATGGACAAGGGACCTTCAAAAGAAACATTGCAAAAATGGCCCAATTTTACCGCCACCATCAGACATTCGCCAATTTGCCGCCCATCGACTATTTATTTATTTATTTATTTATTTATTCTGTACATTTTTTTTTTTATGAATATTAGTTTATTATGACAATTTGACTTTATACAGAGCTTTTTGTAGAGCTAACTAAAAAGGTGATCGAGTCTACCGGGGATCCAAGAGCTGGCAGCTACCTTGCCCAAAGGATTAGCTTGGCCATCCAAAGGGGTAATGCTGCCAGCATCTTGGGTACCATGCCACACTGCAGTGGCTTCGATGGGGTTTTAGATTTTATTTAATTTTTATTTTAGTTTTAATTTTAGAATAAATTTAATTTTAATGTAGTAGGTAGTTTTAATTTTTAGAGTAAATTTAGGTTTAATGTAGTATACTGTATAAAGTCAAATTGTCATAATAAACTAATGTACATTTTAATACTTAAAAACTAAACTTAAATATAAAAAGGACGTGTACAAGGACATCTTATCGCTACAAAAGAGGATCTCTTCCAGATGCCCTAGATGTGACTATACTATGACTATGAGGGGTGTTACCTTTTCGCGCCCTAAATACTGAACCGATTTCGACAAAATTTTGTAAGAAGATAGCTTGCATCTAGAGGAAGGACATGGATACTTTTAATCTCGAAATATCTAGGGATTCCCACGGGAATCCACGCGAATGAAAATCGTGGGTACAGTTTTTGCAATTCACGAAGGCGAGTGAGCTTTACTCGTGGTTACTTCGTGTACATGCACATTGCATAAATGTGCGTGCTTGTCAAAGCCTATGTGGGAGCGGGCTGGCGCGAGCATTGCGCTCGCTTCGCACTTATACAGATACAACACTCACACAACCATAAGTCAGTCGCCCTCGTGAATTGCAAGAACTATATCAGCTAATGAATGACGCACAATAATTTGCGGCAATGCTTGAAATTCGGTCGAGAGGACATTATTATCATCATAGAAGTCCATTGCTACCGCGCATCAGTATATAAATCAATTCCACTCTACACTTAGGACATACAAATTAAAGTCACCAATCAATATCACTTGTAATCACACTTAATGAAACGAAAGTGAATCAAACGCAATCAACAAGACGCAGATTTTTATTGGCGTCGAACGAGAGCGATGCATCCTTGGCACAGTTATAAATGAATCAAACGGCGGCGCGGCGTGTGTTGATTCGTCCGACGTTAACTCGTAAACACTTCCAGTAAACTCACAATGAGTGACTGACCTCCGACGACCTCTCCGGTACAACGGTGTACTGAACTAGCTGATGTGCGCGACTTCGTCCGCTATATTTGTTGATCATAGAAGTGACTCTTCTTCGTCTTCGATTTCTGTCAGTAAATTGAATAAATGAGACATTCCGAATAGTCGTCGTCAGCAACCCATCAACGTCTCACTACTGAGCACAGGTCCCTCTCAGACAAGGGTTATAGGCCACAGTCCACCAAGCTGGCCCAATGCGAATTGGCGATTTTCACACACCTTCGAGAACATTATAGAGAACTCACAGATATGCAGGTTTCCTCACGATGTTTTCCTTCACCGTTGCAGTTTGTGATATTTAATTTCCTAAACGCACTTGACTCCGAAAAGTCAGAGGTGCGTACCCGGGATCGAACCTGCGACCCCCCGATTAAGAGACCACAGTCCTAACCACTACGCTATCACTGCTTCCGAATAGTAAACCAAATAAACAAAAGTAAAAACGGAACATATAAAAATTAAACAAATCAGATTTGCAATAGGCGGCCATAAAGTTAAGAAGCGTATCTCTTCCAGGCAACAAATAAAACCAAAATCTATCAGGGTGATAAAATGTTTTAGATAGAGATTAGCTTTTATATCTGCGATATCGTCCGCGTGAAATAAGGTTCAAAAATCCTCCTATCTCACTTTCCACGTCCTAGACTAGACCCTCGCAAAAAATCATGTCAATCTGTGTATAGCTCTACCGACATATAGGTATACACACTTTCGCATCCTTACTAAAATAATTTAAAAATGCGAAAATTTGTTTGATTTGGTTTATTATCCTTCAATCACACAGCAATAGATCGAGGTATTTTTGCATGGGTATAGATGAGGAATTGGAAAGTGACATAGAGTGCCTCTTATTCCGAAAAAACAGAGGTTTCCCGCGGGATTTTAAACCAAACGCCACGTGGACGAATTCACTGGCATTTAAGTTAGTTAGAAATATTCGTAAGGGTAGTAAAGATAATCTAAAGATATAAAAGGAAATAAGTTGACTGACTGATCTATCAACGCACAGCTTAAACCACTGGACGGATCGGGCTGAAAGGCATGCAGATAGTTATCATAACGTCGCAGGCATCCGCTAAGAAAGGATTTTTAAAAATTCGACCCCTAAGGGGTCTGAAAAAATAGGGGTTTGAAAAATCAAGCTAAGTGATCGAAGCCGTGTGCAAAAACTTGTGAACTATACAATCTTCAGGGTATTTTGGTAAACGCTACCTATAACTTCCCTCACAGTGGGATCTAAATACAAACTGTAGTGCTTACTGCAGCGACGAAGTGGTAAATAGAGCAGCACTGTTGGTGCAGGGCATGGTCCGCTTATAGCTGCAGTATGGAGTCATTTGTTAATCGTTAATTACCTAATTAAGATAACCTGGCTCGTGTTAAAATAGTTTAGTTAGCTGTTAGGCTCAAATAAAGGAAATAATAATATCTTCACTTTTTTTCGTTGTACTCCTTGCTAGAAAGTTGTTTTTTTTAATTCGATGACAAAATAGTTCTTGATTGCGATCTTATCTAATGGTAGCGAGCTAACTTGAAAGGGGTATGGCAGTGAACATTCAACCCATACCCCTAATCGGTTTCTACACGCCATCCATCGATGCATCGTGCCGGAACGCTAAATCGCTTGGTAGCACGCGGCGTAACTAGCCACGGCCAAAGCCTCCCACCAGACCAGACCAGATACAATTCAGAAATTATAGATTCCCAAATTGATCCCGCCGGGAATTGAACCCGAGATCTCCCAGTTATTAGACCACAGCGCTCACCACTGCGCCAGGGAGGTTTACTCTTGATCACCTGGTATGGTATCGAGATCTGAACTGAAATGATTAGTTGCATTTTAATGAAGAAATTAGCAATTCAGACAGGTACAGTTTTTAAGAAATATTACCTACCTGCATTTACTGATCCTTTAAAAATCAAAATCCGATAAAATATATCGATATCTATCGATATATTTATTGTTGAACATAGAGATATTAGGGCCATTTAAACTGAATCAACAAAGACGCTCTATTACAGTATATTAAGCTTATCGATTGATCTCGGAGGAATTTATCGATCTATCGATGATCGATGATGCAGGCGGTGAAAGTTGTATTATGACGCCGACTTATGGAAAAAGTATTGTATTACAACTCACACTTGGATTAGTGGCAGGGTCAGCTCGTAATATGGAAAGACGAATTTGGTTTAATTGAAAAAAAATATTTCCTATTATTATTTCATTCATCTCAACGAATGATCTTTTTTCCTTCAGAATAAGAAGGATTTAAGCCAATATCCACCCCGCAGCACAAATGCAGATTTTTTTTATAAAAGAATATCAGCCAAGTTGAAGTTGACTAATATCCTCCTCTCCCCTCCAAATAAGCGGAAAGCTTGTGTCAGGAGTGGGCACGACAATAGTGCAACGGGTGGGATTCAAACCTGCGACCTTTCAGTTTTCAGTCCGCACCTTTAACCGTTGGGCTGTTGAGGCTTCAAAGATTAAGATTAGATTAGAATAGTATTTTATTCAAAGAAACTTTAAAAAGTGCTTTGAATGGTCAAGTTAATCTACCACTGGCTCGGAATACCAACCAACAATAAGTAACTGGACGGTTGATTGGCAGACACACACCTTTGCGATCGTAATGGAGAAGGGAGACTGTTTACGGTGAAGGAAAACATCGTGAGGAAATCTGCGTGTCTGAGAGTTCTCCATAATGTTCTCAGAGGTGTGTGGAGTCTGATTCGCACTGGGCCAGCGTAGTGGACTAAACCTTTCAAAATTCAAAATTATTTATTTCACGTAGGCCAACCTGTGGCTCTTATGACACGTCATGACTCTACCACCGGTTCGGAAAGCGGATTCTGCTGAGAAGAGCCGGCAAGAAACTCAGCAGTTGCTCTTTTCAAAATAATCATTTTACAATATTATTGTATGTTGTTGTATGTTGTATGTAGCTATTACATTGTAATTATTTCGATAGGACACCAATGTATATCCAGTAGTAGTGGGCCGACGATCGGTTGTAAACTTGTAATTCAAATTCAAAATTATTTATTTCATGTAGGCCAACCTGTGGCTCTTATGACACGTCAAGATTCTACCACCGGTTCGGAAAGCGGATTCTGCTGAGAAGAGCCGGCAAGAAACTCAGCAGTTGCTCTTTTCAAAATAATCATTTTACAATATTAATAAGTAGCTATTACATTGTAATAAGTTTTTATACTATCTTGTGGGCAGCTGGATGGCAAGCTGATTTAACCCGTGCATATTTATTAGAATAGAATATGACATTTCCACAAAACGTACTACAATTCAATTCATGTCAAAGACGGGCAGACAGAAAGTAGCCCCATTCCCGCCGGCGGCACCCGTTCACGAGCATGACGCATGATCCAGCCATTGCTTCGCTCGACCATATTTGAGGGAACGTAATGATGATGACTACATCAACTCACTAGTAGGTGTACCACGTACATTTTATTAACTTGTTAACATCACTCGGTCTCATAGCTTTGATGTTAGTTTGATAACTACAAGCATAGAGCTGTCATATCTCTAGAGTAGCAATACTCCAAGACCATGCTGCTTTTAGCGAGTCTATCAATAATATGAACTGTTAGATAATATAACAAAAGTCAAAGACTTTTTAAACAAGAAGTTTATCAACTTATCATTACTGCGCAATGTGACCGTTAAATTTGAATGCATTCGAATCTAACGTTTGTACATATGACCTTTAATTCTATACGGATGTGAAGAGTGAAGAGAAAACTTCAGAAGACGCATAGAAACTTTTTCGAGATTTGGGTATGTTAGAGCAATAGAAAACACGAACTTTGCGAACCTGTCATGATGAGAAAATTCGTATATTTAAAGCACGTGCGATGGCACAAGAGATACGAATTCCTATATCCTATCGTGATTGCAAAAGTTGCTGGAAAAGAAGGCGTTGATCGCAGAATAATGTTCCGCCCCCGATTGTCTAAAAGTTGCCGATAAAAATCTTGTTCATTTCACGGCATTAGCGTCAAAGTAAAATAAAGCATATCAGCATTAAATTAGAGCTCAATTACGTGTATGCATTCTCATACGTTTAGGTATGTACGATACGCTCCATAACGCTCCATGTTAGTATCGGTTGTACTGAATTTGTGACTTTAAATCAATACAGTCAAGGAATATTTTACTTTGACGCTAATGCCATGAAGTGAATAAGATTTTGATCGGCAATTTTTAGACAATCGCACCTCTGACTTCGTAATGTTAGGCAGTGGATGAGAATAGCGAGAATTGTGGACGCGCTGAACTGTTTCGACTCGCGAGGAACATATTGAAAGAGGAAGAAAGAAGCTTTTTTGTAGCCTTAAGGGTTGTTACTCCATAGTCTAAAGTTTAACTCAATGATTACAAGCATCTAAAATCCCTAAACGTGTTAAACTAGCGGCACGTTATGATGGCCGGTTTGACACATTACAATAGTGATGTGGAATGTCAATTTATTCTCGAACAAAAAACAATTAAGTTTTGTTTTTGTACCTGATTAAATAGGTTTAATAAAACAAAAATGTATATGTTTATTTAATTTATTTGAACGAACTGAATATTTGAATGATAAATAGTTACGAAGGCGTATTACGAACTCACGTGTCTGACTATTTAGAACAGTTCTCTGCGTACGTTCGGTCATATCGACGAAATCCACAACAAAGGGCTTGAACAGAGTCCAAATTAACGAGCAAGGGTCAACAGTAATGCAGTATCAATATTTGAAATCCAAAGCCAGGTCAAAACTATATCACAATCGCATTGCACTGACAGTTTATACTTTTCGAAGCAACGTCAATTCGAAACTGCTTTGTTTTGCATTGAGCATTGACGCGAGTTTGCCGGAGGTAGTAGTTGTGCTAGCCAGCGATCCTATGTGACGATCGTATTAGATTCCATTTTTAAAAATTTTCAATTTAGAAAACCAAATGCCGAGTTGTGGTATATATCATATAAAAATAAAAATTTTACCTTTTGTATGAAACAGCTGATATTTTTTTGCGATTTCAGAGGTTTGTCCACATAGTGAAAATTGTTCATATTCACAAGTACATTCACCCCTTAAATGGTGCAAACTGATTTTTCTACACTTGTATACATTTTAGAAATCAATTTAATAAATAAATTTTGAGTCCTAAACCTAAAACTACATTCGATAAAATTTATGAATCTCTGCACATCACTATCGTCAATAAAGTAATACAATTATTTCCTTCAAAGTCGTTATCAATTAATACGGAACTTCATGAGCGGACAAACGTCAAACCGGCCATCATAGCGTGCCGCTAGTTTAATTAGTGGCCTTAAAATAAAACCTTTTCGTGGGAAGCGCCGCAGCTGGACATTATAACAATTTTACGGCTTAATTTAATAAGTTTCTACTTCTTACTGGTATGGTGGATATAATATTTTTATTATACTTAAGATTAAAATCTATTTTTAAGGCGTATCACAAACTAGCCTTTTTTATTAGGGCGAGCGAAGCGAGCGCTATCACTATCCCACAACCTGAGCATTTTTGTGGTACACTTTACTGAAAAACTATCACGCCTATAGATTTGTGCTTTAACATAGTAATTTAACTTCATATCCAGATGTGTTATCTGTCAAAAAAAAAATATAAATTTTTAACCATTAAAAAAATGAACATTAACAATTTTGTATTCATTGGATAGATGTTATTGTACTAGTAACGCCATCTGTTAGAAAACCAAAGAGTTAACATCACTGCAACAGAATTTATTACCCTAAAAACTACGAACTACGTGAGCCCTCACAAAGCTCAGCTTTTTGCTAGTTTATCTTGTGACTGGAACTAGTTTTGACTATTGCTATGACGTTATAAAGTTATATTTTTTCTGATGAACTCTGGTGTAAACATGCTCAAAATCAACTTAGCAGTTAATAAAACGTTTACAAATAGATAATTAATAATATAATATAATATATAATAATAATAATAATAATAATTTATTTATTTCAGACATAATATCCATATTAAATAAAATAAAATAAACCATAAAATTAAATTAAATCAAATCAAATTAAATTCACATTAAATTAAATAATTAAATTAGATTGAAATTAATACAAAAACACAATTAAGTTAGATTAAAATTAATATAAAAACACAAGCACAATTGATTATATTCAAACTCTAATTCAAGTATCGTCTGGGGTACTCGGTGTTCATGTGTAGTGACACCCAGCGCTTCATAAAAGGGTTTTCCCATTTTCCTGATAATGTTCTCAGAATACCGTTGCAGCTCCCACGTACTCTGCTCATCACAGATGCTGCTCTTTTCCTCATAATACCGTAAAAATCATCGGTACGAGCCTCAGCAAACATCTGTGACGCACTGCAGAAACGCGGCAGCCCCATCAGCATTCTGAAACCATTATTGAACTGAACTCGTAGGTCGTTGTAGGCCCTCTGCGTATACTTCACCCACAGGCTGCACGTATAAAAAGTTGTGCAATATGCCTTAAAAAGTGTGAGCTTTACCTCTGTATTGCAACGAGCAAACCTGCGGGCTATCATATTGCATCGGACCGTCAACGCCCTACGCTTCCTTTCTATGTCTTTAACATCAGACATATCTTCCGTCACAATGTGCCCCAAGTATTTGAACTCTGTCACTCTCCTAAGTGGAACCCCGTTTAGGGTTACGGACGGAATGTCACCTACGGTGTTCCCTTTCGCCTTGAATATCAACAGCTCGCTCTTCTTCACATTATATACAAGTCCATGTGACGCAGCATAGGATTCGCATATCCTGAGGAGCCTTCTGAGTGCGCTGATTGATGGGCTCATGCAAGACCATATCGTCTGCATAGCTTAAATTATTAATAATTGTACCATCAATCGAGCAGCCGATCCCGGTCCCCCTCAACTCATCAATCAATTGGTTTATGTAAATATTAAAGAGAGTAGGAGATGTTAAGCCCCCCTGTCTTACGCCACACTCAAGACGATATGGCTCTGAGTGAGCATCGGCCCACTTGACACTATTCGTTTGTGAGCTGTACCAAAATTTCAAAATGCTAATTATTTCCGACGGCATATTTAAGCTCTGTAACTTCTGCCATAGCTTGTTGTAACAAACCAAATCAAACGCCTTGGAAAGGTCCAGAAAAGCAAATTAATGTACCTACCAACGAAACAATAATAGACAGGTTTTTTTTGAATACTAAGTAAAGATTAGCGACTCTGAGTGCGGTAGAAATAGACTTTTTATCTTCCTTTTTTAGACTAACTTTTCTTTCTGTGTCGAATTCAAAATACACGTTTCATTCAATCAGAAATTTTAATATATTTGTCGGTAATGATTCTATCTACAGTTGATTCGGTACGATTAAACAAGAAACTCGGTGGTAACTACGAATGTAATAAGTTGCTGACTGTTTATGCATGACTACATGAATAATTCAATGAATAATTCATTCTATACTGATTCAATTTTCAATATATCTTGCTTGAGTTGCAAGGGCTAATGCTAATTTCGTCTTTACGGACAAAATGTAAGGTGACTTATACGACTATCTTTGATGTTATTGGAGGAACAATATTTTGGTGCGCGATTCAATTTAAGCCATATTTTAACTCTCTATTTTATATAAAATAATTTTAATTTTTTTGATTGGATGAAGATTTTCAAATCATTTTTCCTTCCTTCGTTTTTCTAAAAAAAAAAAGTTATTCTAAATGACTCATTGTATAATCCTGTTCTGAAGATTATTTCAGCCAAGACAAAAAATGAGATTTTTTGATGATAGAGACGATATTACGAATAAACAATCAGAAAAAATTAGCTTAAATTTTTTTATTTCGATAACGCCGACCTCTTCAAAGAAATTTTTAGGCGATTTCCTGAATGACAAAATTGAGTTCATTATTATGATATATTAAACAGTACGTACCACGATTAACTGACGCCCCTTCAAAAAGACCAAGAAGGCAGGTATGGATGTAGAATCTATCCATGACAGCTTCAACTTGACGTAGAATCTACCCATGACAGCTTCAACTTGACGTAGAATCTACCCATGACAGCTTCAATTTGACGTAGAATCTATCCATGACAGCTTCAACTTGACGTAGAATCTATCCATGACATCTTCAACTTGACGTCTCGAAACACCGCAGTCCCTTCGTGACCGCCACGGTCCATTCAACTCTCAAGTGGATCGAAATAAGGACATTTTCAACAAAACAATTATCGTGGTACGTACTCGTATAATATTATAATTATGTCTTAGATCTGATTATCTTTAAAATGGAGTTTAATAGTCTTGTCTTGTTTAGGATTTAAAAAATTCGTGATAAAAAAGTTACTCAACCGCTCGTCAGTCAACAGCCTAGGCCTACGTATCAAAGTAACTACTTCCGCGTACCCGCAGCGTTGCGCCACCTGACGATCTTCGGGAGCGGGGTGAGGTGTTCTAGTATCGGTCCATCATCTCTGTTACTGTGGGGTGACCATGCCCTAGATCCTTATCTCAATAATAAAATAATTAGCAGGACTGACTAATTTAGATTTTGTGGGATGTAACATCCGTTATATTGATTTTTTTCGTATAACATGTAGCTTATGTCACATAGATCATAACAACAAATAGATTGACACCTCATTCAACAAAATGGCTCAGTAGTTTACGTGCTACTGTGGAACATTCGTGAATACATACACACATATACTGCTGAAAAATTTATCTAAATACTTGAATAGACTGATAAAATCATAACCCTTTTTGGATATGCCGTAGGTAAGGATTTTTAATATTTATTTAATTTTTAAGAGTGGGTGTGCGCTCGTTAACAGTAAACAGATTTGATTTTTACAGTAGTAGATCAAGTGTCAGTTATCCGAAAAAAAAACACGCAAGAATTACATCATACTGCCAAGGGACGTGTTTGGGCAAAAACATAAAATGATGAAATTTGTTCGATAATAAAAAATCGCGAAGTTAGGTCTAATTTTTAACCAATATTCATTTATTTTCAATGTGTTGCATATTACAGAGCCAAAATTTTTACATTAAATTCCGATTGATATTATCAAGAGAGCAGCCTAGGGAATTGAAAAGAAAATGAATAATTTACGAGTTACAAAGTATTTTGGCGCTTACTACACTCCTATTCCGCGCAAAACGCTTTCTTTTGTCGCGCCTCACATGAGGTTGTGGCTATGTTTTATCTCATCGCGAAATCTGATTTTTTTTGGGGTTACACGCGCTCTTATGGGGCTTTCGTCCGACACTAGAGACATGTTATATTTGTATAGTCAAAGTCCGACACGGACACGCCAGCCTCATCGTAACCTAACTTACAATTTTCTAATTTTAGTTAAAATAAAATTCTGGTGGAATGTAACAGAAACTCAGAGTAACTATTAGTAGGTATAGAGTGCTAATATCGCACTGTTCGCCCAATACGCAGTGTGGACAGGTGAACTATAGTTACCTATATTGATAGATACGTGTCGAATAGGGATGGGTAATAATGCGCCGTAAGCGCAATTGTCGATGAATACAGCTGAATGGCACAATACTTACCTTACTTATGTAATGATCTGTTTTTTTTAGTAAATCAATATTGTTTTTTAATTTGAAAGTATGAATGTGCTTAGATTTGTATATTATATAAAAAGAAAGTTAAAAATAAAACGAGCTATTTTATCTTCATATTTATTTTTGAGTTATTATTGACCCATAACCGCCGAATTATCATATTAAGCGACATTTTTACCTAAATTGAGCTTTTATTACAAAACGATATTTTAAACTATAAAGGACTATAAACTATGATGGGCACGTCAACATTTCCTATTAAAATAACTGAAACATATTTGAAGTTAATATTTTATGTTCCCGGGAAATAAATTTGTAAAAACAGAAAATAAATCGGCCAAAAAACAAATAAGTTATAAGCGTTTTTATTATAACTACTAAATCTATCTCTTTCTAAAATGAAATTTTCTATAGAGCGTGTATGAAGCTGCTGACTTGTGACATCACACTTCTATAGCACTTTATCTGTCTAACAGACACTAGTTAGTTTCTGAGACTAGTTAAGATATTTAAAAAAAAACGGCATAGTGTTATAATATTTAAAAACATTATTTTAAAGAAATAAGAAAATATCAGTCAAATACAAAATTCGCTAGTTTATCGTCACTGTAATGTTAGACACACGGTTTATCGCGTCGCGACGCGTCGCCAGTCACCTTACCAGTGCGGTCGCGGCCTAAGCACGGTAATATTATCTGTATACAGTATTGTAACTTCATACAAACGGACGAAGCGCGAGCTATGCCTACGCGCCTCGATCTCGGTAAGCGCTCGGTACGCAGACAGTCGCGACTGTGCCGCAGTGACGAACGGACGGTGTTATTTTTTTTAACAATAACTGCGCAATTTTTTTACTAAAAATAAGTTCAAGTACATATTTAATATGACGAGGAGGATTTATTGTGCTGTTTTTGGTTGCATGAATTCGTCAATAACGCATCCAGAGATAACTTTTTTTAAATTACCTGGAAACTCTGAAAGGTAAGACTCTAAAATAATTTTACTTACTAGTAGGTAGGTACAAAATGTGTGTATTTTTAATGGATAAGGTATTTCCTTTTATCTCCCGAAAAAAAGATGTCTGGATTAATAAATAAAGTGAATAGAGTAAAGGAAAGTGATTGACACGAGTGAAATAGGTAGTTATAGGCGGTTCATGAATCACGATACGGTACGTACGCTTGTGTTAAAACCTCGGGGCATGTGTGTTTTGTTTTGTTAGTTTGTATAATTCAATGTAAAGACGTGGTATTTTATTATTAATAATACAGCCGACTCTCGTTGATTCGAAACTCGAGGGACTATTACGAGATATAATAAGGGAAATATTACGAATTATCGAGTGTTTGAAATATCAAATGGTTCGAAATTTTTAAGAGAAAATAAATAAAATTTCGAATTATTAAATGTTGATGTTTTTGATGCTTAGAGTAGACGCGAACTCTTTTGCTTTTTCCAACAAAGTAACAAGTTTCCGCTAATAGACACTTTTTGTCCTCTACACTGCTGCTATAACAACATATACCACTAAAAACCGTTTTTTTCTCTCGGTATTAATAACAACAACAATAGCAAGACTCATGAAATATTCACAGAATATTTAGATATTTGAGAGGGTTGTGAATAGTTGTGTATAATAGTGGCCCAACAACATTGGAATAAGAAAAAATGAAAAATTCTTTTTAGTTTAATTAAAAAAGAGGAAAAATCGGGAGTTTGAAATTTCAAAGTAAGATAACTATACCGAGTGGGGTATCATATGAAAGGGCTTTACCTGTACATTCTAAAACAATTTTTTATTTATTTTTAAATATAATAGTTTTTGAATAATCGGGCAAAATGTCGAAAAATATACCGTTCCCCCCCCCCCCCCCCCCTTATCTCCGAAGTTTACCAATCGAAAAATCAGAAATAATTATGGTCAATAGAGGTTTATGTATATTTTAAAGGAAAAATAAAACCAACGCTCTAACTAGCATAGTTTTTTTTATATTAACAATAGACCTCCACAAACAAAGTTAACGATTAATAAGCAAATTTATATAATATTATCGTTTTACTTTTACTTCTAGAGTACGGAACCCTCGGTGTGCGAGTCCGACTCGCACTTGGCCGGTTTTTTTTAATTAAATCTACCAATCAAAAAACAACACGCATTTTTATTGAACACTTCCTATTTAATTCACAAAGTATTTTATTTGTTTATATAAAAAAAAGTATATTTACAATCACAAAACTAAATGGAAACACAAATTAGGCAAATGTAATTAAAATGCTGGAGGCGGGCAGCCCTATCGCATGTTTACGTACCGCGCGGCTGTAGGCATTTATGTCAAAGATACGGCCGAGTTACAATACTGTATACAGATAATATTACCGTGGCCTAAGCGTTCCGACTTGATAATATGAAAAAATGATTAGGAGTATGGGCTTAATTAAAAACTGCCTTAGCTTCTCTTCCAAGTTAGACTGCATAGTCGATCGCAATCAAGGATTTACTTGTATTGTAACTTGATAACAAATAAAAATAAAATCGCAAGTGCAAGAGTGCTGCGGTGTATAACTTTATTGCTCGCAGTACCAACGATAAATAATCAACCGGCAGTCGGCATCGAACGCGTCACATCACTATCCGAGTTTGCAATCGAAGCGGGGTTGCGGGGCAGTGCGGGCGGTGCGTGTCGCCTCCCGTCTCACGTCTCTTTCAACCCCGCGAAGCGTAATTTCTATTTTACTTAAAATTATAAAAACTTGACCAACCGGTGAAATGTGATGCTGGAATTTGATTAGTTGTTTTTCTTGTATCATTCTTACAAGTTTTTACGGCACATTTAACCATTTTTTAAATTTAATTCTGCTAAAAGCTCGCAACAGTCATTTACACCGCTAGTACTCGTATGACTACCAGCGCTTGCGAACGGACCGATCCAATGTTCTCACCGGTGTCCACAGTTCCCAGTTAGAAACGAGCGCTCTATACCTACTAATAGTTACTCTGAGAACAGAAACAACTGAAGCGGAATTCACTGCCTGTGCAGATATATCAACAATATGTTAAATCCTTCTGTCGGAGGAAGACAGAGGAGGCTTGTAAAAGCACCTACGTCGTATCTATTGATGTTATTATCTCTGCACAAGCACTTCCCACTGTACGCTGTATCTGCTACACCCCACCAGTACGTCGTGCTGGACATCATCCATCGGATAAAAAGGTGTTAAGTGAACTCTGTAAATGTAGGGGTATTTACTAAACTTAAACTCGCTTTGAAAACTAACTCAAATTGGTCAATTATGTTAATAAGGGATCATTTTACATTATTGATAACACAGAGATGATAGAGAATGGATAGGCATTCGCTCCTATTTTGTATTCGGACGAGTGTCATAACAGTTCTAGTTTTTTACCTATTCCTTGACTGTCGAAGTGAGTTTGCTTTCGAAGTGAGTTTAAATTTTAGCGTTAGTCTAAACACTAACTTGGTAAGTTGTGTTTAAAAACACGACTCAACCTTAGAAAACGTTCGTAAAACTATATTATTTAGCGCTTAGTTATAATAACAAGCGTGAAGTAGAAGTAAGCAAAGGCGTGAAATTGGCTATTATAACTCTTTTAACATACATTTTATATACATTTAAAGTACGAAAAATCATAAACTTACTTTACTGCAATAGTTCAATGGGTACGTATTGTGTCTATGGACATAAATAAAATCGGCAAATTGTCTTTAACTAAAGAAATAACTTGGAAACGTGTTTATTTGGTACATAAGATTTATACAACAGTTTGATGTTGGCTCCATAAGCAAGGTAAGGTTCGTATTCTGATTTGATCCGTTACCTCTTTCCTCGTTACTAATGCCTAAAAAATATACCTATATCGTGTACTTAGTATCATAATAGGTAGTAGATTGTTTTTGGCGATATTCTTTAATCATTCAATCAGAAATGAGGAGATCCGTAGGAGAACCAAAGTCACCGACATAGCTTAGCGAGTCGCGAAACTGAAGTGGAAATGGGCGGGGCACATAGTTCGAAGAGCTGATGGTCGTTGGGGTCCCAAGGTGCTGGAGTGGCGACCCCGCACCGGGAAGCGCAGTGTTGGCAGACGCCCCACCAGGTGGACCGACGACATCAAACGTGTCGCAGGGAGCCGCTGGATCCAGGCGGCGCAAGATCGAGGCCTGTGGAAGTCCATGCAAGAAACCTTTGTCCAGCAGTGGACGTCTATCGGTTGATGAAGAAGAAGAAGAAGATATTCTTTATTCTTCCAATTTTTTCTAATAACTTTCCCATCACTAAAAACAAAACAAAGAAGAATTATAATTTGTATATTCTTCGATTGAATAATATACAAATTATAATTCTTGAATTTGAAAATTTTCCGGGCAACTTTTCTAATTTCCTTTGCATAAAAAATTAAAAACTTATTTCGAACTATTTCCAATATTTCAAACAGCCGTTCTCAAGTGATGCACTTACCAACGAACATTTCATTTGTATGTACCTACCTAGAATACTAGTTCACTCAACATAACTAGGGTATATTTATAATTGAATTTATAGCTCAGTAATGTACTAAGCTTGTATGTCCGCTGTTAGGCATATCATTAGGTACGTGTAATGCGTCTATATATTACGGGTTACATCGATCGAGGCTCGTAGAGATAAGAAAGTGTAACTATTCCCACCCTGGAGCTTGGACCCATCGCAGTGTGTAGGAGGCTTAAGTGCCTATAAAAACTTATTGCAAACTTAGCGTTTTGGGTGGTACTACGCGTACGATTCAAGTTGGCCGCTACCTCCCTCGCGCTTCCCCGCACCGCACCTCAAGTCAGACCCACTTAGTACAGATTTGTCAGTACAGTGTTTTTTCAAACTTTTTTGTTACGTTTTTTTTAAGTTTTTATTAGTTACTAGCCGGTGCCCGCGACTTCGTCCACGTGGATTTAGTTTTTAAAATCTCTCGGAAACTCTTTGGTTTTCCGGGAGAAAAAAAGATAGCCTATGTCACTCTCCAGGTCTTCAACTATACCCATGCAAAAAATCACGACGATCCGTAGCCCTGTTGCGGCGTGATTGAAGGACAAACCAACAAACAAACCCACTTTCGCATTTATAATATTAGTATGATTTTAGTTTGTACAGGCCTCAAAAGAAACTATGAAACCGCCAGGCGGAACTATGTCACGTTCCGCGTGAGCCTGCGCGTGCAAGCGAGAGCGCGGAACAAGCGATAGAGAGGCACGATCGCCCCAAGCGTTGGCTTGTGACACATTTGTTCGTCAATGTTTCTTTATGACGTTATCACGTAATTGCTATCGTCCGTAAACCGACTTTACAGACAACCAATTTTTTATAATCTACATTATTTTAAAAATTCATAAACGACGTGATAAAAAAATAAGCAGTACGAAACATTCAGTTGTAACTTGTAATCATTAGCTTTCTATTAGCATGCATCAAAACCCCCGTCAATACAGCATCCCTGCATGCGCGAGGCGCTGACAGCTAACTTATCTTCGTTACAGCATCTCTCATCTCGCGCCCCCGGCTGACTCGGATCTGCTACTGTTGGCTGGTGCTCGCTAATGATTGTTGCATATCTTGAGTCATTTCTTTTCTCTTTGATGTTTACGCTCATGCGTGAGGTTCGTTCCACATACGACTTTGGAGTTTATTTAGTTTAAAACTTTTAGGGCCTGTATTACTATAGCCTAACCATACTAGCCTAACCATAAATTTTGTCACTTTCTTACTTTATGTCAAGTGACAAAGACAAAATATGCTAATAAGCTATCCGACACTTATCAGAAGGTGGTGAAAATGGCCCTTAACATAGCTTTTATTTATCAGTCAGTTACCAGTCAGACAGTCAGTCACCTTTTCCTTTTATATATTTAGAAGATATTGGATAGAAGCAGGCGTTATTTGCGGAATTCGGATGTTCCGGTATCGGACGAAACGTTCCTACGTCGAGCGTGTAAAATTTTTTTTTCTTGTTTGGCGGATTGTAGAAAAGGAATACATATTACTCTTTCTTCCAGCATCCAGCTGCCCACAAGATAGTATAAAAACTTATTACAATGTAATAGCTACATAATAATATTGTAAAATAATTATTTATTTTGAAAAGAGCAACTGCTGAGTTTCTTGCCGGCTCTTCTCAGCAGAATCCACTTTCCGAACCGGTGGCAGAAACATGACGTGTCATAAGAGCCACAGGTTGGCCTACGTGAAATAAATAATTTTGAATTGGTTTTTTTTTTTTGAATTTGAATTTTTTTTTTATATTTTTGAACTTTGAATTTGAATTTTGATTTTTTTTTAATTTTGTTGCAATTTCTTCGAAATAATTAAATATAAGTATCAAAGTAGAGTAGGGAGCACACTTATTCAGGTCATTTACTGGTACTTGTCGTCTGTCTGTTTCGCCTTTTTACGCGCTATTACTCTCAAAGCGGAGCCCGGGGGAGTGACTGAGTTGTTTGAGCTTCGCTTTTTCACGCGCCGATCTGTTAATATAAATGATAATGAGGCGTAAACGGCATGAAAACTACTATTTATTAATTTATCTGTCAGATATAAATATAACATCACACGAGTGCCCTGAAGGATAGGATTATTGTTATTAATAGTCAAGAAAACCAATATGGAACAGAACAGACTACGACGTATAAAATAACTAGCTGATGCCCGCGACTTCGTCCGCGTGGATTTTGTTTTTAAAATCCCTCGGGAACTCTTTGATTTTTCGGAATAAAAAGGAGCATAAAATATGTCACTCTCCAGGTCCTCAACTATACCCATGCAAGAAATCACGTCGATACGTAGTACTATTATATATTCTGTGACGTAGCTCTGTTGCGGCGTGATTGAAGGACAAACCAACAAACAAACACACTTTCGCATTTATAATATTAGTATGAATTTAGTTTGTACAGGTATGTTGAAGTCGGACGGGCCTCAAAAGAAACTATGAAACCGCAACGTTAATCTGACTTCAATATACCTGTTCAAACTAAAATTATTCTACATTTTGTAGTGGCGTTTGAAGACAGTTTTTTAAAACAATTTTTATAAATGATTATTTTAAGCTTTTAATTGGCAGCTTCATAGGATCAATCTTCCCATTCTCTGATCATCGCGATTTGCTCTTATTCATTTAGGAGTTTTGTCCTCCATCACCGAAGATATTCATCAGATCTTCAGTAAATTTAAATGGGATCAACCTTACGGTATGATGGCCCTTGAAATTAAAAAAAATATTGAAATCGGTTCAGACTTGACGGAGTTATGGAGTAGGTAACATATCGAGAAAAAAATATATTAAAGAACGCGTCGAATTGATAACCTCCTTTTTTGAAGTCGTTTAAATATAAAGTTAAATTGAAACAAGAAATTCTAAGGATGAATCAGTAAGGTGAGGAATGATAAAAGTAGTTTGCAGAAAATATACTAAAAATGTGAAAGTGTGCTAGTTTATCCTTCAATTATATACCCAGATACTTGATGTATTCTGCAGAAAGATTCTATTCTATTCTACAGGTCTTAAGTTGTTGCATAACCATACTGTCGGCTGCATAATGTGCAGAAATCCTTTTAAACTTACGCTTTTAAATTCCGAAAGAATTAGTAGATAAATCCCGTTTAAATAATCAATAAAAATTATGACTTACGACTTTCTAAATCAGCTTCTGGTACAACATACTCTCCAAATGATATTCAATCTATCTTGTTAGTTATGAATCTCAAATCGTAATTTGCCGAAATCCTTTTATACTTACGCTTTTAAATTCCGAAACAATTGGTACTCGTAGATAAAGTTTAAATAATAAAAATTATAAATTATAACTTACGACTTTCTAAATCAGCTTCTAGTAAAACATACTCTCCAAATGATATTCAATCTGTCTTGTTAGTTATGAATCTCAAATCACATTTATGAATGTAACTATGCCAATCGCGGTTTATGGTTGTTTGCGGAGGCCTGCGTTACCGTTAGGTATCCTGCGCAGCCCGGCCGAGCCCTCTGCCCTGCACTCTGGGGTATAGACGGGATTTAGAGCATGTTTATAATGCGGGATTACCATAACATTGCGGTGATCGAAGATAAAAGGTTTTGTTTATGTTGTCTTGATAAGACTTGAATTTTCTCTGTATATAGGTACTCGTATCGCTAATAGCAGTGATAGCCTAGTGGTTAGGACTGTGGTCTCCTATTCGGGGGGTCACAGGTTCGATCCCGGGTACGCAATTCTGACATTTCGGAGTCAAGTGCGTTTAGGCAATTAAATATCACTTGCTTCAACGGTGAAGGAAAATATCGTGAGGAAACCTGCACATCTGAGAGTTCATAATGTTCTCAAAGTTGTATGGAGTCCGCCAATTCGCATTGGGCCAGCGTGGTGGACTATGGCCTACAACCCTTCTCTGAGAGGAAACCTGCGCTCAGTAGTGAGCCGTTGATGGGTTGCTAATGATGATGATGATGATGATCGCTACTAATATATCTATATTTCATTCTCTTAGTCGAGTCGATTGCTGAAGGATCTGGAAATCCACTGCATTATTATCACGAGAAAGCTCCTACCATAATATTAAAAATAGAGAGGGTCGCGACCCTCACTATTTGAGTAATGAGGGATACGATTCAAGGACAGAGATTGCTTCTATAATGTTTTACATATTCGTATCGTATAGCAATTTTTGAAAATTCAATTCCATTTGAGGTCAGATAAACCTCAATGATATACTGGTAGTATTTACGGTAGGTATGGGTATATGTGGACCAAGATATACCAGCCAAGATGATCGTTAATTCTATGCCTGGGTTCGAAATCCGGATTCCGGACCTCTCGAAAATGAGACCGATGTGTTAGCCACTGGGCTAGGTATCACCTGTCCTATACTTGGTCTATCATTGTTAACTGTCTAAAAACATTTGCCACTTGAACGAATCCATAGAACAAACTTTTCAAACCAGCGGTAGAGTCACGACCATCAAATTATATTTACCTAAAGAATGACCAGTGACTTTTGGTTTGTCTTCGACAACAGATCGACAAGAGTCTGGATGACAGTCTCCATGATTATCCTTAATCCACGCGGACGAAGTCGTGAGCTAAACCAAGTCTACATAATATTTGAGGCTAGAGTTTGAATGTACCCCGAATGCAACCCAAAAATATTTTTATCATAATCTACAGAAATCCCTCGTAAGTGCTTTTCCCGACGCGTCTCGACGGATGCTGGAGTGCACTTGACAAATGGACCCGTCACAGATTGATCCCGGGGCTTAGCGCCCAGGCGGGAGAGATCTACAAAATGTGCGTAAGGATACTCCAGTTATTTAGATTGTTTTCCACAGAACGCTAAGCGAAGCGAACACGATCAAACGCTCTGACTCAAGTACATAAACGAAGTGTGTTATTATTTTACTACTAAAAGGTTATCTTAGGGCCGTAAGATCAAATGAAGTTTAAACTAAGGATTTCGTAATCTATAGTAAAAAATAATCGATGGTTTAATCTACTGTCCTAAGATCTAACCGAAAATGTAGATCGATTAGCTAAACTTCGATTAGTCTTTTTGACATGGCAACATTTTACAGTTTATTCCGTGGATTACCAAAGATCGTTCGCTATTTCATGCAAAAATGGCAAACGGAGTGATATTTTATAGTCTTTGGATGAATTTGACATTGACACACTGACATTAATAAATAACCTTTGTTTCCTGGTCGGTGATAAATATTAATAATTTTGGTTTTAATAAATAATTTACGTGGTATTTGTTTGTTGTGTTGTGTGTGTTATTTTCTTTCATCTTTGATTAAAATTATTCATTTGTGTATTTCGCCCGCTTCGTAAAATAAACTATATTAAACATGAGTGAAATTGGTTCTAAAAGGGTGCCGAACTTTGCGGCTTCTGAGACAGAACTATTGACCACATTAGTTAAAAAATATGCCAATGTATTAGAAAATAAAAAAACCGACGTGGTTAATAACATTGATCCCAATGATTGTCTCGCGTTCGAACAACATAATATGGTCTACTATAGTATCTATTAATATCATTTAATTCATGTAAAATTTCTATATCTGCATCAGAATCACTGTAATTTTCCATTTTTAACAGAATAGCAGGTACTCAGTCAACGCAAAGAACAAAATCTTGTGAATGTGGTCTTTGTTGCTCTCGCTTGGTCACGTGCGCGCCATGTGCGCGCGTCAAAACAAAAAAAAACAGTTTAACCCATAGAGAAGAGTTTAAACGCCCCTTTGGGTTGGTTTAATCTAATCGACAGTTTAAACTGCCCTTAATCGATCAACTGCAATTGATCTTACGAAATAATCGATGACAGTAGATTAAACTGTTACGCGTGGTTTAAACTACAAATGATCTTACGGCCCTTAGTCTTAGATACAAATAAATCAGACCAAAAAAGTAAATTTCAGGAGGAATTTGATAGATTTTCGTAAACACAGTAGGCGTGTATATTGTATAATGCTTTTCTTAGTTACTGCAATAATTATTCATTGTGGTCGTTTTTTTAAGTGAAATTTGATGAATAACTTATTGTGCTTGATTAAAGATGCTAAGTTGTGAGCTGTTTTTCCGCTCAATGCAATTCGGTCTTTGTGAAAAACTATTTCTTTTCTTCAATGATTTCGTAATTTGAAAAGCAAAGCTACCGCATTTTTATGTTTGTGCTTCTTCGCTTATCTATCGCTTAGCTTTCATAAGTTTCAAGAGTAAGGCCCCCTATCTCGATAATCCCATTAAAGACGCAACACCAACACGGCAGATAAGCGATGCGACACCATTAATCAGGCGGTCGATTCATTACCCGCTGACTATAGACGATTTGTCATAGACGGCCACCGTGAGATAGGGAAGGCAAATTGGTCCTTGCTGCTTTCCTTTTATTCCTGTTCCCGGACAATTGTCTGGGTTATTTTTTAATAGATACTGTCTTGTATTATCGCCTGAAATCCTTTTAGCGCTTAAGGATCCTTGGAATGCTTTGGATAGTGTTTTGTCTAAAAATGTTAGATAATTTCTTCATTTAAATGCGCCATCGTATCACATTTCTTAGTTTTATAGATAGTGTTACAAATGGGGGGCAGATGTGTGCCTTGTAGAACACCTCATATTTGCGGTTATTAACGCTGATCTAGCTATTCTGTTGTAGTCGAGGCTTACGCTCTAGGCGCTTTTTTAGATCTATTGATAATAATTAATTACTTGCAATAATAAAACAAAGAAAAAATATCGTATAAATTATTATAATACAATTTACTTCTAGTTACATACATCAATGTAATTCATTCACGTATCCTGTTATTTATTGAGCAGTCTATGCTTGTTATTCCAAATTCTTACTCCCGTTTTAGATCGGCTACTAGTTATACAAAGTTGTCCATATTACTGGCGAAATTTTCATGGCTTCACGAACCAAATAAAGTTAAAGAATGTAGAGCATTGGTCCGACTCCTTGTTTCCTTGTTATCTATTTTGGATTCCTGTCAGTTCGTCCTTTGTTCCGCGCTATCTCCTCAATTCGAATTTCATCAAACTGTCGGCCGCTAACGGTATGATTGTTCTGTTTCATAATGCCTTTTATTTTTAATTTTCATATCACGGTACCGTTTAATGGGGCGGTAGAAGGGCGTGAGAAGTTAAAGATACCTGTTGAACAAATATTGATCTATGTTATTTTGCCTTTTCTTTTTTTGATGATAGGTACCTTTTCTTTTTTAACATCACACACCATTGTTTCTTTTTTTTTTAGTTTAGGTTGTGCCCGAGTGGAGTCAGATTTTTCAAAAAATCCGTTGAAACTAAACCCTCTTTTCAACCGACTTCAAAAAAGGAGGAGGTTATCAATTCGTCGGAATCTATTTTTTTATGTATGTCCACCGATACTCAAAGACAGCTGAACCGATTTGGGAAATTCTTTTTTGTTTCAAACGGTATACTCCCCAGGTGGTCCCATATCCAAATTTTATCGAAATCAGTCGAGCGGTTTTTAAAATATCAACAATAAATTATATACTTTGTATAGTGTGTGTGTGTGTGTGTGTGTGTGTGTGTGTGTGTGTGTGTGTGTGTGTGTGTGTGTGTGTGTGTGTGTGTGTAATGTAGTAAAGCGGGAGTTTGAAGTCGGTTGTAAAATATTTTTTTATATTAAATTATCAATTTAATTCTTGATCCAAGGAGACTTATATTATATTCATTTGAATTGAAACAAATGAATTGTTAATTTTATTAAAAATATTTTTTCTCTTTTTAATTTTAATTGCCATCAATACCACTTTTTATTTTTAATTGCCATAAAACCATTCTTATGTACCGGGCTAATAATATATTATGAGAATACATCTGTATTGATCCTAATCATAATGTAAGCTTCTAATGCTTCTTTATGAAGCAAAACCTGTCCATTAAACACAGTAGTACTACAACCAGCGCCATACATGGTCACCGGCCATTATAAATAACAAGCTGTCGGCTCCACGTATGTATTAAGCGCTTTGACGATCTCGGCTGCTGGGTTTGGACAAACAAACCGCGATGCGATGCTAGCACATCATTTCGGACGCATGTATGGTCTATGTCCTATGATACCAACGAACGTAACTGCGAAGCGAAGAAAAAAACTTAGCAGTACCAAATAACGTAACGATTGCGTTAAAAAAATTGTTGTATACCAATTACATATCTTGTAATTGGTATGTAAGTTTATTCTCGGTTAAGTTATATGTTGGTAATTGTGGACGTTTTTACAAAAAAAAAAACTACCAGAAGGCATTTAGAAGATGTACCTACTATTAATTTCATAAGTTCAAGGTTTTCCACAAGTCAAAAGATTATTTTGACTAACTAATAGTTATAAAGCTTAGTCTGAGAGACATTATGAGATGAAGATATAAAGAATTACCACCATATTCTCAAACGATCACCGCTCCATCACTGGGAACGAGTCTCCTCTCAGAATATGAAAAACTCAGGCCTTTCAGAGTTTTGAGAAGATGCGATAATTTTCCTGGATTAAGAGTATCCCGCACCCGTTATTCTAAGCTGAGTTGGACAGGTTACCGTCCCGCGTTGTGTTTGTCCAAGCTTTAAGCTTAGTCGATCTCGGCCATATCTCGGCTATTAGAAGATAGGCTTTGAACTATCGCCTATCGGCTGTAATTATCGTTCATTGTGATAAATGGTGCGTTTAGTGAGCGTTTAGTGGTAAGCTAGGACCCGTTTAGTGAAAGTGTCTATATTTCAACCGAAAATCAAATTATGTTTAATGATTCTTCTGTCTATATTCTTCGGCTCACATTATGTGCCTTTGAAATTTGAAATACAGACGAAACAAGTCTTAATAAATAAATAATTTTATTGCATTTGCGTAATAGTCCATTGAAATGTTACATTTTTTAGGCCTTACCTTGCGTTTTTTAGAGGACGCAATTTTATTTTTTTGATGTGTTGGGGGGGTCAGTGTAAAGCTAAAACCAAGTTTGTGGGGTCGCCACCCTTGTCCCACGGCCGCCATCTTGAAAATAGGGGTTGAAATGGTTTTTACGATATATCTCTTAAACTATTTATCTGACCCTACACATCAAAAAAATAAAATTGCGTCCTCTAAAAAACGCAACCCCAAATGTAACTTTTCAATGGACTATAATGTTACAAACAAAAATAAATGTTTAGAAAAAAAAACAAAAAACATTTGGAATGTAACAACTAACTAAGCAACCAGACTACACCTAGCATAAATGAGAAACAATTTTTTTATTTTGATTTTCTTCATAATAACAAAATAAATTAATCATAATAATAGCGTTGAATATGATACTCTAGTGGTTACTTTTCGGAGTAATGTGGGTTTTGAGCATAAAAATAGTACATATTACTTACCACCGTAAGATTTTAAGCAATTAAATAAATATCTCTTGCTTTAAAGTTGAAGAAAAACATCGTGAGGAAACCTGCATGCCTGAGAGTGCTCTATAGTGTTCTCAGAGGTGTGTGATGTCTTCCAATTCGCACTTAGCTAGCGTGATGGACTATGGCCTTAGGCCATAGTCCATCACGCTGGCCTGTGTGTGTGGCCTGGTTTAGGACCTAAGCCCTACTCATTCGAAAGGGCACCTGTTCGGTGATGGGTTGAGGTGAATCAATCATCATCATCAGCAACCAATAAACAGCTCACTACTGAGCTCAGGTCTCCTCTCAGAGAAGGGTTAAGGGAGAAGGGGAGATGAATCAATGAATTAATAAAACAGAAATACGACGCTCTACGCCTCCATGTCATTGTTTAACAATATGATAATGTTGCGTTTTAGATCTAGTGATGGGCTCCGAGATAAGATCGTCTTATCGAATAAAGGTTGTCGCTAACTTATCAACCCGGCACCCGACAAGCACCGCCTCACCTCGTGTGGTTCAGATTTCTTATATAGACTTCCATAATAAATATTTGCACTCACTTAAGACGCAGTTACACTAGGAGAGTTTCACGAATGCGACCCATATTGATACGAGTTGTATAATAATGTAGTGTAATGTATAACCGCGGGTGAGAATTGTATGGAAATCGTATACGACTTCTTGCCGCTCGCATTCGCGAAACTCTTCTTGTGTAAATGACGCCTTATTGACTTAAGTAGCCTCACGGGGCTGCCTCGCTCGCAAGCTGTCAGTGAGTGAACATTTCTAACCACCCGCTGCTCGCCCACTTGCCGTGCGTATGTTACGTACGGCGTACGCGCAGGTCCCGAGTGCCTACTCAACTTGAGGACAATGCCTTCACTCGTAGTATTACGACCACTGGACCAATTTTGATGTCACGTGGGCGGCGAGTGTGCGCCCACGTGACATCACCGCAAGGCACCCGACGAAAACTAATGGATGCTGCTTCACAGTAACCACCCGCTGCTCGCCCGCTTGCCATGCGTCGCCCATGCGTCTCAAGTTGTTCACTCGTCTTCCGCGTATGGACGTCTTGCGAACGAGGCGATCCCGTGAGGCAGCGGCATCAATAAATGGGCGCACATATGAGTATATGTTTTAAGTTTTATGAAATCTCAACCGCGTGAGGTGCCACGGTGCTTGGCGGGTGTCGGGTTGATAAGTGAGCGATGAGCTTAACTTTCATAAACCTGAACCAGGGACGGATGAGCGTCTCTCGTCGCCGACATTAACGTGTCACTTTCTCCAGTCGCGGGATGCGGGGTGCGGGGCGCGGGGTGCGAGTGAGGAGGTGACAAGTGACAAGGCCGCAGTTACAGCACTGACGCGATCGATCATCTGTAATCTCTTACTTCACCGCTTCCTACATCACTACTGCTCTATGAGGTTGTGGCACACTGATGCCCGTTTTCAACACGTTCCCTAACTTTTACATAGGTGACGCTTTCTGTCAATTGAGTTTTCACGAACCTTTTGGGATCATCTAAAGGTGGAAATGACATTGGGTAAGGGATTATGTTGTCATGATTATTTATGGGCTACCTACGTAAAGAGACTCTTACTGATGTGATGGATGATTTAAGTATGGTTTGGTGAAAACGGAAATAAAAGTAGTAGTAGATAAACCTGCTGAAATCTTACAAGTAATTTACAACATAACCGCGACTTCGTCCGCGTAGAATTAGGTTCATAATTATCCGCTGGGAATTCCTTGTTGCTGTTGTTTTTCAGGGATGGAAGTAGCCTACGCCCTACGCCCCTCTTCATGACCTCAAATAGCGATGTAAAAATCACATCAAGCCCTAACGTCACATCCGTATCCGTAACATCACGTCTGATGCTGCGTACCTACTTAATTGGAGAAAAAACCAACAACAAACACACTATATTAGCTCTACTGGCTCACATTTATTATACTAGTTGATAACCGCTTCGTTCCGTGGATTTATAGTTTTTAAAGCCCCGCGGTAATTTTTTGAAATTTTCTGGGATAGCAATAAGTACCCTTTGATGCATCCAGGTCCTCAACTATACTCATGAAAAAAGTCACGCCGATAAGCTCTGTTGCAGCGTGATTGAAGGACAAACCAACACTTAGTAAGATTAGTTAAGATTCTGGGCTTTTCATGTTGATTGCGTTCGACCACGACTGTGCTTTTCGTATTAGTTGATCTCACTACATCGCCGGCTGAGTCGGGCATGTAACGGATGCTGGGAGCGCCGGGTGTCGGGACTGTCGGGATTACCGCCGCCACAGCTTCCCTGCGCTAATACCGTCACCTGTCACGCGTTGGGATATACCGCACTTGGTAATACACCGACAGAGTGATCATACGAACACTAAATAATAATATTTTGACGCAATAAGCTCGACTACTCTTGTAATTATAGGGGTATTTGAATTTTTAATTTACACTACGCTCTTCTATCATACTATTACTACTATAACTATAGAAATATTTATTTATTAGTGCTAGTTGCTAACATATTTGCCCGCGTAGGTATTATGAGAGTTTTGAGTATTTTTAACTAGCTGATACCCGCGACTTCGTCCGCGTGGATTTAGTTTGTAAAATCCCTCGGGAACTCTTTGATTTTTCCGGGATAAAAAGTAGCCTATGTCATTCTCCAGGTCCTCAATTATACCCATGCAAAAAATCTCGTCGATCCGTAGCCCTGTTGCGGCGTGATTGAAGGACAAACAAACACACTTTCGCATTTATAATATTATTAAGGATGCTTTAACTATGAGTCTAGCTTTGAGTATTTTGTAAGTACCTATGAGAATCTTGCATCGAGCCTATCTATCAGGCAGATCACCTGATGTTTAGTGATTACCGTCGCTCATGAACATTTGTAGCACCAGAGGCACCACCAATACGAAACCGGCTTTTCAGGAATTATTCGATCCCCTTGAATCCTCATAATCATCATTAACAACCCATCAATGGCTCACTACTGAGCGCAGGTCTCCTTTCAGAAAAGGGTTATAGGCCATAGTCCACCACGCTGGCCTAATGCGAATTGGCGGACTTGACACACCTTCGAGAACATTATAAAGAACTTTCAGATGCGCAGGTTTCCTCGCGATGTTTTCCTTCACCGCTGAAGCAAGTGATATTTAATTGTTTAAACACACTTGACTCCGAAAAGTCAGAGGTGCGTACCCGGGATCAAACCTGCGACCCCCCGAATAGGAGACCACAGTCCTAACCACTAGGCTATCACTGCTTGAATACCTCATGGTTATTCGTAGATGTTCAGACCTTTCACTAGCCCGGAGTTGGGAGGTTGACGGGGTTGCATCCCCGTGCCACGTGGACAGCACGTGAAAGTGTCAGTCTTGCGCTTCATCTCTCTTGATTATGTCGATGTTGAAAATAAATGGTTCGATCATCAACCTCCCTAACCATTTGGAGCAAGCTGATTAGTCAAATAATATAAGCAGTGATAGCCTAGTGGTTAGGTCTGTGGTCTCCTATTCAGGGGGTCGCAGGTTCGATCCCGGGTACGTACCTCTGACTTTTCGGAGTGAAGTGCGTTTAAGCAATTAAATATCACTTACTTCAACGGTGAAGGAAAACATCGTGAGGAAACCTGAACATCTGAGAGTTCTTCGTAATGTTCTCGAAGATGTGTGAAGTCCGCCAATTCGCATTGGGCCAGCGTGGTGGACTATGGCCTATAACTCTTCTCTGAGAGGAGACCTGCGCTCAGTAGTGAGCCGTTGATGGGTTGCTAGTAATGATGATGATGATGATTAGTTATATAAGCTATTACGTGATTTGATATGCCCGGAGTTCCGTGGCAGTTCGCTCGCAGCCAGGATGGATGAAGGCGGTGTTGCTAGACTCGGCAAAGGGAGAAAAAAAATTGTCACCCGAAACAAAGTGTTCTAGATAATGACGGGAAAAGGATTAATAGTGCACCGCTACAGATTACGACGAACTAACCGAACTATATTAAGTCTAAGAAGGTCTGCGCGACGCTCGTTGTGCGATGCATGGGTTAGAATAGAATAGAATAGAATAGATATGTTTTTTATTCAAATAAACTTTTACAGGTACTTTTAAATCGTCAATGAGTCTACCACTGGTTCGGAATGTCGTTCCTGCCGAGAAGAACCAGCAAAAAACTCGGCAGTTGCTCTTTTTAAAATACTTTTACAATATACTTAATAGATATTATTCTATGTATGCAGAGTTTCCACAATGAGTGATTGAATTTTCTGTGATCAATAGGTATGATGACAGTAACGAAGAATCAATGACATTATTAATTTATCTAATGAAATAGTATTCATGGATTATAAAAAAAATATTTAAATAAATGTGTTATACATTGTTATAAAGTTTAAATATAAATACACTCTCATGAAAATTGACGCAGGAAAAACACATGCAAAGAATGAAAGAAATGTATTCGTCACAAGGTTTTAGGAACATGACATAAAATACAGATTGTATTATTCTACTTTTCTACCGAATGTTTTATGTAAAGTTCGCTGTCTCTATTGTTTCACAATACAACAGGGCGCGCGATCCTTTCTATAATGAATGTTTGACAGCAAACAGTTCGACCGCGTCGCAGGCGCCGCGCTCGCTTCGTCACAAAAAATGGTGACGCACAAAAAAGCGTCAAAAAAGTGTAAACCGCACCACAAAATAGACATAATTTATCCCGGAATTAAGGACCGCATTGTGTGTTTTCCCTGTAATTTTTATTTACGATTGTTTACCCTATTTTATGTTTTAATACGCCTAATTTATGGCTATTTGATTTTTGTCCCGGCGGCTTTATTTATTTCCCCCTTGGGGCTAAAGGGGTTAGTTAATTTATAAGGTATCTCGAAATCGACGTTTTGATGACGCTCGTAGAGTTATTTTCTTTGTTAAGCGACAATTAATATCGCTTTTTAACTCCCATTGTTGTGTTATTTGTAAAATTGTATAAAGTGGGATAAATCATTCGAATAGCTGTTTAATTGACACTATAAAATGCATAATAGTAAATATTTTAAATTTACACTTTTAGACAGTTTTAAAGGGCGTATTAAAAGTTCGTGAGGATCTCAAAATGTGTCTCAAAAAGTAACTTTTTAAAATTGTCTGTTTTCCCTTGGAACTTATATGTTTTCCGGAATAACAATAGCCGCTAGCTAGGCGATTGACGTTTAATCGAGCGAATAATTAGGCGCTCTGACAGTTTTTGTATTGAAAATCTGCCATTATCTTGACCATTGTAATTGTAATTTATTATTCAGAAGCGAGTCCAAAATTGTTGTAGTGTATGCTTAGTAGTCAGTACCTACAATACCAAGCCAGAAGTGACATCTTTGCGAGCGAAGCGAGCACGAAATTTCAAAAATTGTTTTTTTTAAAACAACAACGCCACGATTGTTATTGGCATATTTTCGCAGTCAGCAATGCATTACTGCGACTTAAAATACTAGTGGTGCCATCTAGAGATGTTTAATATTTTCTATTTTTTCAGGCCTCTATGTCAGCGCCCAGTGGCCATGGAAAACTATGGAAAGTTCATGAAAGTTGCTAACTATAAGAACTGTCAAACTGCATTTGTCGTTTATCAACCGATAGACTTCCACTGCTGGACATAGGTCTCTTTCATGAACTTCCACAGGCCTTGCGCCGCCTGAATCCAGCGGCTCCCTGCGACTCGTTTGATGTCGTCAGCCCACCTAGTGAGGGGTCTGCCAACACTGCGCTTCCCGTTGGGGGGTCGCCACTCCAGTACCTTGGGACCCCAACGACCACTAGCTCTTCGAACTATGTGCCCCGCCCCGCGACTCGCTTAGCTATGTCGATGACTTTGGTTCTCCTACGGATCATGTCATTTCTGATTTGATCTCGCAGGGATACCTACTCCGAGCATAGCTCTCTCCATCGCCCGCTGAGTGACCCTGAGCTTTCTTATGATGCCCAAAGTGAGCGACTTTGGTAGATAAATACCAACTCCCTTTCCCATGTCTTTTGAATTTGGAAAATATTTGAGGCGAACTTAATACCAACGTACCTATTAAGTTTTATTATAACATGTACGATAAGAAAATAAAATAAAAGTTGTCAACGTAACTAATTCCATGGTATCGAGCTCTTAAAATGTTCTCACCCTGGTTACAACTATAACTTTTATGGCTCCATCGTAAAGTTCACGGGAAATAATATCATTTTACACAAAACTCCAGAAAACATCCCAACTCCCGGCGACCAGTGTCTTTATTTCACGATCTATTTAGGATTTAGAGAGAGCGGTATATTTAAAATTTTAACGTTATGTAGATAACGTAATTTAATAATACTCCGCTACTTTATAAACTAACTAAATTACAAAAACAAAATAGCCTTCTAAGGTTCTTATTATGGTAGACATTAATACTTAATTCTGTTGTACTTTATTCAATTGATAACTCAACAGCGATTCTAAACACAACGAACGCAAAGTTGCTATGGAAATACATTTATTTTACATTTCGAACTATAATTTGTTAAGGTTTAGGATAACATACATAAAAATATGATAAAAGAAAATGTAATTTATTTTTACTAAATTGGCTAACATGTACATTTCTCCTTTTCTTCTATAATGAAGACTCTACTTCGTAATATTTAGTTAAAGATTTTTTAGATGAAGTGGAATTATAATTTAGAAACAAGAAATAAAATAACAGTAACGTTATACACGAATAACGTTCCCAATTTTAAGCGATATAATGCCCATCTCTATCTCTCCTTTGTACAAATATCGACAATCTCATATTTTATAGATTTTTTATTGTCCAAGGAATTCCTTCCGAAGTTAAGGACGAAAGGGACCGCTCCCAAAGATTAGAGCTCGATTGTAATTCGTTATAAATTTATTAATGATTAATAATGATATCGAATTTTTGGAGTATCCAGTGCGGAGAGAATCGGGGGTTGTCTACGGGTGACAAGAAAAGAAAAAAATATATATAATCTATGGTATTTATACACTGTTAATACGGTAAGCGGAGGTTTTTAAACTACGGTTCATCTATTTTATTCGTTCCACAAAGCTTTACTGCTTACTTACCTAGTTATTAACTCTATTGAAAGTTGTATTTTTATTTATTTAAATATAATTTGGAATTTTATCCCTAGGTCCTAAGTTAGTACTTAGTACCTACCTTAAATATTTCAAAATTTTTACCCGAGTTGTTGTTTGCTGCTTTTATAGTTTATGTAGAGTAGATAGGTCGGTACTCTATAATATTATAAACTACAAGTTTTCATACGTGCTATGTATCCTATGTATCCGAAGACAGCCCTAAAAAATAAAAATCTGTTCAGATTTTAGTGCCAAATTCATTGTCAACTAGTAATGTTTAACCGAGGAATAAATTAGACGTTCTGATAGTTTTTGTATTTAAAATTTGCTAGGACATCTTTCGATGAAACGTTTTTATTCAGCAATGGTAAAGTTGGCACTAAATGATTTTACAGTAATATTATTATTTTCAATTTTCGGTGACCTATATTAATGGTTTGAATGAATTCATTCCATTCGCTATTAAGTCGTCGCAACACGCGAATAACTAATTCCCCGACTTTCTTCACCCTGCACCTGCGAATTGAATTGAATAATAATAATTAGGTACTTCGACCGGAGACCAGTACGCTTGTCGACTTGTCGCAATGACAATTTATATCGTCCCGCTGACAGTTATTATGATAAACGCGCTGAATTGAAGAAATTCACCCATTTGCATAGTTAACTGTTACATCTGGCTAGATCTGCATGAACGTTTTCACTTCGAATATTCACATTCATTTCATTCATTCTGTATTCAAATAAATATATATAATTTATTGTATTTACATAGTTTATTACACGATTGAGTCATTTCGAGTTGAACTAAGTACCAGCTACTAGCGGTAAAACTTATTATTTTGGCAGCTTAGGCAAACCTAGTGTAATCATTAAATAATTCACTGGAGTAAACTGACGTTTAAAGTGTTGACAGTTTCTGATGAAAATAAAATAGTGTTGTGACTATGATATTAAGATTTCTATGGTTGTGACAAAAGAAAAAATTTTTTTATTTTCTAAAAAAATCCCTTAATTGTGTTTATTATAAACTAGCTGATGCCCGCAACTTCGTCTGCGTGAATTTAGTTTTTAAAATACCTCGGGAATTCTTTGATTTTGCGGGATAAAAAGTAGCGTGTCAATCTCCAGGTCCTGAACTATATAGGTACCCCTGCAAAAAATCACGTCGATCCGTAGCTCTGTTGGGGCGTGATTGAAGGATAAACCAACACACTTTCGCATTTATAATATTTCACATATAAAGTGCAAGTGCATATAGTCGACGTGGTGTTTTACACAGGTAAAGTTGAGGACCTGGAAAGTAACACAGGCTACTTTTTGTCCCGGGAACATATACATTTAAATTCCCGCGCCACTACAAAGTATTTAAGTAAAGTATTTATTATTGATTTTTTAAAAACCGCTCGACTGATTTCTATAAAATTTAAATCAGACCACCTGGGAAGTATAAATACCCTTTGAAACAAAAAAAGAAATTTCCAAATCGGTTCGGGCGTTTTCAAGTAATCGGTGAACATACCTACATAAAAAAAGATTCCGTCGAATTGAGAATCTCCTCCTTTTTTGAAGTCGGTTAAAATAATAATAAAAATTAGTTTAAAATTGACGGAGTTATAGAGTAAAACAGTCAAAATAGTTCAACCCCTATCTCAGAGAACATATCCATCCATCCATCCATCCGTATACTACATCCATCCAAACATCCATCCTCACAAACTTTCGCATTAATAATATTAGTAGGATTAGTAGGATAGGATATATTTAATATAGGTATAGTTAGTAGGAGGAGGATACAAACATACATAAATACAAATATACATACATACATGCATGCATGCGTACATACATACATACATACATACATACATACATACATACATACATACATACATACATACATAAAATATAAAATAAAAAGTAGCTGTTGTTACTTTTCAAGTCCTCAACTATGCTCATCCAAAAAACCACGTCAATATGTAACTCCCTTGGCGCATAATTGAAGGATAGATATGTGAAAAGTAGCATACTAATATCACGCGGGAACTGTTTGATTTCCCGGGATGAAAGTAGCCTTTTCACTTTTCTGGTCCTCAACTATGCCTATCCAAAAAACCACGTCAATCTATAACTCCGTTGGGGCTTAATTGAAGGATAAATATGTGAAAAGTAGCATACGAATATTCCGCGGGAACTGTTTGTTTTCTCGGGATAAAAGAAGCCTTTTCACTTTTCAGTTCCTGAACTTTGCCTATCCAAAAAACCACGTCAATCTGTAACTCCGTTGGGGCATAATTGAAGGATTAATATGTGAAAAGTAGCACACTAATATCCCGCAGGAACCGTTTGTTTTCCCGGGATAAAAAGTAGCCTTTGTCATTTTTCTGGCCCTTAACTTTACCTGTGCAAAAAACCACGTCAATCTAAAACTCCATTGCGTTGCGCGTATTTAGGAGGACAAATGCGTAAAAAAATAGCAATGCTATCCCGCAGGAACTGTTTGCTTTTCCGGGATAAAAAGTAGCCTTTGTCATTTTTCTGGCCCTTAACTTTACCTGTGCAAAAAACCACGTCAATCTAAAACTCCATTTCGCGTATTTAGGAGGACAAATGCGTAAAAAATAGCAATGCTATCCCGCAGGAACTGTTTGCTTTTCCGGGATAAAAAGTAGCCTATGTGCTATTCCAGACTATAATCTATGTCTGTGCCAAATTTCAGCAAAATCGGTTCATTCGTTGTTGCGTTAAAGAGTAACAAACATCCATCCATCCATCTATCCATCCAAACATCCATACATCCATCCTCACAAACTTTCGCATTTATAATATTAGTAGGAATGATATAAAAATATTTTTTATAACAATTAAATCTGATCTCATTTTTGTCGGCCTGTACTGAGGAGATAAACAACTTTTAGTATTAAATATTTTGTATATTATGTACCTACTAAGAAAATTTAAGATCTATTGATCTTAAATTTTTCTATTCATGAAATTTTATTGCATTGATTTTTGATTGATGATAGGAAATAATATAGAAAAGGAAACGTAAAAGTACAGTACTACAGGTATCACTACCTACTGAACTGAAACATCACTATTACAATAAATATGGCAACATTATTTTACATTGTGACATTAGCACCTATCAGTTCACTCCAGTCAATTATTTATTATATACTTTAGTTATGTGTAAAGAGTAATTAACGTTGGGTGGGTACAGAACGATTTCCCGACTGTGAATTGAGCCTGTGACCCTTTCATAGTGAAGTATCTATTAGTATTTAGGTCGTCTTAATTGATTGCCTTTTAAGATTTTATTGGACCTATGAATGTTATCATCGAAAGAATTTTAATTAATTAGAAGTATTGCCACATAATGTTATGAACCTAACTACTCCTAACCTTACGTAACTTTATTATTATTTTACTTTAAATTAACCATAGATAAATGAATAAAAATGTTGGAACATTCTGGTAAACCAAAAGGACAAAACACGTTCTTCTATTAATTGATATTAAGTAAAAATACACTTTCCACTTGCAAGGTAATATTAAATTATGGACTAACCTCTAATAGAATGTAATTCGAATAAATTGCAATAAAAACTGCAAGATATAAAGGTTTTTGAGATACACGCCATTAAACTTGGTGCTGGAGTAGCGACCCCGCACCGGGAAGCGCAGTGTTGGCAGACCCCCACTAGGTAGACGGACGACATCAAACGAGTCGTAGGCAGCCGCTGGATACAGGCGGCGCAAGACCGAGACCTGTGGAAGGCCATGCAAGAGACATTTGTCCAGCAGTGGACATCTATCGGTTGACAAAGAAGTAGAAAGAGAGAAGAAATGAAAATACGAAAATGTTACAGGGTTCGAACGTCGTTCAGTCCACACATAAAAACTGAATTTTAACAATACAATATTGACGGTTTAAATTCCCATCGAGCGAACGACAATAACACCGTATCGGATCGTAAACTCTTATCTCTACATCCTTTTATTTTACACCTTTGGTCTAACATTGTGGAAACAGCCTATCACCACGCTCCTAGGATAAGTTAGGACTTTCCTGAATATCACCAAAACCCGAAATCCCGAAAGAAAACTTAGCAAATAACTAATAAGCTTCTAATATTTTTATTTATATGATCACGATGCCCACATACTTACTAATATTAGGTATTAATACGAAAGTGTGTTTGTAGATTTGTTCTTCAATCACGCAGAGCTACGGATCGACGTGTTTTTTTGCATGGGTATAGTTGAGTACCTGAAGAGATATATAGACTTTCCTATCTGTCTTTGTGTCTTTGTGTACGTCCTTTAACTTATTTTTTTTTTTTAATTATTTACTTAATAAATTTGCTTTAAATTTTGTGTATCGAACTAGCACCTTATATAGATTACTTATTTATTTTTAGTACATATTACTGAGTTACATTTTATTTTCCCAAAATATGGTGACCCTAACTAAAAAAAGAATATCCTTTACGCAACGCTAATGTCTTGTGACCGCAGCTTTAAATAAGTAAAAAAAACAAGTGGCCATAAAGCTTTTTTCCATAGACTAAAAAATGGGATGTAGAGATTTGTCGCTCTATTAATTTGGGTCAAAATTAAAATTAACGCCTTTAGGGCTGATTTCACCAACGTAAAATAAGTGTAAATTTCATATTTTGACAGTATTTTCAATACAAAAACTGTCAGACCACACAAGTTATTCCCCGGTAAAACGTCACTCGACGTTGGTGAAATCGGCACTTAGTTAAATATAATAATAACGAATATGTAATGACAATTAGGAAGAGATTACATATATCTACTTTTTCAAAATTCCTCTTTTAAGAGTCACTAACTAGATTTTTCTAATTTGTCTAACAAACAAATTGTAAATAGTTAATCTTATTAGTAAACGAGGTGAAACTTTTGTCCTACAGGACCAAAAAAAACCAAAACAAAAAGGAATGGAAGTTGAAGGGGAAGGAGTTTGCTGAGCAAATTTTATAAATACAAAGTTTGTTCGTTTGTAGATTTGTCTTTCAATCACGCAGCAACTGAGCAACGGATCGACGTGTTTTTTGCATGGCGCGATTGAGGGCCTGGAGAGTGGCATAGGCCACTTTTTATCGTAGAAATTCCGCGGAATGTAGTAGGGTTGGGATAAGTAGTAGGTATATAGGGATAGTGGGTAAATAGATTCAAACCCCTATTTAACCACCTTAGGCCCTTAGGGGTTCAATTTTCAAAAATCCTTTCTTAGATAATAATATATTATCTTACATAATAATATATTGAAAACATTTAGAAAAAATTAAGTGCCACTCGGTGACTGCCGCGGTAAAGCTATTGCATAGCATTTTTTATCAATTTATGCAATTATAATATTTATGCAATATTTTTTCTGCCTAATAAAAATTATGCAAAAAAATAATTAAAAGACAAACAAACAAGAAAAGCGCACTGTCACTACTTTGCGAGTGAGATTCGAACCTGCGACATCATACACCATACAACAGAGCTACTTGTGAACCTTTAAAATGCTGAACGCTTACTGAACGACGGTGTTAGGTTAGGTTTCTTTTCGTTACGGAATTTCTTGATTCGATCGCCGCGCTCAAACTATTTGTCCTACTTCAAAGCCCGCGATAAAAGCTATGCAATAGCTTAATAAAAAATTTGAGAAATTGGCTTTTGTACTCAAATGTCGCATAAAAAATAACCGGCTCAACATTATTGCTGCAGGTTAATAGACAACCTGAGCGCTGGTATTCTGTCGGATATCCGTCCAGTGGGTTGAGCTGTGCGTTGATAGATCAGTCAGTCAACTAGTCAGTCACCTTTTCCTTTTATATTATTTAGTCTATAAGTAAGTAGTATCATAACTTGCATCTAAAATCAGAAGTTTAGACTCGATTAAAGATTTGAAAACAGAATTTCACCAAAAATACATATAACAAGAACACTAACTGCTTTTATTAATACTAACATTAATTTAAACGGTAGATCAAGCAATCTAATATCAGGCTATCAGATAAAAGACCTAATTACAAGCTAACATCACTAATAACACTAATACGACTAATAACAATTTCCTAGCGCCAAAATTCACAGCAATTTTAAGTGGTTTAGTAAAAAAAAACACAATAGATAATACCCCTAAAGGTCAGAGCTGTTAGATTTTAGCCTATTTGTTATGTACCTAGTAATTTTGTTGTTAACTAGACGCCTGATCCAAATTAAGATTGGTCTAGATTTAAATTAGTATTTGTTGGGGCGGATTAAAAATACTTTGAGAGTGATCGGTATGATTTATTGATTTTGAGGCTTTAATAACTTTTTTAACGCTTGATGCTTGATGGCTAATCTGATCTTATTTGGCTATAATAAAGCTTGACGGCTAATCTAGCCGCTTGCCAAAAGATGAATATTTATCTAATAATGTCCTCTTGTCCGTATAAGGCCACGGCGAGCATCTAAGATCTAGAAGAAGAAGTAAATGAAATAAAACTTATAAAACAAATATCATCATCATGAGAATCCCATGAATCTCACATTACTGAGCGCAGGTCTCCTTTCAGAGAAGAGTTATAGGCCATAAGTCAACCCACGCTGTCCCAATGCGAATTGGTATGCTTCACAGTTCACACACCTTTGAGAACATTATAGGGAACTCAGGCGTGCAGGTTTCCTCACGATATTTTCCTTCACCGTTGAAGCATGTGATATTTAATTGCTTAAGCGCATGTAACTCTGGAAAATCAAAGGTGCGTGCCCGGGATCGAACCTGCGACCTCGCGAACAGGAGACCGCAGTCCTAACCACTAGACTACCTCTTCTTCTTAAAACAAATATAATGGGATACAACACAATCTTTTATAATATATTAGCCATGCTGCACTTAATTAATTTTCTTCCCTCTCTTCTATGTAAGCGTCGCTTATATAAAAGTTGTTACAACTATAGTGCAAGGGATGAGGATTGAACCGTTAACCCTTGCAGTTTTTCAGTGTGTATTTCATCATCATCATCATTAGCAACCCATCAACGGCTCACTACTGAGCGCAGGTCTCCTCTCAGAGAAGGGTTATAGGCCATAGTCCACCACGCTGACCCAATGCGAATTGGCGGACTTCACACACCTTCGAGAACATTATGAAGAACTCTCAGATGTGCAGGTTTCCTCACGATGTTTTCCTTCACCGTTGAAGCAAATGATATTTAATTGCTTAAACGCACTTAACTCCGAAAAGTCAGAGGTGCGTACCCGGGATCGAACCTGCGACCCCCCGAATAGGAGACCACAGTCCTAACCACTAGGCTATCACTGCTTCAGTGTGTATTTACCGTTTGGCTATGGTCGCTTCAAAATTATGTAGGTACCCAAAAGATCCAGGTACCTATGTATATTATGTATATGTATAGAAGTGTGTTAGGGAGCTGCAATCGACAGCGAGACAACTCCCTGAACCCTGAGGATCATTAAAATTCACACCGGCCTCAACCGTTAGGATTCGTTTTTACTTCATTAGCGAGTAACCCTAAAAAACGATTCCGATTAAACAAACACGAATATATTTTGGCAGCTCCATTGTAACTTTTTATATGCTACGTGTGTTACGATAAGATATTGTTTTTTTTAAGCTATTGCGTAGCTTTTATCGCGGGCTTTGAACTAGGACAAACAGTATGAGCGCGGCGATCGAATCAAGAAATTCCGTAACGAAAAAAACCTAACACCGTCGTTCAGTAAGCGTTCAACATTTTAGAGGTTCTCAAGTAGCTCTATTTGGCGCAGTGGGCGAGCGGCCGCTTTCTTTAGATGTCGCAGGTTCGAATCTCACTCGCGAAGTAGTGACAGTGCGCTTTTCTTGTTTGTTTGTTTTTTAATTATTTTTTTGCATAATTTTTATTATGCAAAAAAAAAAAATTGCATAAATATTATAATTGCATAAGTTGATAAAAAATGCTATGCAATAGCTTTACCGCGGCAGTCCCCGAGTGCCACAGATTTTTTTTAAATTTACTTCCTGCCTAGGTATCAATATCAATGTGTAGCAAAGATAGTTTTATTTTTCTAATTAAAGTACATCGCGCACTATACGGTTACAAGTCAACCATGTCTGGTCGTAAAAGTTACACTTAAATACCCCGTCGTACGAATACGCAAAAGATTAATTTTACAGTAGCACGTTTGGAAAGCATAGAAAAATTGTTTTTTTGACGTGATAACGTCTTATAAATCGATGAACACCGGCTGCACGCACGAAAAAGTGTCACGTTCCGCCTGAGCCTGTGCGTGCAAGCGAGAGCGCGGAACAAGCGATAGAGAGGCACGATCGGCCCAAGCGTTTATAGAGAGCGCCCGCCGCCGCCCGCCAGTCATCAATGTTTCTTTATGACACATATGATAGTTTCACATAAAACTATCGTCCGTAAACCGACTTTACAGACAAACAATTTTTTTTTAAGAAAAATTTACTTTTTGCAAACCTAATGTAAAGAAACAGAATGCAAAATAAGACCAATTTTTTGGTATCCTAAATACCAAATTCTTTTATTTCTTTCCTTTTATGCTTTTCAATATCAATACCTACTTATAGAAATTCGAAAGGCTCAGAGATATCGTGTCGTCGTCGTGGAATATAAAAGCGTGCAGAATCCGAGATGAATAATTCAAAAGCGGTGTTTGAGACGCCAACAAAAACATCTGAACCTATCATTAAAGCCGAACCTCGTTATTATTGGTTCAGCAAATTATAATGCTCTCAGCTCATTCCTAACACTAATCAGGAAACACTAGGTGGCTAGATTCGGCTGTGTAATTAAGATCAACATAGGTCACGAATCACAGTTAGTTATTAGACAAATAAATCATTTAATTTTAGGTACCAATAATAATTATGATGTATCTTTAAAAACTTAATAGTCATAGTCAAGGACGTAACACTGTACGTCAACGATTTTATTTTTCAAGATTACATTGTGCAAGTGAATTATTGACAAACTTAAAACTGATTAGAATAGAATAGAATAGAAATGTTTTTTATTCAAATTAACTTTTTTACACGTGCTTTTGAATCGTCGGTGAGTCTACCACTGGTTCGGAATGCCCTTCCTGCCGAGAAGAACCAGCAAGAAACTCGGCGGTTGCTCTTTTCAAAACAAGTTTACAATATAATAGATATTATGCTATGTATGCAGTATTTCCACAATGAGGGGAAGTTCCACAGAAACATACCTAACTATATCTAATTATAATTCAACACATGTTAAGACGGGCAGACAGAAAGTAGCCCCATTCCCGCCGGCGGCACCCGTTCACGAGCATGACGCATGACCCAGCCATTGCTTCGCTCAACCATATTTGATTAAGTCTGTAGGTACCTATATCTACGAGGATTCCAAACGCGCCCTGTAACCGCGGTTGTAAGCTAAAGTATTAGCAACTAGCTGATACCCGCGACTTCCTCTGCGTGTAATTACTTAGTTTTTAAAATCCCGTGGGAACTTTGATTTTCCGTGAAAAAAAGTAGCCTATGTCACTCCCCAAGTCCTCAACGATACCCATACAAAAATTATGACCATGTAAAAAATCACGTCGATTTGTAGCTCTGTTGCAGTGTGATTGAAGGACAAACCAACAAACCAATAAATAAATAAACAAACAAACAAACACACTTTCACATTTGTAATAATAAGTATTAAAATTGCTTCCTGTCCTGAAAGTATCTTACATACTTACAGGACTCCAAGCAATTTTCTAATAATTAAAAGTTTTTTTTCCAAATAATTTTAGCCTACCTTGTAAGAGATACCTCAAAAATGCATGAATTAGAAAAACATCAATTAATTTAAATCAAGAAAAAGACATCAAAGATAAGTTGTATACAAATGCGAACTAATAGGAGGCGACTGTCAATTTTTTGTTCCTGAACAAAAAATCAGTAACAGGAGCGTAAGTAATGCTAAATAAGAAACTTCGAACACATCCCGGGCCCTAATTTACGCGGCTCGGGAGTTATTTATCCAGCAATAAACACGTCAATTAGCCGGGTCTAGCCGGGACGGATTTACCGACGAGCTGCTCGTCTGAAAAATATCGTCATACGAACGCGGGCCGACGCCGGCTAAACGACGTGCTGGGTTTATGTAGCGGGCGTGATATATTGACGCTACGCTTTGAAATAGTCATAGACCAACTAATCTGAATTAGGGTTGATGGTTTTTTTAGCTAATGCGCGCCACTGGGGGTAGTTGTACATGTTTATTTAACTGACTTCAAAAAGGGAGGAGGTTATCAATTCGACGCGTATTTTTTGTCGATGGTACTCCATAACTCCGTCAAATCTGGACCGATTTCAATATTTAGTAGGTAGGTAATTGCTGAAACCTGAAAGGTCGACTGATGAAACCCCACCCTTTGCACTATTGCATGTTTATTTTTGAAAGGGTTAAAAACTTATAAGTCATGTTCAATTAGGTTTTATTAACCAGAATTCGAACTCAGGCACCCACGATCCGTGGTCGAAGAAGCTGCCACTAGACATTGTCATGTTATGTTAAGTAGATAAGCTGTTAGCATACGATATAGGTAATATTATTATAGGTATTCCCATGGCATTATAAGCTGTCTAACCTTTAGAAATAATCAGTAATTAGATCTAATGATAAATTGCTCAAGCTTTTTTCCAAAGCAGATCATTCAGGATTATGTAATTCATGTGACAGATTCACACAGGTCTGGCTGACTGTGAAATCAATGTCAACTGGTAAATGTCCTCAACTAGACATGGGCTCATTTATGCTTGTCTCCAGCGGTTACTTAAGCTCTGCTGAGAAGAGCCGACAAGATACCTACTCAGCAGCAGTTGTTCTTAACAACAAACAAACTTAAACATGTGTTATAACAGTATGTAACTTTTACTAATCCTACTAATATCCTACTGTGATAGTTTGTGAGCATGGATGTATGGATGGATGGATGGATGGATTTTTGTTATTATACCTACTCTTTCACGCCACAAAGAATGAACCGATTTGGCTTTAATTTAGAATGGAGATAGCTCATACCCAGGATTAACAGGCTACTTTTTATCGAGATACATTTTACATTACAATTGAAAACATTACAGAGTTCCCGCGGGAATCAAAAACCTTAATCCACGCGGACAGTCCGCGCATCAGCTGGTGTAATATAAATTAATATAAATTATTATACTAATGACATTTTCATTGTCATGTAGAATATTTCGAACATAGGCTCTTTACCTTGAAATAATAATTAACAACCTGACCAAATACCAACCCAAATAGTTCACAAGGGGAATCTATAAATCTGGCCAGACGACCTCGTAACCCTATCGTGCGTTGTAAATATTACATTCGGGAGTCCATCAAAGCGCTGGGGTCCGAATAAATTAACACTAGATTCGCAGACGACAGTTCGACGTTCGTAAATATTCCCAAATGCGAAATCCATCAAATACTTGGAAGAGGAGCTTTAGAGCCATCCATCTTTGTCCTCGCCGCTTCCCAGAAATCTCCGGAATCGACTCGTTAAATTAGGGTTGGTCTGATTTCGGCGCCATTCAACAATATTCGGCATTCCCCTGTTACACCGTGCATATACCTTTCAATCAGGGATGTGTTTTGTTTCTTTTGACGTGACAACGTCTTATAAATTGGTTTGCCGGGTGACACTTCAAGAAACTGCGTTACGCTCCGCTCACGTTATGCGCTCACAATGAGAGCGAGTGAGAGCCACTCGGGCATGGTTAGCCCGCCTAAGAGCGAGAGAGACAGACATAAAAAGTGAAAGGCACGCGTCCCTTCCACTCGAGCACAGTTAGCCCGCCTAAGAGCGAGAGAGACAGAGCGAGAGAGAGAGAGTGAGAGAGATAGGCATACACACCGGTTCATGTCTTGCGCTTCTATTTCGGTTGTCACGTAAAACTTTCGCCCGTATACCGACTTTACAGGCAACCAATTTTTTTTTGCTAGAATTTTGATCATTTACTATTGTGTGTGATCAAAATGCTACTACCTCTGTCTACCTAAAGATATCTTTGTGAAATATCCTATCCTACTTTATATGTAGAGTGTGTTTTGTTTGTTATTCCATCACGAAGCATCGAAGCAACATACCAACAGTGTTTGCGCTAGGGCTATGTTAAGTACGAAATTGTTATTATAAATAAAGTTATTTTTATATTTAGAGAAGCGGACTGTATTTCTGAGGTGTATAATAAGCTATGGTGCTGAAAACAAAATGAAAATGAAAGGAAATTGAAGGAGCAGCACTCACTTTGGTCGGCGCTCGAAGTTGAGCACGCGATCAGGGCAAGATGACGATAATATCCTCTTCAATTCCTCTCGCTGGCAGACACCACAGTTTATTGGGCACAAACACTTTATTGAAGATTTATTCCCCTAAACATCCCAATGCTTTAGGGGGTTTAAAGTTCATTATTTTAATATTAACGAACGGCGGCCATCATTTCTCGGCGCACAACGTAATCCGTAATTCGTAGTGAAGTTAGGTACGTTATCACGTCACTGAGCTGCGTTTCTCGCGATGTTCAGGCGCGTATGTGGTTGCAGACGTCTGAATGCTGCTTTATGTAGGTAGGAAAGAGTATGAAGGAATGCACCATAGTAAATAATGTTTTAAATTATATAATAATTATCATATGAAACATAACCTGGCGCAACCAAATAGTATATTTTTGGCATAATTATTACTTTTGTTCCCTAGAATCGAATGGGTTCCCGCGGGATTTTTAAAAACTTAACGAGGAAAAGTAGGAAATAAGTTACGGGCAAAAGCGGCAACGGATATATTCGCACCTTGTGTTGTGAATCCTCACGTGTTTGAATTGATCTCATGAACTCATCGTTAAAGCAAGTGATATTGGGTCTTTACCTATGAAACTGGAGATTTGTATGACAAGACTAGCTGACCCAGCGAACTTCGACCGCCACCAAAAATAGGTATTTAGGGGTGGGTCACCCTTATCATTTAGGGGTGTGAAAAATAGATGATGGCCGATTCTCAGACCTACCCGATATGCACACAAAATTTCATATAAATCGGTCCAGCCGTTTCGGAGGAGTTTGGTAACAAACACCGCGACATGAGAATTTTGTATATTAGGTCTAGATATAAAAATTTGGTTTTATTTTATTTTAGCTAATCAAAGTACTGGCCCAAATTATCTAAACAATTTTGCCATTTTGATGGCAGTTTGTTTATCCCTTTATTTTCGTATTGGACCCTGGATCCTACCGAAAGCATGCCCGATGTCTTAACCACTGAGCTATCACCCCTTATACTTACTACAACTTTCTACTTACTAATTTATTGTATAGATATTCCAACTTTTCTGTTCAATTAACGCGGTTGCTAGTAGAGATATTAGTGTTGCTACAAAAGAAATTTACGAAGAAATCGGTAGGTACTGCATTTTCTTTACATTGTACGGCACTCGCGTTATGATGATGATGCAAATGAACGGGCAGCAACAAATACCATGAACACTTGGTCGGTAGAATTGAGCGGAATTTTAATTGAGTTACCCCAAAGAAGCCCAAATACTAGACCCAACAATATTTTGAAATAGCGGCCTTAATTCCAATTTTACCACCTGAACAGATAAGTTGGTACCTACTTGGTGGCACTGTAAATAAACTTTTATTCCTACATTCCACATGACTTTAACGATCTTTATTTTGACAGTTGACAAGATTAGACTTTACAGAAATGAACTTCAAATGGAACCTCAGAGTCCTTCTCGTCAAGCGGAACGTCCATCGATTGTTTTCATAGATCGGCAAAGATAACCTCTGCACTAGTGCTGCCCTATTGTCCTTTACTTATCGATAGTCCATCTCTATCGATGCTTCAAGTATCGCTTGACCTGGGGGTTGAAGCGATTCATCGTTTAGAAAATAAATGTAAACATGATGGGAATCGGGAGGACATTTGCATTGGGAATTAGAATATACATACTAGTTATAAATACGTAGAGATGTAACAGATATATCGTCAAGTCGCTTGTATAAATACTTCTTCTCTCTTTCCTTTTTAAGCTAAAAAGTCTATAGAAGTCTCCAAAATGCAAATTAGCATAAATCAATGGTTGTCTGCAAAAAGCAATCAAGTTGTTTTTCTGTAGGTATGTGAACCTGAACAAAGAAATAAAATGATAATTTTTCATAAAACTGTGACTTACAGCTGAAATACTCGTTTCGGTTTTAATTTGACGAAAATATTAATTCCATAAAAGCACTCTGACCTAGGGCGGTTTCAATTTACTATTTGAACAAATATTATTGATTTGAATTCCTTGTACCTACTTAAAAGGTCACATTATTTATCACCGGTACACAGTATAAAGTCACAGTGACTATGATAACTCTAAGTATTTCATTTAACCCGGAACGTCTCACCTCTACTTAGAAAATACTTGTAACTTGCGGGACCAGTCGGGATTTACATTTCACACGGCTGACATTTATCGCCACGCCACGAGTAAAATCAACACATTCATAATTTATAAGCCATCGGAATCCCTATCACGTGGAATTAAGATAAACCCTTAATAGAGATATTACTTTCTTCATATGTAGCTTTTGATTACGTATTTGAGCTTAATAAACATTCGATTCGAAACATAGAGTTACTATCACTTTTAAATTAAAGATTCTGTTCAGAAGCAATGCAATTACGGTAAGCTTTCTTATCGTAGGTACCATATAACCAATAGTAAATGTATCTGAGTTTCTTGGATTCTTTTCAGTAGTGCAGTATAGATAAAGATATTATTTAAACCAGAGTGAAAAAAGAAATGAAATAGTACTTTATCTATGGCATATTAATTATAAGAAGATATTTGAAAAAACGTTGAAGAAGCAAAAGAAAATTATCCAAACGAAAAAACGAGTTTAGATCTTGAACGTTCTTGTAATAATAGCTAATCATTTACTAATTCTCTCATCGGATTCACTTTTGATAACTTGTAGTTTAGTCATTAATAACGAAATAAAAAGTAAATAAAATCATTAATTGCGTGTTTGCAACCGATTTAAACAAATTACAAAATAAACCACCTGTCGCGTTATTTATTGCCGTAATAAAAACCTACTTGATAATTATTATTAACTCTCTAATAAGTCGACAAAACTCCGTTCTCATTAGGTGCTTCAGAATAGATGGGGTCGTATTAATTAGATCATTTTATCGACAATCGATATCTTGAGTATCAATCTCTAGCTATCTTTCACATCGCTCGGTTTATGACGAGTATCACGATAAGGAGTAGACTTAGCGCTCCCTTGGATACAAAAAAATACTTGTGGCACTCGGGGACTGAAGCGGTAAAGCTATTGCATAGCATTTTCTAGTCGCACGCACACAAACACCGTGCCGAAGTCTGCCGAACTGAAATGACGGTGTTATGTTTATTTTCGTTACAGAATTTCTTGATTCGGTCGCCGCGCACAAAGCCCGCGATAAAAGCTATGCAATAGCTTAAAATTAAGCTCTACACTACCAACTGCTTCGGATTAGTCGACGCCTGGCACATTCATCATTGCCTTTCGTTTTACTGCTGACTGACTCCACCTCAGTGACGATATAGTCTAAGAAGGACGCGGGTTAACCTGATAGGGGTTTATCTGTTTCGAATGCCCTTCCGGTTTCCGTTTTTTCAACCATTTATACCTTGAAATGCTACGTTGAAATCAAGATTAGATAGGCATCTTCCAGGCAAGCGAGTTCCAAATTAGACTGCATCATCACTTAGCATCAGGTGTGATCGAAGTCAAGCGCTATAAAACATCAAAATTCAATACACGCATCACCTTAGCTCGCATACCTTAAAATGTACATAAAATATAAATATTAAATGATAAGAACACAGCATTTTACGTTGACCATCACCTTAACTTTTAGCCCCAGTGGTCTGGAATTTTGGCAGATGAAAATATTAAGCAATCTCCCTTGGGCGTTAAACATCAAGGGGAGTTGCTTTTAGAGTTTATGATCTAATTTACCTGAACAAAGTCTTGGCTATTATTGGGAATGGATTTTGGTGATAAGGTTTTGGAGGGTATTTGGACCAGCAGGTCCTTGGAGTGTTTTAAAGGATATAGGCTATTAAACCCTTTTTGTAGGTGACTTGTTAACATAAATAATGGTCCAGCCATAGGTTTAGGATTGGTAGCTTAGTCGCAACTAGATACCGCCCTTCCTTCAAACAATAGCTCCTCAAATGCGGTAACGTAATATCATAGTTTATTTGAAAACGTCAAACATTGGTTGCTACGTGACTATGTGGGGACGCTAGTTCAGGCGCGCTATGAATTGCCGCAATTTACTAGTAAGCCAACGGTATCTAGTAGGTGCGAAGCGACTACCTATTTTAATTAATATTTCAAACATACTAAACATACTACATACACACACGCAAACGAACACACACACACACACACACACACAATGTAAAAATAATATTAAACCTAATAATTGTATAATTTGATTCATTTCATTGGTCAATAAATTTAAGGAGATTTAATTAAAAAATAAAATCTATGGGAGAAACAAAACATCGTGAGGAAACCTGCACGCCTGAGAGTTCTACATAATGTTCTTAAAGGTGTGTGACTGTGTGTGAAGTCTCCCATTCCGCACTTGAGCAGCGTGGCCGACTGTGGCCTAAAGCCTTCTCATTAGAAAGGACATCTGCGCCCAGTTGTAGGCCGACGGATAAAACCTTTTATCCCAGAAAAACAGAGCTCCCACAGGATATTTTAAACCCTAACTCAACGCGGACGATGTCGTGGGCAAAAGCTAGTTTATATTGAAAGAATTGGTTGGCTAGGAAACTGTTTATAATAACGACTTGTTGCTTAATAGTACCTATTATAGTATCAGCAACCCATCAACGGCTCACCACTGAGCGCAGGTCTCCTCTCAGAGAAGGGTTGTAGGCCATAGTCCACCACCCTGGCCCAATGCGAATTGGCAGACTTCACACATCTTCGAAAACATTATGGAGAACTCTCAGATGTGCAGGATTCCTCACGATGTTTTCGTTCACTTTAAAGCGTGTGATATTTAATTGCTAACTAAAATAACTCCGAGAAGTCATAGGTCAGGGATCGAACCTGCGATCCCCCCAATTCGAGACCGCAGTCCTAACCACTAGGCTATCTCTGTTCAATACCGCATAAATTGTTTAGAACAATGCTTGTAGGGACATGAATCTGCTCTCCGTAGATACACTACCTACGGTGATTCGAAATATGCATTAATAAATCGCCAGATAATTTCACGAGCACCGCGATGTAAGCGTGACCAGCGAACACACGGGGGGACAGACCAACAGACAGCATTAGCATAGTCGGATTCCCTTCGCCGTTTCGATAAAATAGCGGGAGGTAAGAGTTATCACGAAACCGGCTGAGTGGACCCGTGCTCTATGCCACGGGAGTAATATGCGGATATTGTTTATGGTAATTACAGAATTTTGCTTGTGTTGATTGTAATCCTCATACGTTCTACTTCACCACATAGACTTATCTAATATCTTTAAACGAGCAATTCTTGTATATTATATACAAGAATGTATATAATCTGAATCTCGGAAACAGCTCCAACGAATTTCATGAAATTTGGTATGCAGGGGGTTTCGGGGGCGATAAATCGATCTAGCTTCATTTTTAGAAAAGGTCGTTTTATCCGTGTTTTCAGGCAATGAAAAACCCCTTAGCTCGGTAAGTCGGGTCCGAAACCAGAAGACCCCGGTTCGAGTCCAAGACGATTATATTTTCTCCTATGAATTTTATTATTATTATCATTATTATTTTATTTATTATTATTTTTTATATATAATTTTCAAAAAACACGATTGACCCAAAAAAAATCGAGCAAAACTCGGTCCCCAGATATATGTATATTTACTAGGTATCGTAAGTTGCATGCAGATTACCATAGTAGCAATTACCGTTGGGGTTTTGTAGCCAACGCTAGCCAACGGTTGGATTCTGAAAAACTTCTTCGAGATAGTCATTAGGTACCCTCGTAATACGCGATCGTTGGTTCGAACTGCTCTTCAATCTCACCATAACTCTCCACGTAAGAGGATTGCCTCTCCATAAGGATATCGCAACTAATTGACTGTAATTTTCATTGCTATAAAACCCAGATACACCGTGCTTTAGAAATGTACGAATAACTCTATCCGTAGGGTTAGTACAAGATTAGATAGTTAGCTACGAATAGTAAACTATGACATTACCATCAAATTAAAATAAACCATAACAGTATTGAGTTAGAGCTCAATTTCGTGTATTTGTTGTTATACATTTACGTAACGAAAACGCTCCAAATTAAAATCGTCTGTATTGAATTTGTGACTTTAAGTCGATACAATTATGGTTCATTTTCCTTTGATGCTAATGTCATAGTTAAATATTACGGTCAAACGAATTAAAACTCGGCATAACCACACCGGAAGCGTTCGCTACAGAATACAGTATTAAAGACAAATCACACAGTAATTTTTAACAATTTATGTATTTATATCTTAACCTTCTTTGTACTTACGAGTAAATCTTATTTAAATTAGCAATAGTATACCTTGCTATATTACATTCATTATATTATTATTAGCAACATGATTAATATTTTTTTTTTATTTTTTTTTAGATTTATTTCGTTACTTAATAGGCATAATTTTTATTACTTTATTTATAATAATTTTTTTTAAGGTTTGAGTACAGCTACTACCTACCGTTTCAATATTCTGGGACTTTCCCAGAGTTTAGCATATTTTTTTACCCCAGTAACAGTTAGGTCAAGGTTCAAATCGTGGTGTTGTTTTTTTTATAATGTGTAAGCCACATTTTCTTTATTTTTGAGTGTTTTTATCCTGACAAATAATAAGTAAAAACATCTTACCCACCAAATGTAATTTGTACTACTAATGCCATCTGTTACAAAACCAAAGAGTGAACATCGTTGTGTGCAACAGAATACGCGAGGACCCACCAAATGTATTTTAAAAATTTACATAAAATTATAATTTTATAAGAATATTAAAACTAGTAAATAAACATTATATTAAATAATCGTTTTCCAGAAAAACAAATTCAAAAAATTTTAAAATTTAATCTTATTTCAACAAAGTTGGATCGATAGAAACGGTTTATTCTATTAAAAAATATTAATATGTGCAGTAAAAAAATAAATTACGAATACAATCTATGTTACTTTACTCACTCAATAATTATAATAGTAAATGCAGAATAATAATAAGTCCAAAACGGATTTATTCGCAAAAATCCTAACTCGCGCTAACGAAGTTTTAATGCCATTGTGCTATATATAGGTCCATTTTGCTCATACAGTCGGGAGTCCGTTTCTACACAGTGAAACAGTGTTAACGGAGCGCTGTACTAAACTCCGTATAGAGGATTTACGCGATGCGCACGCAGTGGTTCAATTGAGGTCCTAGAGAGTGTAAGAGAGCTCCTAGAGTCAATGAGAGAATTAAACGAGGCTTCGAGAAGTGTTCTCAAGCAAAATAGAAGTTACAGCCCCAGAGTGGCTTCAGAGTTGTAATAGCCCAAATGGCTTATATGCGGTCATTGCAGGATGTGTTTCCTCGCCCCCACTGCTGTAGAAAATTTGACTCCCTTTTTGACTCATATAAAATATGCAAATAAATATTCTATTATTTTTGTTTCTTAAACGTGGCGATATATCTATTACTCTTCGCGAATATAATGCCAGGCTTCCCACTAATATACGGAAAAAAAAACTTGGCCCAATGCAAAGTATGGACGCCTTATACATCTGACTGAAAGTATCTGAAATTACTTCTGAAGTCAGCAACGCGATTGTCTAAAAATGATTGCTATAGATATAGTGTTACGATCACAATCACTTCTGAGGTCGATTGTCTTTAGTTACTCCATTGATCGTAATCGTATTCGATTCAAATTCAAATTATTTATTTGAATTTGATTTGATGACATTAGCGTCAAAGTAGAATAAACCATAACAGCATTGAATTAGAGAGATGATGAATTAGGAAGATGGTAGTGGTAATGCCGACTAAGTCCCTTCGTAAGGCCAACCGCATCCTGCTTTTCTAAGTTTCCACGATTTTTAGGGCTGACAAGTCTTACCGTTGGCCAACCAAACTAGGGACAAAGGCCCAACTAACTAGGGTATCTATTAGTTGATCTACTTAGTGGTTAACATGTTCATGTGGATGACGAGGTTCCAGGATTAATACTCGCTCGAGTAAAAATGTAAGAAATTTCCAGTAGGTCCAATAGCTTGGACTTGAGAAGTTCGGATAGCACGTAAAGCCGTCGGTCCTGCGCCTGATCTCGCTCCGTCGTGTCGGATTTCCGTCCCATCGGACTATGAGAGTGTCGAGGGACTAGAGATAAGAGAATGCATCTGTGTCTACTTCTGCACTGTAATATCTCCCGCGCAGATCTAAGATCTGTGAAGGTCGGCGCCCATGGCCGGAATCGTTCGGGAGGACGTTATCTATTATTATTTACTAGCTGATGTTCACGACTTCGTGTGGATTTCGTTTTTAAATATTCCGTGAAAACTCTTTGATTTTCCGGGATTAAAAGTAAAAATTCACGTTAATCCGTAGCTTCGTTGCGGTGTGATTGAAAGGACAAATAACCAAACACTTTTGCTTTTTAATAATTTTATCACGTCATCTCTCAATAATATCATTGCTCCATCGAACATAATTATCTCGGCTCCGCTTCAATGAACAGGCAGGCCATGAGTCACACTATAAACGCGTCGCAGCGATCGTATTGCGTTTTAGCGTCGGCGTTTCGCGATTTTCAATCGCCGACTTCCTCTACTTTTAGCATCGTATCGAACGCTTTTGATTTGCGAAAACGATCGCTGCCGCTAGAAGTACCCAGTCTGCCCGCTCCCTTACAAGTAAGGTATACCTAAATATGATTTTCATATTATTTCAAGTATTTGTGGGTACAAGTAACCGATCTCCGCGGGTGGTCCTAGCGCCCATGCTTGCCACTTTGAGTCCTGACAGCTCTTTGTTGGAGACGCGGAATCGCGCGGAATTTACAGCGCGTCCGGATAATAGCTACGAGCGCGCGCCGGCTGTAAACTGTAAAATATCGCAACTTTCCACTTATCCGGGGGACGTTAATGACGACAATAAATCCTTTGGGATTTTATTATTGCCGACACAATGGTTTTTACATGCGAGTGAAAATTACCTCCTTCTTATATCGCCATGAAAGGAGGTAGTCCTTATATCATAAATCATTTCATTTATTACGAACTAGCTTTTGTCCGCGAATTTGTCCGCGTTTGGTTAGATTCTTCAATAATTTAATAAAAAATATTCTTTTTAAAAAACCGACTTCAAACTCCCGCGCTACTATAAAAAATATATAAATTATTGTTGATATTTTAAAAACCGCTCGACTGATTTCGATGAAATTTATATGAGACCCTGGGAAGTATACCATTTCAAACAAAAAAAGAATTTTCCAAATCGGTTCAGGCGTCTTCGAGTAATCGGTGGACATACATTAAAAAAAAGTTCTTCCTCCTTTTTTTAAATTGTTTAATAAAAACCGTGGGAACCCCTTTTTTCCCGAGATAATAGTAAATCAATTATAACCATCAAACCCATAACTACAGAGCTAAACTAAAGCTATAAAGGGCTTAGTTTAGCTCTGTAGTTCGCGGTATATTCCGAAGTATGAAAACACACGGTAGCGACATGAGCGAAGCGAAACCAACTTAGGCTGAGATCTAGATCGCACTCTGGCTCTGCTCAAGACTCAAGAGTTAAAATGAGATACAAATATGTCCATAAATCTGTCTCGTTTTAACTCAGTCTTGAGTCTGCCCTGAGTGGGAATGCCATCATCTCACCCTTAGTTTCGTGTCGCTCCCAATGTGGCCTGCGCTTAAAGCTTGTGACAGTAATAGGACAGTTTATAGTGCAACAGGTGTCGTTTTGAACCAATGACCTTTCGGTATTTAGTTTAACCGATCTGCTATTGAGGCTACATTGATTGATTGAGGATTGTGTTCCCAACTCCTTTAATGATCCTTATACATAAATATTTACGCATGTAGCAGGTAGGACCTTGAATAGATATGAAGTGTCATAAGGAGACTTTAGTAGCCATTCATCATCATCATCAGCATCACCCATCAACGTCTCACTACTGAGCGCAGGTCTCCTCTCAGAGAAGGGTTATAGGCCACAGTCCACCACGCTGGCCCAATGCGAATTGGCGGACTTCACACACCTTTGAGAACATGAAGTAAGGTGCGCAGGTTTCCTCACGATGTTTTCCTTCACCCTTAAAGCTTGTGATATTTAATTTCTTAAACGCACATAATTTAGAAAATTCAAAGGTGCCCGGGATCGAACCTGCGACCGCCCGAATAGGAGACCGCAGTACTAACCACTAGGCTGTTGCTTCAGCTTAGTAGCCATTGCAATATGTAAAACTCTAACCAATATTTCACGACTTCCGGTAGAGCAAATTACCAGGCAGTAACTCAGAGGCGCAATAACTTCAAAGCGCAGCGAATTCCGTGGGATAGTATAATGCGAGGCGGCGCGCGCTCTCGGGACGATTTAGGGGCCATTATGCCTAGAGGCTATTCACTTATAATACATATTTATGAATAAAATAGCCAATTTGTTTAGTGGTACTCTGTTGTTGCCATAGACTAGAGGGAAAAGAATGGATCCCTCGTAAACACGCCTTCTTGAAAGTGAAGCCTAGAGTATCAGCCGACCAAGCGAAGTACGATAAAGGCAAACGTGACGACACTAGCTCGTTAGGTGGTTAAGAATGGTATAATATATTTAAAAAATATTATAACTGTGTATAGATAGTTCAATCCACGAAGACCACGCGCCCAACTCCCCTCACACAGAACTCACAGTCTTGTAATTAAAAAGAGTGGGGCGCGTGTTCGTGGATTGAGCTACCTATAACTATAATTTATTTGAAGAGGATTCCCAACAAAATCAATCAATCTACAAAATCTGAATCTCCAACAAAGAAATGCAGGAATAATTAGTGTTATACGTAAAAAACGTATCGATGTCTCGAACGCTGTGAACGCCTGAACGGTAATAAGTCGCGATTTCTCAGGTGAAGGTGGGCGGGGAGGTCACATTGTATCCATCCATCTCAGTTGACCTAGTAGTACTTTAAGTTACAGCCTCCTTAGCACGTAAGTTTCGTATTACTACAATCGCACTAGTCAGTGTCTGTCAGCCAATCAGATGTGATTGCGATCACGCTGTAGCTGTCAAATTATAAGGATAAGCGGCTACGAAAATGGCAAAATCTCAAAAATATAATTGACTGACAATCACACTATTTGATAAAATGCACAGTTCAGCAAACATACTATAAGGGCTGATTCCACCAACATAAAATAAAACTTATCTCGGATATATGTAAATTTTCAATTTTGACAGTATTTTCAATACAAAAACTGTCAGAACACCTAATTTATTCCCCGAAAAAACGTCATTCGACGTTGGTGAAATCGGCACTTAATAATTCAGCCATAAGTACCACATACGGTGGTATACGTACTGCTTAGCACTAAACCGATTTGACAAATTACAAAATCTAAATAACTGTCACCTGACCTCTGCAACGGTTAAGGATACACGCTTCTTTACGTCCATCTATTTCCATTCACCTAGTCTGAGGTTCAACGTGCGGCGTATAAGGGTGCAAGCAATTGGTTGGACAGGTTCGAAAACCGTCGGGCGTTTCTCGACATGATGTGTTAGTGACGCGCGCCAGCCACTCGCGCCAGCCGACTGGCTGACAGTTTTATCTCTGCGAGAACTGTGTTTAGGAATGGTATAATGGGGAGTCTCGAGCCAATTTGCACTAATAGTTTACTGGCACGCTTTCTCATCTCGTTATTTAAATCTCGGGCAAATTGTTACGTATTCGAAAACGATCATTTAGACCCTAGTTAGTGATCGCGTCGACCGGTTATAGCGAATGTCTATATTCGCTATAACCGGTCGACGCGATCACTAACTAGGGTCTAAATGATACAGAATACAGACTTTAAAATTGTTTTAATTTATGAGTGAAATGATACATTCTTTAGGTGCTAATATACCTATACTTATAAGTAATTAGTTTAAGAAGTTTTTTATTTCTTTCCTGTATATATAATTAAAGTTTGTGTGAACATTAAAAAAAAATACATGGAAAAGATTAAGAAGTTACTAATAATTAGTAACTAATAGTTAGTTAATTAGTTTAAGAAGTCACCAAGCTTCAACGGTGAAGGAAAACATCGTGAGGAAACCTGCACACCTGAGAGTTCTTCATAATATTCTCAAAGGTGCGTGAAGTCCGCCAATTTGCATTGGGCCAGCGTGGTGGGCTACGGCCTATAACCCTTTTTTGATAGGAGACCTGCGCTCAGTAGAGAACCGTTGACTGATTGCTGATGATGATGATGACCTATTTAGGATATTTATTGAAGACAATGGAAAACTATAATAGCACAAAGTGATGAATCTATTCAATCCCGTGATCCAATCTATGGTTCAAGCGTTTGTGTTCAATTAAAATTTAAACAGCTCATGTTGCGTTTTGTCCTGTTTTATCAAAACTTTATTCAGCGATGGCATCGCAATCACTACAAGGCAGATGGCACTCTCACTCAGCTCAGACTCAAGACTGAGTTAAAATGAGACATATTTATGTCATCACATATTTGTGTCTCATTTTAACTCAATCTTGAGGCTCGAACAGAGCCAAAGTACGACCTATAGATCCCAGCCTATCTGTGCTGCACACCGAATTTTAGCGAAACTGAATATCCCCATTCGTTTGTTCCAGAAGGATATCTCCGACGACTGCGTGTTCGAGGAGCACATGGAGGAGAACAACTACAACACGTACTCGCGCGCGCGCGGCGGCAAGAAGGCGTTCGTGGCGCTCGACAACCGCGGGCGCGCGCGCCGCACGCAGCTGCCGGCGGGGCGCGCGCTCGGCAACCTGTCCTCTTACGCGCTGGCCATGACGACGCGCTGGGGCGGCGCGCGGCCCGCGCACTGCCCGCCGCGCCGCCACCGCGGCAAGCTCAAGCGGCCGCCGCCCTTCCACCGCAACTGCCAGCGCCGCGTCGCCAAGCAAAACCTGCGCAAGCGCAAGAAGGCCGCCGACCCGCGCAAGAAGCGGCGCCACCCCAAGGCGCGCAGAAAACACGAGCCCACCTCCACCACCGAGTGGGCGGTGGACGACTCCACCGTGTCCACGCACCCCACGCCCTCCACCACGGACGCGGAGTTTTTTCGGTCGGCGGCGCCCTAGGGCCGCGCCTGGGCCTGCTCGCGCTGGGGGCTGCCGCGGCGCTCGCACACTAGCACCGTTCCACTTCGCCGCGCCACGATCTCGAGCATCTCTAGCATTCCCGTTCGGCGCCGTTCGCCGCGAACGGCGCTCGCAACACTAGCGTCGCTCCACACGCCACCGACGAATCGCGCCGAGTTTTAAAACGCGAGCGGAAACGCTGACATCGCCCAGCTGTGGGATTAGTGTGAGACTGATCGCGATCATCTCTGATTGACTGGCACTCTCTCGCTAAATTGGTTAAAATGATTTCATACAGCAAAAACGAGTGTGGTTTAGACCACACGACTGAAGTAAAACTTACGAAACGCAACTGGCTATGAGAGAAAGAGAGAAAGAAAATGTGTACTCGCACCTCTCTCTCTCTTGCCCCTACAGTAAAATACGAAACGTCACTCTTTCTATCTTCACTAACTTATATCTCCCTCTCAACTTCCGTTCGCCTCGCCCGATCACACTTTTCGTAACGCATTCACCAGCTTACTCCCCAAGTCAAGCGTGCGTAAAGAAGTTTTACTTCAATAACGTCATAAATTCAGCCAATCAGAGGTGATTGTGATCACTACGCTGTAGCAATCATTTTAAACAATCCCACGGGAATCGACGCGGACAATCTATGACACTGAAATCTATAGAGCTGACTTGGCTTAGACTTGAGAAAGAGTTAACAAGAGACTAAAAACGTGTCCTGACATCCATCTCGTTTTAACTCTGTCTTGAGCCTGTGTGAGTCTATAGATTCCAGGCTGATTGTCAATTGCACTTAAATTTAGGCCTCCCCCACATTAGGTCATTATTACTTTCAGTGATTTTTATTTTTTCAAACTGTTCAGCTCTCACACATAAACTGCTCGATCAGCCGTCAAAGAAGTGTCTCTAAGTGCGTCCTGCACGCCCTTTTATCTAATCATAATCTGTTGTACCTACTTTTCTATTACAACGCAAGCGGTTTTCACAATGCTGCGGTCTGCGATGATTAATCTAGCAAAGATATCGCAGCACCGCATTGTAATTAAATCGACGGATTAAAACGAATGCTGTGTGGAGGAGGCTTAACTTAATTCAATCGTGCCGCTCATCTGAGCGGATTAGTCGCATCGTCGTCAGAATTCCGCTCACAAAATTCCGCAAGATTTGTCTGTGGCTGTATACGAAACACTGCGAAATTTTTGTACCAAAAATATAACGCCCCAGTGACAGACGCGCGGACCGCCGAGTCACCAATGTGTATAAAATACTCAATCGAGCTAACGTCGACGATGCACGTGTCGCTATCGACTATCGAATTCGATACGTGCAGCGGTAACGAACGATATTATACTTACTACCAAAGCTGAAATTATCTATCTCAATTTGTATTCCTAGTTCGCTTTAAACCGTAGTTATATCGGCAAGATTCCAATTGTCTTAGTTATCATGAAATTATTAACTTAGATGTTATTCGATAACTTAATGATTAATTAACAAATGAATGAATTCGTTCAAACGAGTCGAGATTATCGTTTGGTGAGGTGGAACTGTGTTAGAGGGGGGATGGGGGAGTTTCCCACTCGTGGCGAGTTGACACTGGGGGCAGCACCGTCCTCGGTTACCTTTAGACCAACTCTCAAACATTTCCTGATCCTAGCTAGCGCGTCTCGAATCTATTTCTAGCCACGCACCGTAGTAGCCTGTGTTTATTATTCGTATATCATCCGAATCCATTTCCTAACTGACTTCTAAATTTACTTTAATCAAATCTAAACGATCCGTTAATGGATACGACACGGTACACGGTCTCTTTGATAACGGTACAAGTACAACTTTATCGTTAGAGAAAAGCATTAATTTGCTCGAATTTACTTACTGAGTGCTCTTCAAATGCTTAAAAAACTTAAAGCGATCCATACGAATAAGTACAATGAAATTATCTGTGATTTCGAAATAGTCAACTGCCTCTTATAAAGTGGTACCTCTGATTTTTCGGGGATATACCCTCCATTTAAGCAGTTAAATATTATTAACACATGCTTCAAAGGTCAAGGAAGACATCGTGAGGAAATCTGCACGCCTGAGAGTTCCCCGTAATGTCATCAAAGTTGTGTGAAGTCTGCCAATTTGCATTAGGCCAGGCGAGGTGGACTATGGCCTATTAACCGTAGGTAATAAAATATTAGCGAGCCGTTGATGGGTTGCTGATGATGATAACGATGGTGCTCGATGATAGGATGTACTTATTATTATGTGCCTCAAATCCACCACTACGGTTGACGACTATTTATTATTTAATATTGATACAGAGATAGCTTGGATCCCGATGACGTATATAGGCTACTTTTTATCCCGGCAAATGAAAATTTTCATGGGATTTTATTTAAAACCGCGCTGAATGACGTAGTCGCGAGCGTCATCCTAGTCTACTATTCATATTGTCCAATTACTAAAATCTGTAAATTATGAAAAAGAGAGACGCGGTGAAAATCGCGAAGGTTCATTGGCTCGCCACGAGTTGGGAATAGTGAGATTATGTACTTAGTGGACGTGTTGAGGTGTAATTTCATAAGAAATTGACTGAAAAATATGACTGAGTAATGTAGGTACTGTCGGTTTCGGAGTAGGCTATGATAGGTTATGTGCGGCGGGCGGCATGCTCCTTTATTCTTATTTCAACGGCCGCGAAGCGAGCGCTCCTGGGGGAATACCCCATCTTAACTCACAAGCATTATCACAACAGTTTATCACAACGGCCAGTTAACTCTCACTTGATCGTATCATTAACATGGGCGTCCCATTAGCGCCAGCATTTATAGGCAGCGTTGGACTGGCAAAAAATGTAATACACGGTGTTTGATTAATAAAAACCTACCTTTATTATTGAATAAATCAATTTTAAATGTTTTAACAAACAACCGGAGACTTTGCTGACACTTTTGTAGTATTGGTTAAATGCAGTTTGAGCAACCTAGTAAATTCACTTATTAAGCGATCTACTTTAGAATAGGAATTTCAAACCACCATTTTCAATTTCTGTCTTGCTCACGTGGGTGACACTAAAAAATAGAAAATGGCAGTTTATTCTTATCTTGATTGCGTGTTATATCTAACTTAAATTCTAGAGATTTTTATTTTACTTTTCTGCATTGTTATTTTAACATAATGTTAATATTGTATTGGATTACTTTATAAATTTTAAATTGTTAACATGCATTGTTTTGGCTATAACTTATTTTAAAACGAGTTATGGACTTGCCTATGTTTTTAATGGAACATGAAATACGGTCATTTTACAACAATTGCGATATTTTTAAAAGGTGGTGTGTTTTTAACATGTGGTTAAAATGAGGACACTCAATCTCAGGACTACTCGCTTCGTACCGTCCAAAATTGAATTAGTGATAATGTATAACGACGAAGAAGTGACTATTAGAAGTTAGTTATATAAAAAACGTGTATCTAATTTGTAAATTATTTATTTTATTTTCCATAGAGAAAGTCGTATTTTGTTAACGTTTTAGTTGATTTGTTTAATCTCTGTCCCTTTAGTTCGTCCGATGTAAGTAGAAATGTAGGTTGTCATACGCTTGTATTTTTAGTGAGCCATTTATGTGTATTATGTTTATAGCCGTTCGATAACAATATGGACTACGTAAACTCTAATTGTTTGGATAATTGTAACATATTTATCGGTCTTCTATCAAATACTTAAGTGTCCTTTGTAATCCTACCACAGAATAGCGAGAAGGCGTAAGCGTATGGTTAATATTTGAATCTTTTCAAATTCTCTGATACCAAACGCGGTGTATAATACCATTCCAAGTGAATTCAGTGTTTTCTGCATATACAATTAGGCCGACTTGCACCAAACTGCTTAATCATGTTTAGTTAAATTTAATAATGCTGTTACTTTATGATAATACTATTTCAGAGTTGACATGAGAAGGACAGGTCTAGAAAATTTAACTAAACATGATAAAGCAGTTTGGTGCAAGTCGGCCTTAGAATAAATAATTTCAAGATAAGGGTAGACAGCTATTATAGGCAAGCGGGGTTCATTCTAGGCCATGCCATTGCTTTCCATCCCATTATTTCCTAAAGTGCAAGACTATTTTGCATTTTTTTAAAATGCAACATATTTTTGGATTTTATAATTTTTTTTTTTGTTGCCCATAATTGTATCACGATAGGTGTTTATACGATCAGAGTTTATGTAGTTTGTATGTATGAGATACGCAAATGTAGTGCTTGGATGGACGATGACATTCTTTAGTAATTTTCCTCGCATTCTTAATTATTATTGTTACATGTGCGTTTTGCGTATAATGTTTCAAATGTCTATAACACTGAGTCAGCGAACTTTAAGTATCATTAATAAAAAATCAATACCTACATATTTTCATGAACTTTAAACAACACGTAATCGACATTTCTGTCAACTTCTGATAACAATCTCACTATAATAAATGCAATTTATTGCCACCGTGGCCTTATCAAGAGACCTCTTACTCTTAAAATAAATAAATAAAAATTTAACATTATGGTTCTAAAGCAAACAGATTTGTTTAAATTTAAACTTTATGTAACTGAAACACTGCCAGTAATTTACAGGGTAACCATAGATTTTATTATAATACAGACAATTCAATTTCACGATCAAAATTCACAGTTCGCTGATTACAGCCAGTCATACGATGTGAATATGTGCGGCAAAATTTATGATTGTACCTACGCGTGTCTGAGAGAATGTGTCAGATTAATTTATGATATTATGTTCCGTTGTATGTAATTGTATAATGTAATGGAAAGGACAAATCTGTACGCGATTTAATAAAGCATTTACTCAAAATAACAACTTGATAACGTATCGATTTTGTCATTTTCACTCGTAACTTATTCGGGTTTGTTATCGATTACCTGACTTGTATTGTAGATAAATTAAAAACCAATCGATCTTTAGAAAGTAGAAGCAGTATTTTGGTATTGTAAATTATCTCCAGTTACAGTACCTAGTTTTATAGTTTTATATTTGTAATAATGGACATTTTAAGAATTGTATAATTTCTCATCTATTCTGTAACGTTGGTCGATTCCTAATCGTTTTACGGACTATTGTTATATACGCACGTATTCAATTTCATATTTCTCGATGTATAAAGTACCTATCTTCTCGAATAATTTAGACTTTTATGAAAAGATTTGCCACTTTAACTAGCCCTTTTATTAAAGCGTGAAAGGCGTTGTGCTTTTTAACTATTGATTGTTATTTAAAATTTAAAAAGTCTATAATATAAGTTTCAAGTCGCTTTGCAGCCCATGTTGCAATCGTTTGATCAATTTTATTTTTCGAGAAATGTGCAACTTTGAAGACTTATGGTACTACCTACCTACTTAGTTTTTGTATAAAGACCTACGAGTTAATTTTATGTTATTATTTATACGCATGTGCCATAAAATACCTATTTGTAATAGATATACCGAATCAGAGTATAATGTTGTTCATTTTCTTTCGCACAATATTAATAAGTAATAATTATTGTTTGAACAAAAGGCAAAGGGATTTTACATGGGAGTCATTTAAAACTAAAATACTCGTTTATATCATCATAATTTTAATGAATTAAATAAATTATTAATTAAATCACTAAACTGTACAGCTAAGAACTAAACTTTCATGTAATTAATTACACAAATGTTAGCTCAGCGAAAAGCTCAACTTGAAGCCACGCAAGATGTGTTGCCACCATTAGGCCGCCATTTTCGAATTCTGTTTTGCTAATTATAAGACACACTTTAGGAAGACGGAAATAGAAAATGGCGGAATGGGGGATGGAGATATCACTAATATTATTCTTATCTTCATCGCACATCCATGTCGATGAGTGCATTTCAAAATTCAAATCTGTTTTAACGGGGGTGGTAATAACTTATCTCGATTCATTAGAAACTTTACTCGATATTTGCGTACCTACCTATGTTTGTAGGTATTACATTACAATATCAATTCTGAAACCGATATTTTAGGCAACACAGGGCTTTTATGGTTGAACCACTATTCATGTAAGACCAAATAAGGATTTTAAAATATGAAATATGAATGTAATAGGTAATTATATAAATGCTGAGTGTTAAAGGAATGCTTATTATCTGTTCCCACCAAAATATGGCTCCTAACCCCCACTTTTCCCCTGCTTATATGCAAACGGGACCGATGGGGTCTAACAGTATTACTTAATTAATTTCGATACCTTTACATTTTTACAATAATAATTATAATGATGGTCCAAGAGATGGTTGCAAATTTTCCGGAGGTATTTGATATAAGTCGTAATCTGCTATTAGACAGCTAATTTAGACTTTGTTTTCCAAACTCATAATAACAAAAATAGTTCTAGAGGACTTACAAAATTTTAGCTTCTATCAAACACCTCTCCGAAATTTCGACCGGCACTCTTACTCTAATGTATTTTAGCGTTGCTAAAGCAGTTTAAATGTACAAAGTGGAATACTGCAGTTAAAAAAAACCAAGGTCATTGAACTTATCTGACGCACCTACATTATATGTCAAAACCACCTTTTGACGTATCCAACAGTCTCACCAAAAGATTGATCGGAATTTTTAGACAATAAACTTTTTACAGCCTCTTATACCGAAGGATGAATAAAATGATTCTTAAAATATACTGTGTTGTTTCATTTAAAACTACTTCGATGAATAGATTTAGAGCAGTGATAGCCCAGCGGTTCGATCCCGGGTGCTCACCTGTGACTTTACGCATATATGTGCGGCAATTAAATACTTATCACATGCTGCAAAGCTGAATAATTATGATGAAAAGAAGTTTCACCTTTGAGAATATTATGGCGAACTCTCAGGCATGATTTCCTCACGAAGTAATATTTAATTACGCATAACTGCAAAATCAGAGGTGTCTGGGATTCGAACCCCGAATCCCTCAAAAAGGAGACTGAACTCCTAAACTCAGGCTAATGGCTATATATCTACGCTTGAAAATTCGATCAGCACGCCTAACATGCGCACGCGAGAAAATTTTGTCGACGCCTTTTCTCGTATTATCTCAAATATCTATCGTCACCAACATGATTGCAGACATGGATTTGTCGAACGAGAAATTAGTCTACATCGACAATATCTATCTCTCTCTTCGCGCGAGATATCACTTCGACGTGCATGCTAGGCGGGCTGTAGAATATTACTGTGTTCGTATTGCTCATGGGATTGGTAGGTATTCCCAACCCAACGTACGAACCCGACAGCCAAGTTTCCAACGCGGGTCCTAGAAGTTATAGCATTTGAAACTCGAAATCTATCAACGTAGCCGAGATTTCCAAACTCGCACTAAGCGTATCTTGTTATACCAGAAAATAATATACCTAATTACCTATGGTAATCTGGTAATACATTTTTGCATAAAAAATGCATTTTTCCGTTGCTAACTACGAATTCCTATAGAGTTTACGATTCCGTATGACGGCGCTTTTTAACCGACTTGAAGAGAGAAGGTTATCTATTCGTTGGAATCTTTTTTTTTAATGTATGTTCACCGATACTCGAAGACGCCTGAACCAATTTTGAAAATTCTCTTTTGTTTGAAAGGGTATACTTCCTAGGTGATCCCATTTAAATCGAAATCGGCTGAGCAGTTTTTAAAAAACAACAATCAATTATATACTTTGTAGTGGCGCGGGTGTTTGATGACGGATAGTGTTACCGGCTCCCGGTATAAAACCTAGGTACACCCATGGAAGTAGGAAGACTAGTCGTAATTCCTAGTTCCATGGTAGTAACTACAGCGGCAGTCTAAGAAATTGTATGCTTCGTATAGATGGCGCTGTATAGTATATTTTATTCTATAGTTTTTCAAAAGCGTCTAAAATGTTTAAACATTCAATAAATAATTATAAGGAAATATTATTTTCTATTACAAATTATAGGTATGTAGCTGTAGACCTACTAAGATTTTTTTTTTTAAGAATGCACAGATAAAATTTAAATCAATGCGTTGAACTCGCAACATGGCCGCGCCGACTGCCGAGCATGGAGGTACCAAATTTCATGCTGCCGAGTGACACGAGACGCCATACATATCGAGTGAAGGTCGCCCCGCGCGCCCGTCACCCGCCTGCTCGTTTCGTTCGCTCGGTTCGCTCGATGCTTCAAGTCGATCGCCATCTTGTTGACTTGGCTGCGTTAGCAAGAATCGATGCGTTTTTTATTCGTTTACGATTCTATAATCATCAATATTTTGGTCGCAAATTGATCTGTGATCAGGAATCGATATGAAGAAAACATCGTCTTTAGTGTGGCGGTTTTTCGATCGACTGGAGGAGAATCATCGTTGTGTTTCTGTGTTGTGTAAATTGTGCGATACGCAGTACAAGTATTTCGGTAATACGACGAATTTGCGAACGCATCTGACGAATAAACATCCAATCCAGTGGGAGTTGCTGCAGAATGGAACCTTGGACGAGTCGAATTTCCGTGTCTTGGAGGACGACGAAACCACAAGCCACAGTATCAATACACCCAGAAAGAAGAGGTTTACTAGAGCCTACAAAGACGATAACGTACGTTATTCCGTATCTGTTGATCTTAATAAAAAGGGAAATAGCCGAAACCCGTCCACAGAAAACGCAATGCCAGTTATAGAAATACAACGGGTATTTATTTTCTTATCTAGGTTATGATTTATATTGATAACATCCCATTATTATCCTTTGATTCGATACCTACCACAAATCGAAATATTTGACAACGAATCATGCAAAGTGATTCATCAATAAAATCGATACAAATGATTGATTAAATCGATTTGGAGTTTGATGTTTGTGTGTATGAATGTAAAGCACGATTATGCACACCTATCGATTTTGTGATATCTACTTAGGATTACCTCCCTCCCTCTACTCATGACTGTAAAATCGATTATTGATAGAAAACCTCGAAATAGGTATTCATTGATTATTTATCAGTACAGAACATTGACCCAATTCAATTATAATAGAAGCATTTGCTATCAAAAAGATAATTAATTTGATTATCTAATTCACCTGGTTTTCTAGTTAATTTTACTATTAGTTTTCTTAAAAAAATAATCTTTTTATTTCAGGTTGATGTGCTAGAAAATTCAGAAACGGAGAATGAAAACCAAGCTGAAAGCAATGAAGAGCCTTTGAATATAGTCCGACAGATGCATGGCTCTGGATCAGACGAAGAGTGGCTCAACGAGGAACTCTACGAGCCTGTGGACTACAAACCTAAGCGCAAAAAGATAAAGTACAGGAATATTAAAAGAGAAATCCAGACTCCTCCGCCGAGTAATCAAAAATATAGGGTCATACAGCCTCCTGTCTACTCCAAACCAGAACGCGTGATCGTAGAGAGCAGCCAAAGAAAAGACGAATATAGTGTATTTGGAGAATATGTTGGTAATAGATTGCGCAAATTCAAAAATCCTCAAGTCCGAGGCAACGTCCAACAGTTGATTACAACAATACTGTGGCAAGCGGAGTACGGTCTGTATGACAACATAGAGACTGTGAAGCGAGTCTTGTTGCACTCCGTACAAGAAATGGTTGTGGAGCAAACCGCTGAACAGGTGGTCATTGAAGAGGTGCATAAAGCAGACCCAAATGATATCGTTGTTGAGCATAACTAATTGGACCAAAGTTAATTAATAATAAAGTAAATAGTTTGTAATTTAGACTTAAATTATATGTAACTCTGTTACAAATTAATAAAGACTCCCTATTACTAAACTTTGTTTCAATTCGCACCATATTATTGAAATCAGACTTAAGATGATGCTAACATAATTATATGTAGGTACCGATAAGACATAAAAATATGTTGTTTGTAGGTACCTAGCTAGAATTCATAGGAATATTGTAAAGTAATTTATATTTAAACTTTTTTTATTTAACTTTAACTTATATTTGTATAGTAACTAGATAGAGAGTTATGGAAAAAAGTGGAGGAGGCCTATACTCATACAGAATAAGAAAAATAAAAAAGAATAAATCTAAATTTAATATAATTGAAATAGTTATTAAGGATAAATGGGTTATAATAATAATAAATAATAACTTATATTTACTACAAAATTGCAATAATAAACTGAAGGTACCTATATAGGTACATATAACAGTTATCACGTCATATGTAGTAGTGAAAATTCGCGCATGCCTGTAGTTATTCCCCTCTCGCTCACTCTACGTCAAAATATTATGTCAATCAGCTGGTTCTACCAACATGGCCACGTTATGCCGTACTTCGGGAAAATTATTAGGAAAAGTGCAGTTTTTACCAGTTTTTTCGCGTCATTTAAGTTCCGCAAAGTTCAGTAGATCCTATAAAAATGTGTGGAAGACGTGCGCATGTGTTTTCGGTGGCGGAATTTTACTCTACGCCGCAAATTATAAGCACGGGGGCACCGTATACGCGCTCAAAACTAAGGTAAGAATTATATTTAGATACATCGGAAAGCTATTTTTAACCCTTTACAATGTGTTAATGTAGTGTAATGTGAAAAAAATGAAGTAAAAGTTGACGTAAATGCAGTTATGACTCTACTTTAATTGTTTGCTAAGGTTATTTCCTTATTTTTCATCAGGTTGGTATTGACAGCTAATTTGCAACATGTAAACAAATGATTGATAACAGATAAGTTTGGTAATGAACTTGGTTTGGTAATTTAGCATTATAATAATAATTATGCTTACATAATGACTGGAGGACAAAACTATTAGACATTCATTTTAATTTCCTTACAGTTTAAACACTCAAGACCATAGACTTATTATATTGACATATTATATATTTATTGACTTTGAATAGTCAAGCTCAAGATTAATAAATTATTATAGGTATACTATCATTGCTTAGCATGCTTAGGTAAAATTTTGAAAACTGTAGACATAAAAAAAACATTAATTGATTTTCAGATAATATGTACCTAATTAAATAAATAAAAAACCAAAACAAATAGCGTTTATTTATAGGGGATATTCTAAGGTCAAGTACCTAATAAGTATGGGTGAAGTAAGCTGAGATACCTACCTAAGTACCATTATTCTGTGTGGAGAATAGGGTAGAATGGTCTTGACATAGAGGTAAGTAAGTGGTGTTGAAAATGACACCACTGCCACTTTCAACAGCCTGAGCTTGTGGACTGTATATAATTTTGGATTTAGATGCTCGGAGATCAAGGGCCTATGAAGGAAAAACTAGAATTTCCATGCACTAACCTTGTAACGTCTTGGGACTGGAATCTCATAGCATAGGCTGCGCACAACCCCTCGATAGGCGATCCGGAGCACTTAGGGGTAGGATCTTACCCTTCAGCTGGGCAGCAGCGGTGAGTTTTCATCACACTTATTCGGTTGGGTGTTGCACGAGGCAACAACACAAAGTGCACATGCGTCAAAGTTCATACTAACTTAGGTGTCATGGTGTCGCAATTTATGTCATGAAGAACGATATTCAGTGCACGGAGGGAAATGTAGGGTAGGTAGGAAATAAATTTGACATTAATGTCAATCCAAATAAAGAACCAAAAGGGTGGCGTCACCAGTAAGTAAAGATCCACCAACTTATGTGTTCAGGTTGCTAGTGCTAGTGGTTTAGTATTACCTACTACTTAAGAAAATGAGGACATCTGTGCTGCATTTTCTTAAAACATTGTACCTACTGCACTCTCAAGACTGAATACTTAGAAAGTGGAATTGAGAGGATCAGAGGAATGATATTTTAAAATAGCAGCCTTAGTTCAAATTTTGTCCACCAGAACAGATAAGTTGGTGTTGCTGCAGGACTGGCTGAATAGAATAGAATAGAATAGAAATATTTTTATTCAAATAAACTTTTACAAGTGCTTTTGAATCGTCAAATGAATCTACCACTGGTTCAGAATGCCCTTCCTAGTGAGAAGAACCAGCAAGAAATTCGGCAGTTGCTCTTATTCAATTCAGTTTACAATAGGTACTATGCTATGTATGCAGTGTTTCCACAGTGAGGGATGTTCCAAAAATGCATAGAATAAATAAATGATAATGTAGCTGTTGTAGCCTCTTTGTAGATAAACATACTATATTCAAAGGAATCTTGAAATTGAAACTATTAACAACATTAACAGATTTTGATAACTTACCTAAACCAGAACCCTGAATTGAAACTCATTTTAGCAAATAGCTATGTAGTAAAATGTTAATGGCCATTTAACCAAGGAATAAATAGGGTGTACTGAAAGTTTTTTTTACTGAAAATGCTGTTCATTAGCCACCCATCAACGGCTCACTACTGAGCGCAGGTCTCCTCTCAGAGAAGGGTTATAGGCCATAGTCCACCACGCTGGCCCAATGCGAATTGGTGGACTTCACACACCTTCGAGAACATTATGAAGAACTCTCAGATGTGCAGGTTTCCTCACGATGTTTTCCTTCACCGTTGAAGCAAGTAATAGTTAATTGCTTAAACACACTTGACTCCGAAAAGTCAGAGGTGCGTACCTGGGATCGAACCTGCGACCCTCCGAATAGGAGACCACAGTCCTAACCACTAGGCTATCACTGCTTCTCTGAAAATGCTGTATGAACATCAAATTTACCCTGGGATAAAACTTATTTTATGTTGGTGACATCAGCCCTTCTTACCTTCCATAGATCTCTCTATATGTATATTGTTTTCTTATTCAATTACAAGTTAGCCCTTGACTGCAATCTCACCTTATGTAAGTGAAGATCAGTCTAAGGTGACAGCAAGCTAATTTAGATGGGGTATGGCAGTGTTTTTTTTTTAGGGTTCCGTACCCAAAGGGTACCAACGGGACCCTATTACTAAGCCTCCGCTGTCCGTCCGTCCGTCCGTCCGTCCGTCCGTCCGTCCGTCTGTCAGCGGGCTGTATCTCGTAAACCGTAATAGATAGACAGATGAAATTTTGACATATTATGTATTTCTATTGCCGCTACAACAACAAATAATAAAAATTAAATTAAATTAAAAAAATTAAATTAAATTAACGGAACCCTAAAAGAGCGAGGCCCGACTCGCACTTGCCCGATTTTTTCACCCATACCATTAATCAGTTCTAAAATTATAATTAAATCCTAAAATACTTTGGGGCACATCTCTGACAGTAGGGTGGTAACTAGCCATGGCCAAAGCCTTCCACCTGAGACAATTCAGACTATGATTGTTTTTAAAGTTCTTGTCTGTCTGTTTGTATGGCTAAAACAGTAAATGAAGGCTACATTTTAATAAAGCTTTCTTCATAAAAAAAATTGGCAGTCATTAGGGACTGCCGATAGAAGTAAAAACTAGATTTGCTAATAATAAAATAATAATTTGCTATAATAACGGGTGCCACCGGCGGGAATGGGGCTACTTTATGTCTGCCCATCTTAAGATAGAAGTTAGCCGGTATGCATTTTTAGAACTTTCCTCATTGTGGAAACACTGCATATATAGCATAGTATTTACTGTATTGTAAATTTGTTTTGAAAAGAGCAACCGCCGAGTTTCTAGCTGGTTCTTCTCGGCAGGAAAGGCATTCCGAACCAGTGGTAGATTCATCGACTATTCAAAAGCACTTGTAAAAGATTATTTGAATAAAAAATATTTCTATTCTATTCTATTCTATTAAAAACAAATATTAAATGAAAATTAAAAATAAATAAAAAATTAATAAAAATAATTAAAAAAAAGCGCACTGTTACGTTTCGTGAGGCCACGTTTTCGCATAGGCGTGGCGTTGCGCGTCGCGCGGCGCGTCGCTCGCTCGCTCTCGCTCGCCCTCATACCTTGGCCATATCGCGCGACCGCTCACGCGACTCGACGCGCCGCGCGAAGCGCAACGCCACGCCTATGCGAAAACGTGGCCTGAGTGAGATTCGAACCTGCGACATCATACATAAAACGGTAAGGAAGGCGGCTTCTTGCAGACTGCGCTGTACAAGGTTGCTTGAGAACCTCTAAAATGTTGAACGCTTGCTGAAATCTCCAGGTGACGATGGTGACGGTGACGATTTTGCGAAATCCATGTTTTTTTGCACACCCAAGAAAGTGCTCAACGTGCCGAAAGAAGTTTTCACTTCAAAAATTAAAAGTCATCGTGATTTTTATCAGTTCGATTTGTTGATTTTGCTCCATGATTGAATGAAAAACAAACCAACAATAGTTTTTATCTTAATTATATTTACATCAATATTTGTTATTGCAAATTAAAATATGTTAATTACACGACAGGCATATGAACAGTTCGAGATTTAGGTTGCTAGGCAACCTAGCAACCTAAATCTCGAACGATTGCGGAACAGTTAGATTGCGATTGTCTAGATTGTGTTATAATTTTGCATTACTGATATTATAAATGCGAAAGTGTGTTTGTTTGTTGGTTTTTCCTTCAATCACGTCGCAACAGATCAACGGATTGATGCGATTTTTTGCATGGGTACAGTAATGGGTGTAGTACTGGATCCGCAGACTGGGAGAGCTTATCTCGGATAATCAAAGAAATCCCGCGAGATTTTTAAAAACTAAATCCATGCGGACGAAGTCGCGGGCATCAGCTAGTAATAATATAAATGCAAAAGTGTGTTTGTTTCTTGGTTTGTTACATTGTGCTTAAATCGGGCAGCAATGGAGCACTGATCTTTGAGGTTCTCAAATTGTTGAGTTTTTTGCAAGGATATTATATATTTGAGGACTTAAAGAGTGACACAAGCTACCTTTTATCCCGGAAACAGAGGGTTCCTGCGGGATTTATAAAACTCCACGTGGATGAAGTCACGGGCAAAAGCTAGTTTAGACAATACGTATGTACCTATTTCCAAAATCCAGTAATAAAACTCGCGACCAATCCCATGTTGGCCATGTGGTGCTACGCCATAGAGGTTCACTTTAATAATAATAATAATAATAATAATGTCCTCCCGACCGAATCCGATCACGGCGGCCAATCTGCTCAGAGATTAGCCATCTGCGCGGGAGATATTATAGTGCACAAGTGTGTGCGCAGACACAGGTGCACTCTCTATTCCCTCACTCTCATATAGTCCGATGGGACGGAAAATCCGACACGACCGGAGAGAGATCAGGCGCAGGACCGACGGCTTTACGTGCTCTCCGAGGCACGGGGGTGACTCACCGCCAATTTTCCTAACTCCGGGCTAGTAATGAGAATTTCTTGACAGAAAAACCCAATACCTTTTTTTTTTTCCGGCCCGACCCGGGAATCGAACCCGGGACCTCGTCATCCGTAGTCGAGTAATAATCTATACCTCTATCTAATACTAATATTATAGAGGAAAGATTTTTTGTTTGTTTGTTTGTTTGTTTTTTGTACCATATAGGCTCTGAAACTACTGGACCGATTTTAGTCCGAGTGTGTTTGTTAGTCGGTTTGTCCTTCAATCACGCAACAACAAAGCTACGGATAAGTGATTTTTTGCATGGGTATAGTTGAGAACCTGGAGGGTGACATAGGTTACATTTTATACGGGAAAATCAAAGAGTTCCCGCGGGATTTTAAAAACTAAATCCACACGGACGAAGTCGCGGGCTACAATACATAAAAAATCTATTTAAAAACCGACTTCACCCGCGCCACTAAAAAGTAAGTAGGTATATAATAATCAGTTGATTTTTTAAAAACCGCTCTATCGATTTCGATAAAATTTAAATGGGACCTGGGAAGTATACCACCACCACCATAAACCCTTTAAAACAAAAAGAACTTTCCGAATCGGTTCAGGCGTCTTCGAGTAATCGGTGAACATACAAAAAAGATTCCGACGTATTGAGAACCTCCTTTTTTGAAGTCGGTTAAAAAAACTAAGTATTAAGTAACTCGTTTTCAAAATACCATAATGGTCGTAGGAATGGGTATCGGGTTGGGACACATCACCCGGATGCGCGGCGCGGCGAATCGCTCGATCACTACCACTTCGTGTGATAGATAACGTCACTCGGGCCGCTCATGTGTGAAGACACCGGCCCTAGATGTCGATCGTAATCGATATCGATTCATATGGCCATTTCTGCAAAACCTGATCTGAGATTTAAACAGGAGTACCTGCAAATTGATCGAAGAACGAATAATCGTATTTTAGTGAGAGGGCAGACTGGCTACGTTTAGCGGCAGCGAATTGCATCGCGTTTCAGCGATTTTTGTCCTCAGAAACGCTAAATCGCGTGATTTGGCGTTTTTGCGATCAAAAATCGCTGAAACGCGATGCAGTTCATGCAGTCGTAAAAACGCTAAAACAAAGCCATAAAAACTCCGTTCGTTGCCGCTAAAAGTAGCCACTCTGCCCTCTCCCTTAAGCCGAAATTAGACAGTGCCCCGTTCATGATTCAGAGAATTCATTTCCAGAGTATACATGGACTGTCACTAAGTAAAAACATTTTGAATGTCAATTAGTTTTAGAGATCCACGTGTTTATGATGTGAACTTTGTTTTATCGGGATAAAAGATGGCTGATATCCATGAGTTCGTAGAGCAAAATAGAGAAAATAATTTTGTCTCTACTTTTGACGTAACGAGACGAATCATGGTGTGCAAGAAAAAGCGTAGACAAAATTTTCTCGCGCGTGTATGCTAGGCCTGCTAAACTATTATCATGCAAAAAATCACGTCGATCCGTAGCGACTACGCTTCGTCCGATGATGCGTGAATTGATTGAACTTTGTAAGGATTGACGTAGGCAATATAATAAATACTTACGACAGCTTTAAACTAAATCGAGCTACTATATCAATAAATGTTTAATTACATTAAGCAAATAAAGAGGTACCTGGTAGGTGGTCTATACTCTATGGTCTACCTGCCATCAATGAATGACGCAAGACACCTATATCCAAACAAAGCTAGCACCATAACCCCGCGGGTTCTACGCGGGCTAAACCCACATCCTGGCCACACAATTATGACAACTGTCTATGATTTAATAGTTCACACAAAAGATTTTATGTTCACTTATTGGTCATGTTGATAAATTATTCATCTTGCTACCTCTTGTGGTGAATCGGCCTAGAACAGTAGATCGCAGTGTTTTCGCGTATTGATTTGACAATGATTTCCATGAGTCAGTTTGAATCGTATTTGAACAATTTCCTTGTGTGATAGAGGCGTTAGGTATTGATGATGTCTTTGTGTTTCTTGTAGACTTGGCCATGGATTAGGAGGTCCTGGGTTCGAATCGAAAAACAAGTGCCAAATGGGCTCTTCTTTTAACTAAGCAATTAGGCCTAAATTAGACGATGCCCCGTTCATCGTTCATTTTTGCGAACTTGTTTTGCGAAAATGCACCTAAGGCCCTAATGCCCTAAGGGCAAATTTAGACGGTTCATTTTCGATGACTCGATGAAGCCTCGAAAATGAAAGCAAAAATCTCGAAAGCTAAATTCGCCCTTAGGGCGAATTAAGACGGTTCATTTTCGCAAAAATTTTCGCAACGATGAACGATGAACGGGGCACCGTCTAATTTCGGCCTTAGGCATGAAGTTGGGAAGTGGGCGGTGTAACACCCCCGTTCCTCGGAGAACACGTGAAGCCATCAGCTTGATGCCTATTTCCTGGTCAATATCCGATCGTTTTGGATTACCATAAGACTATGAGAGTACTAGTTACTATACCGCTGAGCTTTTGCCGGCTCTTCTCAGCAGAATCTGCTTTCCGAACCGGTGGTAGAGTCTTGACTTGTCGTAAGAGCCAAGTATTTGTGTTTTTTTAAGAGTGAGGGAATACAGAGTGCAGTAGAAGAAGTAAGAGTCTGACGGTTTCTCCAGACTTATCTTCTGAGTGACTGAATCAATTTTGACGGGACTTGATCGTAGATAGAGGATTTCACAAGGACTACGAAAGACCTCAAGAACCCACGGAGGTACCACTTACCATCTGGTGAGATTGCAGTCAAGCGCTAGTCTATAGGTATATTTAAAAACGAGCTATTTGCGGATTTCAAGTTTCAACTGGACGTATTTATGCAAAAACGTTTCAACCCACATCAGTTTTTCAGTCAGATTGATGCTTCTTTAATTGTTTTTAGCTACGAATGTGATGCATTGTGGGTTGGAATATTGGAAATAAAAAAATGATGTAAGGACTGGAATGTTTTTCTATAATATGATGAGCCTAGTGCTATTAACTTCATTCTTCTTTAAGAAGAAGAATATGATGAAGGGTGTTTTAAAAAGTAGCCTAGGGCTATTAACTCAATTTTGACAGAATTGTGGGTTGGAACGTTTTTGCATAACTACGTCCAACTATTCAAGAAATAAATTGCTGTATATTAGCCTGATGATTAGAAAGCGTTAGATGCATTCAGAAAGCTCACGCGCAAGCTCCCCGTTACACTGGAAGCTGTATAATTGATCTGGGGTCATCTGGCCGAGATCTCGGGTGTCAAACGCAGGCGACAGCGCGCTCAATTAAGGCGAGTGCGATAAACTGTCCGCTGCCCACTTTACTTGCCACTTGCACGCGCAGTAACTAGCACGCAAGTGTGTGGCTCCAGTAGACCGAGCTTTTCGTCTCTCGAAACGTAGGGGGGGGGGGGGGGGGGGGGGTTCGCCACTCCAGTACCTACACAGATAACCCTAGTACAATCGATTTTAATATAGAGCGTTATGGAGCGTATCGTACATACCTATACGCATAAGAATGCATACACGAAATTGAGTTCTAATTCAATCCAGTTAAGGTTTATTTTACTTTGACGCTAATGTCATTGAATACGATCAATGGAATAACTATAGACAATTGCACCTCAGTTGTTCGAACTGATAATAATATTGTAATAAGTAGGTAATAACAACTGATATTGGTAACGATTTTCTGTTGTCAGCTGAAGGATCACGTTTTCTGTGTCCGAAGAACTCTTGTGCTTTTCTAGTGGCGAGAGGGTACGTGATACACATGTACTATCCCGATTTTTTTATACTTAAGAATATTTTTTGACGTGATAACGTCTTATAAATCGATGAACACCGGCTGCACGCACGAAAAAGCGATAGAGAGGCACGATCGGCCCAAGCGTTGGCTTGTGCCGCCCGCCAGTCATCGTCAATGTTTCTTTATGACGTTATCACGTAAAACTATTGTCCGTAAACCGACTTTACAGACAACCAATTTTTTTTGCTGATGGCCGCGACTTCGTCCACCCTATGTCCGTATCCTAAGCCCTTTCTCACCAACCATACCTTCTATTAAGTAGGAGTCTCTTAACATAGGAAGCCCCTAAACGTAATTCCTTACCCAAAGTCAATTCTACCTTAAGGTTCCCTAAAGGTTCGTGAAAACGAAATTGACAGAAAGCGTCACCTAACTTAGCTTAGGTAGCCCGTAAAGGTTAGGGAACGTTAGTGAAAACGAGCATTACTCTTATCGAAATCGATTAAATTGCCTCTACAATCACAGATAAATAGGAAGGAAGTCTTGAGTGAAAATAAAATGACTCTGGGACAGACCGAATCGTGACGTCAAGTCTTGTCACCAATATGAGTGTGCTAGTGTAGATTTCATTAAACGTGATTGAAATGAGACCGCAAACTGTGAGATGACGCCACGCAATCATCTCTATTCAAGGAAAATGGCGACTACGAACGTGACAGGCCACAGATAGACCAAACTTCTGATTATATTAACCATAGACGAATGATATTTACTAATTTAGTAGCTGATGCCCGCGACTTCGTCCGCGTAGGTTTAGTTTTTAAAATCCCGCGGGAACTCTTTGATTTTCCGGGATGCCTATGTCACCCTCCAGGTTCTGAACTATACCTATCCAAAAAATCACGTCAATCCGTAGCTTTATTGCAGCGTGATTGACGGACAAACCAACAAACAAACACTTTCGCATTTATAATTTAGTATTAAGAATTAATACTGTACGATAATAAAGGCGATCTTATTAAATTTTAGAACACAAAAGCTACTATTGTGACTTAAATAGGATAGTTAGATATATTATCTCGTGAACTTTTTTGTAGAGAATAATGAGAATCATGTAGTATGTCAGTATATCATTTTTTATGTATAATTAATACTTTTCTCAGCACACGCCAAATAATGCATTTTATAGGCAAAATTTTGCTACTTTGGGTTACATTATTGCAATTTTCGTAAGGATCTCTAATTTTTTGAAAATAAGTGATCCCCTATGTTACTTCCTGATAACTTAGCTTACTATTGGTGAAAAAATGGTTAAAATCGGTCCATTAGTTACAGAGCCTATTCGGTACAAACAAACAAAAAAATCTTTCCTCTTTATAATATTAGTATAGATTAACAGATCATTTCATCCGCGTACCTACATATTTTTGAGTCATACAACTACATCACTAAGAATCGTGACCTTTTCCTCGCAAAATGAGGGGTTTTCTTGATAACATTGTCGCGGGTCACATAGATCTACCCGAATACTTAATGTTTACTCAAACTAATATGTATATTGTGCGAGGCGTAGGGGAGACTTAGTTATGCCTGATTTCACTATTGCTACCTAAACAGTTCCATAAGTAAATCTTATGTCCAGTCACTCGTGTGTTGTAGGTACTCGTATGTTTTATTGCTCAGTTTAGGACTTCGCTACTTTGTATAAACTAAATTAATACTGTATGAGGAAAGTTTACTCGATACAGCAAAGTGGCAATTACAGTGAAAAATGTAGTTTACTTTAGACTTAGTGAGACTATGTAATTACCTTTTTAGAGATTCGTTAGGCTCTTGGGATAGGAAAAGTCCTATCCCAAGAGATAGATAGATACTAATTTTGCCTTAATGAAAATATTGGAATGTTTTGTCTTTGCAAATAAAATAAACGACTGCATTACATTTTTAACTTAAAAATTGGGGGTGGATCTCAATCAATAAATAAGTATGATCTGAGTCAGCGTGCTGCGTCATCTAAATATAGATACCATCCATAACGTTTAAGCACTCTTAAAGTTGAAGCTATTAAAAGAGGCTTGGCTGTTCCCTAAAAAGAGATTGGCGATGAAAATGGGCATAAAAGGCTGAAAATCACGTATTTTTCATATCGGAAAGTATTGATTTCGACTAGAATGTAACAAAACTTGCTATTTCATGAGATTAGTTGAAAAGTAAACTCACAGAAGAATTTATTGTTTTTCAAAAAGATTTGACCCCAATTTCAAACAAACGTTTGGACACTTTAAAAAAAAAACTGGGTTTTTTACTCGATAACAAGATAACCCATCCACCCAAAAACCCACAAGCATAACCAACTTGATGGTGAGTGATGGTGCAGTCTAAGATGGCAGTGGGCTAAGTTGAAAGAGATATCAATGCAAATTAAACCCCTACCCCTAGATCTGTGAGATAAAACATAGTTGCAGCAAATGGGCGATTTGTACAAAACCACTAAAGTAGTCCCACCGTCGACCAACACGTCTGCAATAAGGCGACACAGAATTCCGATCATAGCGACTCAAGTAACATTGCATTCTTTACAGGTACAACAAAAAATTCGGCCAAGTGCGAGTCGGGTCTCGCTTTTTTAGGGTTCCGTACATATGACCAAATCATTGTTTTAAAACTAGATACATATTTAGATGCTCTTAGAGTTAGAAAGTACTAAATTAGCACATGGGGAAAAATGCTCGTTTGTTTTGGTCACAACTTAGAAACCTCAAAATTTGGAGACCCTAACAAAATTGGTCTAAAAGTCATTTCTTCATTTTTGTAGCTAAAAAATAAAAAAATATATATTTGAACTGCACTTAATGAGCTCTAGACAATGACACCCTACATGCCAGGGTAAAAAAGTAAAATTTTATTTTGACTACTTTTCCATGTATGCCCTCTTTATTTTTTAATTTAATTTTATTTTTATTATTTGTTGTTATAGCGGCAATAGAAATACACAATATGTGACAATGTCAACTGTCTATCTATTACGGTTTACGAGATACAGTCCGCTGACAGACGGACTGACATCGGAGGCTTAGTAATAGGGTCCCGTTGGCACCCTTTGGGTACGGAACCCTAAAAACAGTATAAAACGAAATGGTAACCTTGGTCCGTGGTCGCTGTAACACAACCCTGGACGTCTCGATAATATCGCACTCACGATTAAAGGTAAATCAGTCGACGCCGCGTTCCGTTCACAGGTGACCCTAAATTGCATACTAAGTGAGCCGAGTGACAAACGCTCAGATGTTTAAACTTGAAGCAATGTAACAGATGGGACAATGTGCCTGAGTAAGAAAAGAGGTCCTTTGGCTACTACTTTAGCTGTAAACCGATCCCAATAAAGCGCAGACCCGTAGAGTAAACTTACTTAGCTTAGCTTACGTAGCATTTTCGCATGTTTTCTAAGCTAACACTACAGAGCCAAGCTAGAAAAATTAATTTAAAGAATTAGCTCTACCCATCGAACCTATATTTATTTTACTTAGCATACTTTTATTGATGACACGCTAAGCTACTTGAACTAAGCTTACTTACTTTAGTTCGTGATATATCCTAAACAATAAAAATATTAACTTAAGAGTGGGTGTGCGCTCCTTAACAGTAACCAGATTTGATTTTAACAGTAGTAGATCAAGTTTCAACTATCCGAAAAAAACACGCAAAAATTACATCATACTGCCAAGGGACGTGTCTGGGCAAAAACATAAAATGATGAAATTTGTTCGATAATAAAAAATCGCGAAGTTAGGTCTAATTTTTAACCAATATTCATTTATTTTCAATGTGTTGCATATTACAGAGCCAAAATTTTTACATTAAATTCCGATTGATATTATCAAGAGAGTAGCCTAGTGAATTGAAAAGAAAATGAATATTTTACGAGTTACAAAGTATTTGGCGCTTACTACACTCCTATTCCGCGCAAAACGCTTTCTTTTGTCGCGCCTCACATGAGGTTGCGGCTATGTTTTATCTCATCGCGAAATCTGATTTTTTTTGGTGTTATACGCGTTCTTAAGCTTTTATTGTAGATTACATCAATACAACATTTGTGCCCTCAAAATTAGGTTACTTGCCGATTCTTGATATCGTCGATCTATGCTCAATCGAAGCTTTTACTGCTATGTTAAACGTACGTAAATGTATCATTAATAATTATAATCATAATAATTATTAATGATACATTTACGTACGTTACGTCATATCATAATAATTGCTCTGTTCCATTCATTCACGTGTAATTAATTATTATTAAATCGTATCGTAATTTTTGAGTTATTATCCTATCCTAAAACATTCCTATAGCCGCTCTATCGTCTCGTAAAACTCGTGGCTGCAACCCCCAACAAACAAATAGGCCATAACCTATTAAGTAAAGGGTGTTCTAAGAATAGACCACCTACGTCGCCCATTGATCCAATTCTCCACCATTCCTGCCACCATCGCGCACCGTCCAACGCCCGGTCAGCGCGACAGCTTTTTGTTCACATCCCTCCAAACTTTATGTTCGTTGTTGTATTGGACACTATAATGATGTAATTTGTTGTCGAATACAACAATGTGCAGCGAAACTTTTGATACAATGGAAAAGGATTAATGATTAAAAGATGAACCTTTTTCTAAAAAAATTTATATTAAATATCAATGTCTAGATATAATGTCCATTGTTTACGGTTTTGTGTGGTTTTTTATTTGTTAAGAAGATAACCCTCGACTGCGATCTCACTTGATTGTAAATGACGATGTAACGTCACTACCACCTTAAATTGCAGTTTAAGATGGTAGCGGGTTAACTTGGATGTTGCAGTTTTAATTAAACCCATACTCCGAATCGGTTTCTACACGCCTTTTTGCCAGAACAGCTTCGCAGCATGTTTTTGACTAAGAATTGTAACTAGCCACGCCCAAAACCTCCCAGATGATAACCACTCACCTATTCAATATACGTTCTGTTGCTGTAAGGGTACGTTTACGAACACGCGGCGCGTTGTGCGGTGCCCGCCGCGTGCGCCACCGCGTTCAACGCAAACGCTTCTGCATGAACGCTCTCAAACTTGGCCATATGTTTGAGTTTACCGCGCGACGCGACGCACCACGCGCCGCACAACGCCTCGCGTTATGCATAAACGTACCCTAAGTGTCCCGAACTCCCGCGAGTCGGTGAGTAGGTAACTATTTTGTCATCAACGATCTAGATGTAGCTATTCATAAAAAGCCTTTTACACTAGCGGCACGCTATGATGGCCGGTTTGACGTTTGTCCGCTCATGAAGTTCCGTATTAATTGATAACGACTTTGAAGGAAATAATTGTATTACTTTATTGACGATAGTGATGTGCAGAGATTCATAAATTTTATCGAATGTAGTTTTAGGTTTAGGACTCAAAATTTATTTATTAAATTGATTTCTAAAATGTATACAAGTGTAGAAAAATCAGTTTGCACCATTTAAGGGGTGAATGTACTTGTGAATATGAACAATTTTCACTATGTGGACAAACCTCTGAAATCGCAAAAAAATATCAGCTGTTTCATACAAAAGGTAAAATTTTTATTTTTATATGATATATACCACAACTCGGCATTTGGTTTTCTAAATTGAAAATTTTTAAAAATGGAATCTAATACGATCGTCACATAGGATCGCTGGCTAGCACAACTACTACCTCCGGCAAACTCGCGTCAATGCTCAATGCAAAACAAAGCAGTTTCGAATTGACGTTGCTTCGAAAAGTATAAACTGTCAGTGCAATGCGATTGTGATATAGTTTTGACCTGGCTTTGGATTTCAAATATTGATACTGCATTACTGTTGACCCTTGCTCGTTAATTTGGACTCTGTTCAAGCCCTTTGTTGTGGATTTCGTCGATATGACCGAACGTACGCAGAGAACTGTTCTAAATAGTCAGACACGTGAGTTCGTAATACGCCTTCGTAACTATTTCGATCGTGAAGCTCAAAATGGAGGGCCAATTTTACCTATAACGTCAGTGGTTGAACGCGTAGCTGATGCGCTTAATATTGGACAACGAACTGTTAGACGGATAACTAAAAAAAAATATGGCGAGACTGGCACAGAAGAAAATAAACTTCACACACCAAAAAAGAGAAAACGAGCAAAACCAGTCGTAGGCATCGATAGCTTTGATGCCGATGCTATCCGAAGACATGTTTACGGCTACTATTTACAGAAGGAGTATCCAACAAGAAAAAAGTTGGTGCATTCACTGAAGGAAGCTGGATTATTCTTCGGTGGGGAAAGTTCTTTAGGGAAAGATTATGAAAGAGATGTGAAAATAGATAATATTATAGAAAACGAACATATAATTATTAATGTAGGTGATGATAGCAGTGACGACAGTGAAAATAGTAGTATGGACGAATCTGATTAATTATGGCCTTTTGTGGCACCTTTTTTGGTATCTTTTGTATTCATATGTTTCTTGTGTGCATATAAAGTATGTATATTCATTTTCATTCAAATATTCAGTTCGTTCAAATAAATTAAATAAACATATACATTTTTGTTTTATTAAACCTATTTAATCAGGTACAAAAACAAAACTTAATTGTTTTTTGTTCGAGAATAAATTGACATTCCACATCACTATTGTAATGTGTCAAACCGGCCATCATAGCGTGCCGCTAGTGTAACTGACATGTATCATAGTTAACTTGATTTACGTTGACGTATTCAAAAAGACGCGGATTTTATACAGGTAGCTCTTGCATTCATCGGTAGCGATTTTTCTTCGTCGTCTCAACTGATAGACGTCAACTGCTGGAAATAGGGCTCTTGCAAATATCGTCATTCGTCACCGAACACGATCATCGCTTATTTTAGACCAATTTGCGAATATTTTTAATCGATAGAAGTTTGCGAAATGGTCATAAGATGTTCCGATACCTACTCTTCAATCCTGATGCTGCAGGACTAAATACAAATCCTCAGGTTTATTGCGCTCCGTTTAGGAACTGTCGATTAAACATCAAACTAATTAAAAAGGAATTATCTTTCCCTCTTGTTAAGCTCATGATTATTTGAGTTATACATAATTATATCAAACCCCCAACATACGTTTTAAAATTTTTGTTCTGTTTGTACGATTATACGGGCTAATTTTAGAAACGGCTCAAATTGCGGGATTTAAAAAAATCTCACTCCACGCAGATGAAGTCGTGGACTAAAGCCAGTAGTGTAATATATTATAAGTAGGAACTTGAGTGAGATGATTATAATGTAAAATACGAGTACGTACCACGATAATTGTTTTTATAATGTCGATATTTCGATCCAGTTGCATGAACCATGGTCACGATGAGACCACGGTCCATGCAACTGCATCGAAATATCGACATTATAAAAACAATTATCGTGGTACGTACTCGTATTAATACATTATAATTATGTCATTGAACCACGAAATAAGTCTAAAACCTTTAACTTGAGTGAGGTCTATAAAAGTTCGTGTAATGTGCAGAAGTCCTGAGATTCTTTCAATTCATAATATCAACTATCTGTAGCTGCGTTGTAACACAGGACGGACGGCTAGTCTGAATATTTTACCATTGATTTATAGCTGAGGCAATTATTTATCATGTTGTACCTGCATTTTTGTGAATAAAATTTCATTCATTCATTCATTCATTCATTCATTTATGAAATATTGTGCGGAGTAAACATGTTTTCAACAAGTTATATTTCCGTATGGGATATTCAGTCGCGCCGCGAGCCTAGGTTCCGTTAATAGCAACTAAGTATTACGATGGACCTAACTTTCTAGGCTATCGGGGGATCGTGGGGACCTTTTGAAGGAATGTTATTAAGGTGGAAGACAAGGGTCTGCCCGCGAAATTCAAATTTAATTTGGTTTTTCGCAATTTGTAAACTAATACGACAAAGTAGGCTTATGGCCTTCTAATTGCGCCAGTAGAATTATCATCTTCACAGGTTTACATATAAATCTTTACTGGAAAGTGACCAGTTTAAGAAATTAATCAAAATACTGAGTTGGACGTGAGTTACTCACAAATTAGTCGATATTTTGATTAATTTCTTAAACTGGTAACACTTTCAAGTACTTAAAGATTTTTATGTAAACCTGTGAAGATGATAATTCTACTGGCGCAATTAGAAGGCCATAAGCCTACTTTGTCGTATTAGTTTACAAATTGCGAAAAACCAAATTAAATTTGAATTTCGCGGGCAGACTCGTGTCTTCCACCGTAATGCGCCACATTGACATTTGAAGGAATATTTGGCGAAAATACATGTGCAACATGCTGCGAAGACGTATTTCTTTACTTTTTAACCGACTTCCAAAAAGGAGGAGGTTCTCAATTCGGCCGGTATCTTTTTTTTTTTTTTTTCTATGTATGTCCACCGATTTCTCCGGGATTACTGGACCGATTCGCGTGATTTTTTTTTAATCGACAGAGGATGTTTCCGAAATGGTCCCATAAAAATGTTAACCTTCAACTCCTCAAGCCTGATGCTGCAGGGATATTGCTCACCTAAAATAAAGAGATTTAGGAAATGTCGATTACGAATTATTATCGTAGGTAACAAGTATGGACTAAGTACATCATGGAGCTCCAGGTCCCAGCTCCTCAATCCTGATGCTGCAGGGTACTGCCTACCTAGAACTATGGGGATTTAGGAAATTTCGATTACGAATTGATATTGTAGGTAACAAGTATGGACTACATCATGGAGCTCCAGGTCCTAGCTCCTCAATCATAGGATACTACACTTAAAAGCTTAAAATAAAAATTCTTTTCAAAAAACCGACTTCTAACGCCACTACAAAGTATAAAAATAATTTTAGTTTGTCCACGTTTGTTGAAGTCGGGCGGGCCTAAAATATAAACTATGAAACCGACTCGCGATGCTCGCCAAACGAGTCTCTCATATTGTGTAGCGTCGCGCATCGGTTTCATAGTTTGTATTTAGGCCCGCCCGACTTCAACAAACGTGGACAAACAAAAATTATTTTTATACTTTGTAGTGGCGTTAGAAGTCGGTTTTTTGAAAAGAATTTTTATACATCAATAGCACCTCTAGTGTTAGAATGAACAAAATGCTTTTTATCTCTATCTAGTTAAAGCCTTTCTATAGGTATTACTATATTAACTTTAAGGACAGGTGTGTCAGTTTCTAGTAAATCGGTAATATTGGATAGCAAATAAATTTATTGCTTTTAAATTTATTGCTTTTTAGTTACATTAGATAATATGACCTAATAAGGTTTCTATGTTTTAGTATCGAACGATGGACATAATTATAAATATCTTTAATGTACAAGGAATTTGTATGTTAAGTATTGTCATAAATATTATAATGAGCAAATATTTACACTATCAGAAATTGTTACTAATAGATATCTCTAATACTATATATATTTATTCACATAATTTAGATTAGGTAGATACTTAAATATATTATTTATTACAGATTTAGATTACATTTAAGCTTATTTAAGTAATTTTGCATAAAATCATCATTTAATTTTATAATCATTATGTACATTTAGGCCTATATACCACTTTATAATGTCTACATTATATTCACTTTTAAAGGAAGCTGGAAGTTTCTAGTTTAGAGATAAACTTCGACTTTGTCCACTTCATTTAGTAGGTATCTATTATCATCATCAGCAACTCATTAAACTTCTGAGCGCAGGTCTCCTCTCAGAGAAGGGTTATAGGCCATAGTCCACCACGCTAGCCCAATGCGAATTGGCAGACTTCACACACCTTTGAGAACATTATGAAGAACTCTCAGGTGTGCAGGTTTCCTCACCATATTTTCCTTCACCGTTGAAGCTTGTGATATTTAACTTCTTAAACGCACTTAACTTACAAAAGCCAGAGGTGCGTGCTCGGGATAGAACCTGCGACCCCCCGAATAGGAGACCGCAGTACTAACCACTAGGCTATCACTGCTCAGTAGGTATTATGCTTGTACTAAAATAAATAAATATTTATTCTATTCTTTCGTTGTCCGATACATTTACGTTTCGCTAATTGTCTTAAACGTCCCCTGTCACAGTCCCGACTCCGAGGTCCCTCCGTAAGTCGCAATCAATGATCGTCAAGAGTGTGCTAAAGCGACGTCCGTTCGCCGCAGGCTGCAGCGTCGGTAATTGATTACCGGTAATTGATTACCGCTGGCTGTTGTTTAGGGTTTGCTTAACTTAATTACTGTTTTACTGTTGTTGTTATTGTTAAGCAGTGATGGCCTAGTGGTTAAGACTGCGGTCTCCTATTCGGGCGGTCGCAGGTTCGATCCCGGGTACTCACCTCTGAATTTTCGGAGTCAAGTGCGTTTAAGCAAATAGATATCACTTGCTTCAACGGTGAAGGAAAACATCGTGAGGAAACCTGCATATCTGAGAGTTCTTCATAATATTCTCGAAGGTGTGTGAAGTCCGCCAATTCGCATTGGGCCAGCGTGGTGGTATCTCCCAACCTTTTCTTTCGTCTTTTACCTAAACGGTAATTCATCATCATCATCATTAGCAACCCATCAACGGCTCACTACTGAGCGCAAGTCTCCTCTCAGAGAAGGGTTGTAGGCCATAGTCCAACACGCTGGCCCAATGCGAATTGGCGGACTTCACACACCTTCAAGAACATTATGAAGAACTCTCAGGTGTGCAGGTTTCCTCACGATGTTTTCCTTCACCGTTGAAGCAAGTGATATTTAATTGGCTCCGAAAAGTCAGAGGTGCGTACCCAGGATCGAACCTGCAACCCCCCGAATAGGAGACCACAGTCCTAACCACTAGGCTATCACTGCTTCTTACCTCTAACTCCCGACTAAAACCCCGATTCCACTCAATTATCTCCACCGGAAATAGCCACAGGGGTGTCAACCCCGCAAATGTCACAAACAAAGCATCCAACTTAATCTGTAGCTTGGAATTTTTCAATCAACTGCATACACTTCATAATTCCACCACATGATGATTAAGATCATGACGGTAGGAATTAAACCGTAACTAATAATAAAATAGAGTCTAAATTAGATTGATGTGTAGGCAAAGTGGAAAACATAATTCCTCCAAATAACAATTCTGGTGATAAAGATCTTCACATTGAAAATTCAACCATAGTTAGGAAACAATTCAGTTCAAAATGGTCTGACGAGTTGAGGAGGTGGAAAAAGGTGAAATGGCGCATACAATAGGTTGGTAGGGTCATTGAAACAAATCTATTTAGGGACTATAGGGCGAAGGGCAAACATCCTAAACATGTCGTAAACTGGTTTGAACGTTTGATGGAAGATTAAATAATTGTGTTTGACTGTTTGAATCCAATCGATCGATTATGTTTTCGGTAGGACCCTTAACGTTATAATCACCAGGATTTAGCGTTTAAGCAATGTGAAAATTTGCGAATAAAGTTAAAATAATAATATTTTCGCTTCTTCTAGACAATTGTTGAATCTACTTGTTCTAGACAATGTAAGAGAAGGAAATCTAGCTATTTATATTTGTTAGTAATCAATATTTAATATTAAAAAAATGTAATTTTGAAGTTTCATTTTTTGTTAATAATCAATATTAAGGTTTTTAGTCCCAAAAGTTTCATCGCATGATTCTATAAATTATGAACAGACAACACACATAGAGTAGTTTAAGGATAAGAGCCGATATGCCCTCCGAAACACTACATGACTGCAGCCCAGTGATTTATTCCAAAACTGTCGATCCCATATCGTATAATACATCATTCCCGAGCTATATTCTTTGTATTGTTAAACCTCTCCCTCAATCTTATCTGTCTGGGAAAATTTCTATCCCATTACTTATTTTTCGATTCAAAAAACCAATTCAAATGCAGTGCAATTGAATTTTCCCCTTACTGAGCCAATGATTTCTATTATTTGCCCCTTTTGCTTTGTGATATTATCTGAATCGCATACTCCTGCAAACGCTTAAGGGATAAATAAAGATTAATACGACGTTGATATCGTCGGTATTAAGAAAGCTATCAATATCATTCATCACGGTGCCTCGTATGGCAGTGCTCACGTCGCAGAGGACTATTTCAACTGGACAGAGCTAAAAAATCGGCCAAGTGCGAGTCGGGTCTCGCTCTTTTAGGGTTCCGTACATAAGACTAAATCATTTTTTGAAACTAGATACATATTTAGATCGAAAACTTTGACAGCCCCCCATTTCTTCATTTTTGTGGCTAAAAAATAAAAAAATATATATTTGAACTCCACTTAATGAGCTCTAGACAATGACACCCCACATGCCAGGGTAAAAAAATAAAATTTTATTTCGACTCCTTTTCCATGTATGGGAGCCCCCTTTATTTTTCAATTTAATTTTATTTTTATTAGTTATTTGTTGTTATAGCGGCAATAGAAATACACAATATGTGAAAATTTCAACTATCTATTACGGTTTACGAGATATAGCCCGCTGACAGACGGACGGACGGACGGACAGCGGAGGCTTAGTAATAGGGTCCCGTTGGCACCCTTTGGGTACGGAACCCTAAAAAGAATCCACTTCATTACCACGCAAATCTCGTTATGTAACGCGACTATCTTTGGCATCTCCCCGGCGCCGACAGACGTTCCGTCATATCGTATCGGGGGATCTTGATTGAGATTTATTACACACATCGGCTGAGTCGGCTCGCTCTATATAAATCAGTCCTCTGTGATTCTACGCCATAATTTTACCGCTCAAAAAAGTATATCGCTCTTCTTAAGCCTTTGGGATACGGTCTAAAATTAGAGAGTCATTAATTTCAATGGAAGCGCTTCTTCGCCGGCAAATTGGTTGCGGAGGCGATCGTTCCGGTTTGTAGCGCCCGATGATTTGTTTTGACCATTCGTTAGCGCTCCTTGTCGTTGCCCGATTTGGGAATTAGAAGTTATGAGTTAGCAGAAGACCTCGCGGGACTCCAGTTGATTGGCCGTTAATTGAGCCCCGAGGCTATTTGTCTTAACATTGGCTCGATTTCTTTGTCTCGTATATATTTAAACTAGTGGTTCGCCCCGAACTGAGACCTCGCGGTAACGGTTTCCCATAATTACTTATTCATTCAATAGATACATATGACGATCAAAATTGACATTATTATTATGCCCGTTTTCACCAACCATACCTAAATCATCCCCTTTGTAGAAGTCTCTTTACGTAGGTAGCCCCTAAATACAATCCTACCATCCCAATGTCATTTTCACCTTTAGTTGTCCCGTAGAGGTTCGTAATAACAAAGTTGACAGAAAGTGTCAACTAACTTAACATAGGTAGCCCGTAAAGGTTAGGGAACTGTGATAGTGAAATCCTCAAGGCCTCAATCAAACTTAGGTATAGTTTTTTGGAACATTCAAATTAAATTACTTGTACACAGCGTCAACTATCGACACGATCAGAAAACATGTAAAAACAAACTGCAACGTGAAGTTTCATTGATGTTTGCTAAATGACTAAATAATAATTTTAATTGAATAATATGTTACATATAGCTGCATTTGCTATATGAGATGAGAGCGCCATCTATTGACATCATTGTGAAGTTTTGTTGTTGCTGCTCATTAAAAGTTAAATATTTTAGTTTTTATTACATTTATCTAATTTTAGTATTTGTTGTTCAAGTACATGATATTACGCTAAAATTATAAAACTTTCAAGCCCCAGCTTTCAATGGTTATTCCGTTGTGAGGTCAAATATAATCTCCACTTTGAAAGCCCCCCATTTCGTCAATTTGAGGAAAAAAATAAAAAAAAATACTTTTGTACTCTGTTCTAAATTATCTTTAAAATGAGGTACTGTAACCCTATGAAACGCAAAAAAAATTTTTTTTCTTCGCATTCGCTTCTATGAGAGCCCCCCTGAAATAAAGATTTTTATAACTTTTTTAAGCCATTTTCGGCTGGAGGCCATCGGTTTACATATTATATCTAAAATTGAAGTAATTACGTTCAGTAATTCAGAAGTTATAAGGCTCTGACAGACGGACGGACGGACGGACGGACAAGTGCAAATTCACTCAAGTAGACTCAAACACCTTCGCTTCGCTCGGTCGATTACACTCGTAGATTTAAAAAGCGTCACTGAATAGTCCATACATATAAAAACGGCTCATGGATCGCTCAGCGGGCGATGGAGAGAGCTATGCTTAGAGTGTCCGTGCGGGATCGAATCAGAAATGTGGCGATCCGTAGGAGAACCAAAGTCGCCGACATAGCTCAGCGAGTCGCGAAACTGAAGTGGAAATGGGCGGTTAACATAGTTCAAAGAGCTGATGGTCGTTGGGGTCCCAAGGTGCTGTAGTGGCGACCCCGCACCGGGAAGCACAGTGTTGGCAGACCCCCCACTAGGTGGACCGACGACATCAAACGAGTCGCAGGGAGCCGCTGGATTCAGGCGGCGCAAGACCGAGGCCCGTGAAAGTCCATGCCAGAGACCTTTGTACAGCAGTAGACATCTATCGGTTGACGAAGAAGAAGATAAAAACTGGTAAACATCCAAGTACAGTACCCGGCGATATATATTGCACATCGGCCTTTAGAATAAAACGCTATTCTATTCTATTCACAGTTCGACTGCATTTTTTTTATATAATATGTTACGTGATGTGCTCGCCGATTGTGAAGAGATTTCAGTAATTACTACGTGAATTTCTGGCTAGCTTTCCTTGCAATAGAATAGAAATAGCGTTTTATTCCAAAGGCCGATGTGCAATATATATCGCCGGGTACTGTAGTTATTGATGTGCAATTTATTGGAAATCGAACAGGTAGTATAGTTTTTTAAGCGTACATTATAAATACTTTGCAGTGCAAAATTACCGAGAAACATTGAATTGCAAACACAAACGGAATTACACTAGCGGCACGCTATGATGGCCGGTTTGACGTTTGTCCGCTCATGAAGTTCCGTATTAATTGATAACGACTTTGAAGGAAATAATTGTATTACTTTATTGACGATAGTGATGTGCAGAGATTCATAAATTTTATCGAATGTAGTTTTAGGTTTAGGACTCAAAATTTATTTATTAAATTGATTTCTAAAATGTATACAAGTGTAGAAAAATCAGTTTGCACCATTTAAGGGGTGAATGTACTTGTGAATATGAACAATTTTCACTATGTGGACAAACCTCTGAAATCGCAAAAAAATATCAGCTGTTTCATACAAAAGGTAAAATTTTTATTTTTATATGATATATACCACAACTCGGCATTTGGTTTTCTAAATTGAAAATTTTTAAAAATGGAATCTAATACGATCGTCACATAGGATCGCTGGCTAGCACAACTACTACCTCCGGCAAACTCGCGTCAATGCTCAATGCAAAACAAAGCAGTTTCGAATTGACGTTGCTTCGAAAAGTATAAACTGTCAGTGCAATGCGATTGTGATATAGTTTTGACCTGGCTTTGGATTTCAAATATTGATACTGCATTACTGTTGACCCTTGCTCGTTAATTTGGACTCTGTTCAAGCCCTTTGTTGTGGATTTCGTCGATATGACCGAACGTACGCAGAGAACTGTTCTAAATAGTCAGACACGTGAGTTCGTAATACGCCTTCGTAACTATTTCGATCGTGAAGCTCAAAATGGAGGGCCAATTTTACCTATAACGTCAGTGGTTGAACGCGTAGCTGATGCGCTTAATATTGGACAACGAACTGTTAGACGGATAACTAAAAAAAAATATGGCGAGACTGGCACAGAAGAAAATAAACTTCACACACCAAAAAAGAGAAAACGAGCAAAACCAGTCGTAGGCATCGATAGCTTTGATGCCGATGCTATCCGAAGACATGTTTACGGCTACTATTTACAGAAGGAGTATCCAACAAGAAAAAAGTTGGTGCATTCACTGAAGGAAGCTGGATTATTCTTCGGTGGGGAAAGTTCTTTAACGAAGATTTTGAAGACCATTGGATTTCGATACAAAAAATGTAACAAACGCAAAATATTGATGGAAAGATTTGATATAGCGATGGCAAGGTATACTTTTTTACGGCAAGTGAAAGAAATCAAAAATTGGCAAAATGTTGTGTTCTTGGATGAAACATGGCTTAATGCTAACCATACTGTAGGCCGTTCTTGGAACGATGACACAGCAGCATCTACTTCCAAAGTTCCTGTAGGAAAAGGATCGCGACTTATAATTTGTCACGCCGGAACCATCAACGGGTTTGTCGAAGGTTCTCTCATGGCTTTTGCGTCAAAAACCACTGGAGACTATCATGAAGACATGAATGGAGAAAAGTTTACTGAATGGTTTACCTCAATGTTGTGTAGCCTCCCTGAACCATCTATTATAATTATGGACAACGCCCCATACCACTCGATGCAAATTGACAAGCCACCTGCCCAATCCCAAAAGAAAGCTGATATCGTCGCATGGCTTCGTAAAAATGGCGTAGATGCAAACATGAATATGTTAAAAGCGGAATTAGTACGTCTTTTAAAAGAAAACAAACCAACCAAGATCCGATACGTCATTGACGAAATAGCATTAGAACATGGGCACAGAGTTATACGGTTACCGCCTTACCATTGTGAGTATAATGCGATTGAGTTGGTGTGGGCTCAAATTAAGGGATATGCTGCAAGACACAATACAGAACCCCCATTTACCACAAAAAAAATGCTAAAATTATTAGAAGAAGCTTGTGAACATGTGACTAAAGGAGACTGGGAAAAGGTTGTGAATAGAACTGTTAAATTAATAAGGGAAGATTATGAAAGAGATGTGAAAATAGATAATATTATAGAAAACGAACATATAATTATTAATGTAGGTGATGATAGCAGTGACGACAGTGAAAATAGTAGTATGGACGAATCTGATTAATTATGGCCTTTTGTGGCACCTTTTTTGGTATCTTTTGTATTCATATGTTTCTTGTGTGCATATAAAGTATGTATATTCATTTTCATTCAAATATTCAGTTCGTTCAAATAAATTAAATAAACATATACATTTTTGTTTTATTAAACCTATTTAATCAGGTACAAAAACAAAACTTAATTGTTTTTTGTTCGAGAATAAATTGACATTCCACATCACTATTGTAATGTGTCAAACCGGCCATCATAGCGTGCCGCTAGTTTAAATACTAACGTTATTCAAGACATAAAAAAGAACATAAATTTTATATTGAACGATTAATTGGATGAGCGAGACAACGCCTTACCGTTCACGGATGGCGCGTGAACAGCACCAAACAGAACCTTGATGGTCTATTTTTCTATTAATCGCCATATAATATATTTTTTTGACATACATTTTTGAACTTTACATGTTTATCAAAGGGTTTTATATTGTTTGTCCTGGAAGGTCCTTTAAATGGGTCGGTCCTGGAAGTGACTGACGAACCAGCACCCCGATTCAGAACATTTCGATAACTTCCCGTTTCGATACGATTAGATATCGATCTCGTATCGAAAATTTTTTGTCGTGCGATTCAGAACGTTCGGTTAGAGAATTCGATTCGATGTCGACTACGGAATCGGCTTCGGTATCGGTATCGACAAGATACATTAAATTACATGTGGATTTACGAAGTTTGTTGTTTTACCAAAATTTCACTTGTTATTAAATTCATGTTAGCACTAAATAAATAGATTTTAATCATTTTCGAAGGTCATCGAAGTAATTATTTAAAATGATAACTTGTTAAATTATTGACGGCCAATTTTCAGCCTTGTCGATAGATGGCGCTAAGTTCATGTTTCATCCCTCTGGGTTCTTATTTTATTTTGTTGTGGTGTACATAATATGTTATTTTAATGTTAAAATACGTACAATATGGTAAGTAAACATTTACATACCAAAATCATTCATCATAATCATTTTATACGAAAAACCAGTAAACACAGTACGTAAACAAAAGGATACCGGATGCCCTGTAGCTTTCGATAAGTAACCAACTAAAATTATCGGACGTTCGGAAAATCTTATTCGATACGGTTGTTGTGAATAGCGTTTGATAGAAGATGTCGAACGATATCTACGTTGGTTCGATTCGGTTTCGATTTCGACAACTTCTCTGTCGATACGAGAACTCTGAATTGAAAATTCATCTTATCGTGCGATAACAAACCGAATCGATCGATAATTATGTTATCGTAAGGTTCTGAATCGGGGTGCTGATGGTTATCGGGAAACAATGCGTGGGGCGCAGGACTCATGTTTGTATTTTGAACTATCGACGTATGAACGGTATGGGACGAACTGACAAATAACGATACCTATAGTGTTTTTGAAATTCCACGGCAATTTAGAGTGAACAATAATAAAACATATAAGTCCGGACTTGAGATAGAGTTAAGACGAGATATTCCAATAGAATAGAATAAAAATATTTTTTAACAAGTGCATTTGAATCGTCGATGAGTCTACCACTGATTCGGAATGCCCTTCCTGCCGAGAAGAACCAGCAAGAAACTCGGCGGTTGCTCTTTTCAAAACAAGTTCACAATTCAATAAATACTATGCTATGCATGCAGTGTTTCCACAATAAGGGAAGTTCCAAAAATGCATACCTACTAACAATGCAATATACCCCAAGTTGGGCAGACATAAAGTAGCCCCATTCCCGCCGGTGGCACCCGTTCACGAACATGACGCATAACCCAGCCGTTGCTTCGCTCAACCATATTTGAGGGAACCACCGTGCTTTAGTACATAATAATTCAATGGAACCACCACAGAAATGTTTAAAGAGTGCGTGACATACTTATGCTTCCCATGTTAAGGCATTGAATTGAATACTAAAAATATTCAAATACTAATTTCATTCATCTCAACTCATCATTGGCCGAAAGAGAAGATTAAAAGAGACATCTTTGAGAATTTTATGGAGAGCTCGTAGGCATGTAGGTGTCCTCGCGATGTTTAGTGTTTACCTTCACCGTTAAAGCGAGTGATATATTTTAATTGCTTGAAACGCACAAACTACGAAAAGGCAAAGATTTGTGCCTGAAATCGAACCCTGGACCCCTCGAAAAGAGCCGAAGTCGTCGTTTAAAGCGAAAAACTAGCAGCTCAAGTTTATTTTCCACAATAATGTTAAAGAAAATTCTAGTCGTAGTAGGGCACTTATTGTTCGTAAGTATGATTAAATGTATTGTAGAAGCATAGGTATGTTGTATATGGTATGTTGTTGTTCTGTTAAACCCACACTCGTGGTATCATCGTGGTATACTGTTTAAAAATGTAAACAATTTCGAAGATTTAGTGGGTATGTTATAGTGGTCCACATATCACAAACAATTGGTCTGTTTTACAGCTTTCTCTTTTATACCAACGTCTGTTGCGTTCCTCCTTTGATTTACAATAACTGTGACGGTTTATAGAATCCCGTTGAGGAATGTGAGCAATTCTAAACGATCTTTTGTTGTAAGTACCTACTTTGCTAGGCGTGTGAAGTCTTAAATTAGAGGTTTATGTCCAATTTATTATACTGGGTTTCTGTTTAGAATTTTTCCTTGTTGTCGTCTTGTTGATTCAGATTTCTTTTAAAGATTCCCCTTTTTTGTTTTATAAAATTTCAAACATAATAATCTGCCAAAAGTATAATTACATAAAGGCTATGGCCGTTTAAATACGTTCGCATCTTAAGGTAGCCACTGAGGGTGAGATCTATAGATAGCACTCACTCAGCTCAGACTTAAGACTCAAGAGTTAAAACGAGACAGATTTGTCAGGACATATTTGTGTCTCATTTTAACTCTGTCTTGAGTCTTGAGCAGAGCTAGAGTACGGTCTATAGATCTTCGGTCTCTTACAGCTATGCGAAACCTGGCAGCATTGCCAGTTTTAAGTCTGAGGATCGGAGTCCCAACACAAGCTAAGTGACTCACCTGTTGGTAGCGTTACACTGCTGTACAAACTACAAAGTAGCATTATCTAATTTAAATTGTGTATTGCATAGTTTTTTTTTTTTCAGATTTATTTTGTACATTTTGTGTTTACAGCTACCAATAAAGTTCTATTCTATTCATCTATCATTAGATGTAGTTCTCTTGAAGAACACCTCTACACCGCGGTCCACCTAGCTTAACGATGGATCGTCTTAAAATGATTAAGTACTTCAATGTGATTGGCTTGCTATTGTCTTAAATTACTGCTGCAGTGTGACGTCGTCACAAATCACTTCTGATTGGCCGATAGTCTCTCGCCATTGGCTAAAATGCATTGTTGCAGAGAGATTGCCAAAAAGCTAATCACCACAATGATTGATGCATTTTGTCCCCAATCGACTCGTCAGGTTTATAAATCGTAGACTCAAATATTACTCGTTCGTTAAAGGTATATGGTACAAAACAATTCTGTCCGAGCCTCCTCGTGTACCTTGGTTTGTAAATTACAAAATTAATAGAAATAAGTTAGTTGTAGCATTTAGACTTAGATCTGGACACATATGTCATTATGAAAATTTAAACACTTAACTAATGAAGAAAGCTGACTCTCCTCATTGTGAAGTATGTGGCGAAATAGAGGATGTTTCACACTTGCTATTGGCATGTGTTCGGAACTAGTTCCATGGTTCGGAACCACAATTTGAGAGAAATACTAATGTATGAACAAAATTTAAATTTTATGAATACTGGTATTTTTAACTCTATTTTTAGTAAACCGTTGAGCATTCCGGCTATTAAAGTATATAGATTTGTTAGTGATTCTCTCAAATTGGTATAGTTTTAGATTTAAATATAGGTGATTTAATTATACTCATTTGTAAATTGTGTGTACTGATGGGGCTGACATATAGGTCACCTATAAAAGCCTCTTAAAAAAACTTAAAATAAAAATAAAAAAATTACTCGTATCGGGGCCACTGGTACTAATTATTCTGTGATTTTTAGTTAAAACTTTTTATCAGCCATTTTTTTTTCAAAGGTCGTTGAAACGGTGCAGGGTCTTCAATGATAGGTAACTTGTAAGTTATGATTGTGCTGTCAAGTAAATACGCATGAAAGGTAATGCTCATCTCAAAGGTAAAGGGTGTCCGATGTGGCTGTACAGTGTACATGCTGGCTCGATGGTCGTGCGGCGGCCGGCGGGAGCGTCGCGTCGCCCGCGGCGGTCCGTCATGTCCGCTCGCTGACCGGACCGCCCGGACTATTGGAGAAAAAATAATGACTGGGCAAGCGCGCGTCAGAGCACGCGCGAGGGAGGGTTCCGTTTGTCTTGTTTCTTATCGCTCATTTGTCCCAACCATAGGCTTGAAAAAATTCTAAGTCTATGGTCCCAACAACGCCAAAGACCTCGAAAAATAGTCATTATTGTAGAAAAAAATCGCCAAACTGATGACTGCTATGAAAACTAAATCAGTTAAATGTAAACTCACAGAAGACTACTTTAATAAGAGTATAATTCAAAAAGTAAGATTTGAAACTTATAGACACACTACCAGGTCCTCAACTATACCCATGCAAAAAATCACGTCGATCCGTAGCCCTGTTGCGGCGTGATTGAAGGACAAAGAAACACACTTTCGCATTTATAATATTATATTAGTAAGGATTATTTGAAAAAAACAATCGGGATTTTTGACATAAAACAGTGTTGTCGCAAATGAGCGTTATGTGTGTGTTAAAACATTATTTCGATAACAGTATTTTTCTAGTTGTCTGTTGTCCACTTTACAGCTTTAGCAGTTTCTGAAGACTATATAAGACAAGATCTGCGCGTCTTAACATGAATTAAATTGTATTACGTTTTTTTGGAACTTCCCCTCATTGTGGAAATATTATATTCTATTCTAACAAAGTTGCATGAATTAAATCGGCTTGGCATCCAGCTGCCCACAAGATAGTATAAAAAACTTATTACAATGCAATAGCTACATAATGATATTGTAAAATGATTATTTTGAAAAGAGCAACTGCTGAGTTTCTTGCCCGCTCTTCTCAGCAGAATCCGCTTTCCGAACCGGTGGTAGAGTCATGCTCATGACGTGTCATAAGAGCCACAGGTTGGCCTACGTGAAATAAATAATTTTGAATTTGAATTTTGATAAAATAAGACAATAAAAGTGAAACTATTGTAATTTATTGTCTGCCTGCGGAACCCTATAAACTCCCGTGTGCTATTGTCTGTACAAGTTGAGTCGATGACAGGTCCGCCACGATCTCGACTGAGCCAACTGATGAGGCGTGCTCAAGCCGGGGACAAATCTAGCGGCGATGATAGAGAAACGCCATCATTATCCACGCAGACAAAACGCTCAAGTTAATTTCCGCACGCGTTATTCCTCTAGAGTCTAGAGTCTAGATCTATCACTGATCTAAAGCTGCGTTTTTTTCCCGTGATTAGATAAAGAGTTGTCTGGAGGAATGTTAGGCCGAGTTTTTTGTGGGCTCTTCTCAAACTAGGGCGCGTTTGGAACCCTCGTAAGTCGTAGCTTGAGGATTGAGTACAGCAATAGATAATTATATTATGCATTATAATATAGCTTAAGCTTTGAGTACAGCAATAAATATAATTATGCATATGCATTATATAACTTGATAAGTATACTTTAAAAAATTAAATATTACTTTTTTGCACTGAAAAAATGTATTGTGTAAGATAACTTTGAATGCAGAATTTTGACTTTGAGACTAACCAATGGGGTTGCTGTAATAAGAATTTTTCAAAGAAAAAAAAATATTTTGAAAATTTTCAGAAATTGATTAAAAACCATTGTTAAAAACGGATCAAAAACTTTAATTTGTCTCGACTCGAGGCTTCAACCCAGGAGCTCAAAATCTGCTGCTGAAAAAGCAAGTCACTGAACCAACGAGGTCATTCCCACCTGAGGATAAATACCTTCTAAAACCTTCATCATCATCATCATCATTAACAACCCATCAACAGCTCACTACTGAGCGCAGGTCTCCTCTCAGAGAAGGGTTATAGGCCATAGTCCACCACGCTGGCCCAATGCGAATTGGCAGACTTCCCACATCTTCGAGAACATTATAGAGAACTCTCAGATGTGCAGGTTTCCTCACGATGTTTTCCTTCACCGCTGAAGCAAGTGATATTTAATTGCTTAAACGCACTTGACTCCGAAAAGTCAGAGGTGCGTACCCGGGATCGAACCTGCGACCCCCCGAATAGGAGACCACAGTCCGAACCACTAGGCTATACCACGCTTATAAAAACCTAAAACCTTACCTGCTGGGATTACGTAGGTTTCTTAGTTTGTGGAAATCATACTAAAGGAAAAATATGGACAGGAAAATACACTTTTATGAGCCTGTTCATTCCCGCACTTGTCTAGCTTTTTCATTCAGGGACCTCGCGCACTGCGTGACCTCGAACACCACAGCTTGTCATCATAGTCGCAACTTGCAACCTCGGCCGCACAGCAGACGCTCACGGTACAGTATTTACCTACTACTTAGCTGATTCCCGCGACTTTGTCCGCCTGGATTTAGTTTTTAAAATCTCTCGGGAACTCATTGATTTTCCGGGATAAAATGTAGTTTATCTTAGCTTAACCTCCAGGGCCTCAACTATACCCATGCAAAAAATCACGTCAACCCGTAGCCCTCTTGCGGCGTGATTGAAGGACAAACCAACAAACAAACACTTTCGCATTTATAATAATATATTAGTAAGGATTTAGTATCTGCAAAGTGTGATCGCACTGATTAGTCACAACACGTTGAGAAGCCAGTTTGTCGTTTGGGCCGATTCTGCGAAGCGTATTTTGTTACGAAACTACTGTGACGCTGCGGCCACTGGCTGTGTTCGTGGCCGACCTTGTACACTGCCCAAAACGGATTGCACACTTGGCCGCAAGTCGCAACGACCGACCGGCCTCACAACGACATGTCACGACTAGTCGTTGCGACAAAACCTTAGTGTATGTGGACGTTTTAACTACCAAGTTGGTCTAGTGTCAAATTAGAATTCAAAATTATATTTTATTTCAAGTATGGCCTACTTTACCTGTAGCTCTTATGACACGTCCAGACTCTAGCACCGGTTCGGTGGTCGACTGCAACTGATGAGGTTCTTGGTTCGATTCCCGGGCTGAGCGTAAAAATGTAGTGAGAGACTCTCAGTATTAGACTGGAGTTAGGAAGTTGGCGGTGTGTCACCTCCGTGCACGTAAAACCTGATTCTCTGTGCACCTGTGTGTGCGCACACACATGTGCACTAGTATAAAAAACTTATTACAATGTAAATAGCTACTTAATAATATTGTAAAATGATTATTTTGAAAAGAGCAACTGCTGAGTTTCTTGCCGGCTCTTCTCAGCAAAATCCGCTTTCTGAACCGGCGCGGTCATAGAGTCATGACGTGTCATAAGAGCCACAGTTTGGCCTATGTCAAATAAATAATTTTGAATTTTTTGAGTTTTAATATTTGAAAGTCATACACTCGAGCTAGAGCTCATAATAATGTCCTCTAGCTCGAGTGTATAAGTTTCTGTAACCAAGGTTGCGACCAGACGAAGATTACTCTTTTCCGTGGCAACTGGCAAGTAGTGCGAGCGGAACCTTCCTCTGCAGCGATAAATTGCAAAGACTATGTGCATTTACTTGCGAGTTTCCAATATGTCATATAACTTGAACGTGACATTTATGGGGGCTGTAAAAACGCAAAGAGCCGGTAACGACTAACGACGCGTTACGTTAGCCTGCGTGATGCGTCGCCGCCACAAATCACGCTCCAAACGACGCCGCATCAATTAGCTCGGCCGTATGAATGGAACCCGTTTGTGCACGACGCGCGACGCGCGACGCGGGGACAACTAGCTTTTGTTTGTTTCATCTCGCAACTAATGCCCGGTTCCTATTATTAACTAATCGTCATTGTACTAAACCTACTATTCGTTTTTGAGACGAGTAACGAACCATAAATGGCGTTCCTAAATTTTTTCGGGTCCGCTACCTGGGACGGCCAGATGTTGGTTATCCGCGTTACCGAAGTCCTCCGTCGACACTCATAGCGTTTCGTTTTGCCAGTGAAGCATATTCAGAATTACAGTAAAAACTAATTTCTTTATTATTATTTTAAGCATTTGGATGTTATAGTGTGAAAAAATGCTTTTTTAGTTTATTTTATGATTTCGGTGTTGCAGAAATCATTTTATTTTATTGAAAAAATAAGTTATTCGGGCCGCGTGAAAGAAACGCAATCACAACAAAATATCTGTATGTGGTTCGTTGGAACTTCGCAGTTCGCACGTCGCGTTTTGAATTTCTGTTCAACGAAACTTTTTAAATATTTCTGTTATCACATATCGTGCAGTGTTCCCAATGTGTTCCCGAAAGATTAAATATATAGATAATTACTGCTATTGCAATGGATCTCACACAGGTAAAGTAAAATAATTTTGTTAAAAAGTATAATAATATTCTTTTAATAATAATTGAGTAGGTATTACAGACCTATTCTTCGAATAGATTCGAAATAGGATAAAATTGTTGTTTATTAATGCGAATACAAAGAAGTCCAAATGATTCCTGGACGTTTATCATCTGAAACGGAGCTATTCCAGTCGGACAACATTTCCAAATCAGTCAATTCACTGTCTGAACGAGACATTTTACAATTAATTGCAATTAATAACTCAAAACACGCAAAACGATAGAACACAACCGGCCGATATCGGGCAGTAAGCAAATTTTAAACGACTCGTAACTTTGACAGCTCGTTAACATTTCTTTTTTTATATAGGAACGCCACTAGCCGTCTTCTACATACATTTGTCTTACTATTCGTTATTCGTAACCCTCCCATCCGTAGGTAACAAGCTATCGGTAACTTAGCTTACGAAACGTTTTTTATGGGAACGGTTTTGACTTACGCCTCGTAGTAAATAGTACTATCCGTAAGAAAAACGAATCGTTTCTTACTTATAGGAACCGGGCATAAAATAAAGCATTATCTCAAGTTTCTCACTGGCTTACTGCAAATAATCTATCTAATATCTTTAAACGAGCAATTCTTGTATAATCTTGAAATTAGAATCTATCTACCCGCCTTCTTGGTCTTTTTGAAGGAACGTCATTTAAAGTTCGGCAAAATACACTCATTACGTCACTTTTCAAGTTAGCTGCTGTATACAATATGGTCGACAGATTATTGTTAGATTCTCCAAGCGTGGTTATTTTTGTAAAAACATTTGGTTATGTTTGAGTTTTGACACTTGTTTGACATCTCTAAACACACAATAAGGGTCTTTGGGAGCTGTCACACTGGATCGCGATCAATCTTGCGCCGAGGGACAATAGGGGTGTACTGATAAGTAGGTGATATTGTGCTTAAATGTCAATAATTATAACGTCTCTCTCGAGCGGACGATTGATGGGGTTCCGATGCGGGCGGCGCGGGATTTTTGTGGTAATAATATTCATCGGTCATTCAAAGGCTAAAATAAGTCTGTGTAAAACATTTGGCAAACTCCAGAAGCACTTCGAGGCCGATTTGAACGACAAAATACACCAATCTGACGTCGAGTGACGGCCACATCACAGGCTCCACGATTCATGTTGATCCAACCATGGTGTTATGACCCCCCAATTTGATTATGATGCTCCTTCCATTGTTGTTGTTAGGGGTCCGTCCTCAAAGGGTGGCAAACCCTATCAGATCACTAAGCCTATATCGTCTGTTTGTCTGACACAAGGGTGTACTATAACTTCAGCTGTAATAGATAGCCAGTTGAGTTTACACAGAACACGTTTTACTATGACCTCTATTATTATCTACCCTAACATTTAATATCTTCTAAATAAATAAAAGGAAAAGGTAACTGACTAATTGACTGACTGATCTATCAACGCACAGCTCAAACCACTGGACGGATCGGGCTGTTTGGCATACAGATAACTATTATAACATAGGCATCTGCTATGAAAGGATTTTTGAAAATGCTTCCCCTAAGGGGGTAAAATAGGGGTTTGAAAATTCGAACTCAACGCGAGGGAAGCCCCAGGCATAAGCTATAATTATTTCTAAGTGTGAAAGTATCTTTGTTGATTTGTCCTTCAATGACGCAGCAACAGAGCAACGGATTGAGGAGATTTTTTGCATGGGTATAGTTGAAAACTTGGAGGACGACATAGGCTACCTTTATCCCGGAAAAACAGGGTACCCGTGGTAGTTGTAAAAACCTAAAACAGGGTACCCGTGGTAGTTGTAAAAACCTAAAACAGGGTACCCGTGGTAGTTGTAAAAACCTAAAACGCGGACTTCGTCGTGGCTAAAAGTTAGTAAATAAAATATCAAACACGCATTAAACTTCTTGAAAAACTTCTCGAAGGACCTGCCTGGGATTCTAATTTCTAACCCGCTTTAATAAGAGCGATAAAAGTTAATAGTAGTTTTCGCCTTTTTTCTCTATTAAAATCTAAATAAATAAAAATCATAATAAAACTGTATCTAAAATATCTGCAATTTTATTGTTAAGGATAATAATTAATAATAGACCGCATTTAGTCAAAAGTATCTGAGATTTTTCAATCATTGAAAATATTAGAATGCGAAATGTAATAGTCCTTTTAACGACCCACACACAACCATTAAGTCGAAGCGGCTCCTAAATCTTAATTGTTCCTAATTTCACAAAGTTGTCCTTATATGTACAGCATCCTGGCAGCTGTGCTCGAACAACGCGTTTAGGAGGCCTTCGGAGGACCGGAGGGCATAAATAAATACATTACATTATAATTGGGAGGTGGTGGGACCCGTATACGCCGGTGCGGGCAAAAACGCACGTTTTTCTCCCGCCCCTTCGCAATGGTGCTTAATGTCTCTAATACCGTTACTTTATAGGAACAGAGAGACCTTTACATGTAGCGACACAAAATGCATTCTAAACACTGTCTTGACGTTACGACCAGAAGTGTTGTTCTCTATTTCAGTGTCTAGGGAAAACAATGGGAAGTTGCTTAGAACAGTTAAACCTGCAAAACATACATAATTCTGGTTTGACAGTTCTTAGCAACTTTCGGTAGCCACTGAAATAGGTAGAGAATATGCCTGCTACATGCTGGAACTAATTGGTCCTGGAGGGGATTCAGCCAGCATAAGGGACTGTTCATAGTATGGATTTTATAATATACTAGCTTTTGCGCGCCGCTTCGCTCATGTTAAGTTCGATTTTTCAAACCCCTATTTTACCCCTTAATAAGAGTTGAATTAGCGGAAGCTACGTCATAATAGCTATATGTATGCCAAATTTCGGCCCGATCCGTCCAGCGGTTGGAGCTGTGCGTTGATAGATCAGTCAGTCAGTCAATCACATTTACTTTTCATATATTTAGAAGATATTGACATATTATCTATATATATAAAAGAAAGTGGTGTTAGTTACACTATTTATAACTCAAGAACGGATGAACCGATTTGGCTCAAAATTGGTGGAGAGGTAGCTTAGAACCAGGAGACGGACATAGGATACTTTTTATCCCGTTCGACCGCGTTTCCGTCAAGTCAATATAAAACCTGTTATAACAAAAATGCATCTGACATGGAATAAAAAAACGAAAATGACAGTGGAAGAACAAAACGTAAATGACAGCTAAACGTAATTTTGTATTTGGTTAATTATGGTAAAAACAATTATAAAAATTATAGTTTAACGTAATTGATAATATCATCAGTAATATGTTTTCTCTTTGAATCATCATTAACAATGCCGCGAGCAAGACGATCAAATGTTTCCTGCTACAAAGCTACGGATTGACGTGATTTATTGGATAGGTATAGTTAGAACCTGGAGGGTGACAAAGATTTCCCGCGGGATGTTATGAACTAAATCCACGCAGACGAAGTCGCGGGCATCAGCTAGTTATACATAAATTATAATATTTAGATCAAAATTAGAAATCACAAACATCTGTCAAGAATCGCTATCAAAGTTGAACGTATTGTTCAATTTTTTTTTTGGTTTGTACTTCAATCATGCAGCGACGGAGCAAATAGCAACGGACCGACGTGATTTTTGCATGGGTATAATACCTGGAGCGTGCCTGGAGTTTTAACGAAACAAAAGTTTCCGCGGGCTACCTCCATGCGGGTGAATTTGTGGGCAACAGCTATTATTGAACTGTCGTATGTTATAAAGGGCGTAGTCCAGTTGCCGAAATAAATTAGTGAATCGGCGTCGACATTCCCCGTGCCCCGTCCGTCCGTCCGTCGTGACTCGACCGAGGGTAAAAAGCGCGACAATGTCTAATGTATTTATGAGAAGCAGCGCACAATGCCTCCGAGCCTGTCTAAACACCGACCGATAACAACCACAATACTCCCCCCCTGCGACGCTGATATATATTATACTACACTCAAAGACACGACGTTTACTTTTAAAGATTGGGAGAATATTAAAAAGTTGTCTTGAGACTCTGATTTACTACACGCAAAGATACGCTTATGTTACAAGATTTGGGAATTGAAATTGGGTGTCAAAGGTATAGATTTAATTTACACTACCATACCTCTATGAAGTCAAACAACAGTCAACACACACAAACTACAAAAAAAGAACCAAAGGAAATAATTATTTATTTTCACAAAGAGAACTTACATACTGTGACATTGTTGTTATTCAAAAATACAAAATAGTGACTGTACTCTATACATTTGTAGGATCACTCCTGTTCTGGACGTGAGAGAAACACCAACTTCACAATCTCGTACTTTATTTAATTGCAATATTGCCCATCTGGCTTAAGTACTTTCACCGCGCCTAGCGTCCACTCAACTCACAGAAAGACTGCGCGTTTCGACAAGGTACACTGGTATTTATAATATATTGACAGATCACGTGGTTAAGGTATATTGACAACGTATATTGACTATCATGACAGTAGTATAATGACATACTCATATTAGCAACTATTTATCGACTGTTGACGGAAATTGACGACTAAAATGCAGTATTGTTTTTATAAAATACACTTAAAACCAAATTCTACCCCCACAAATAGCAACGTAACCTTACACATTAAAAATGTAAAATTGAGTTCGATTTAGTTTATGAGCTACAGATATCCAGTCTCCACTAACAGCCATCATAATATTAACTGAATTTTTTATTTACCCTTGCACAACTCAAAGTTTTTAGCATTTTCTGGCAGTCATCAAAAGATAAGAGAAATTAAATATAAAAATATGTTGTTAAGTAGTTAAGTTATATTATTTCGTCACCTTTAATAAATTTGTGTCCATGGCATTTGCGCAAAAACTTTGGTACACTTTTCCGAGTTTTGTTCTGCACGCAACTGTGTATCTTTAACGAATACCTATATCAATATTCCACAATGATGCTTGTCTCTGGGCTTAGAGCTATTCAATTTGAACTCTCATTGAAATTATCAGATAATCTGTGGCGCCGCAGAAAAACATTTTTGTATGGGCCCTAGTTTTTTATCCTCGCTTGAAATAATATGATTATTGATAAACTAGATGGGTTGCTTTATTAGCTGCTTCTGTATTACGAACCCTTCCTTTACAGTATTGCGATCGTCGCAATCATTCTTGAACATTGATTTTTTGATATTTTTACTTTTTTGAAGTAAAGATATCAAAAAAAAAAAATAAGTACGGACTTGGCGGATGGGGGCTAGGTATAGAAAAGTGTAAGTAAGAATTTTCCGTTACGAGTAGGGTAGTCGTTTATCCATAGCGCGCATGCTATATTACGAGATGGTTCTAACATGTGGTAAGAAATTGCGTTTTCATTATTAGAAGATAATATTTTCATAATATGTATTGTTGAAATAGGTGCCATAACTATAATTCATTAAAAGGAACTTGGTTCCAACCGATTGTTCCACAACACTCACGCACTTTTTTAGTTAGTCTTATACCAGCAGTACAAAAGACCTACACACAAAATAAAATATACCACCAAAACATAAAATTATTTCAAAAGTTTGTTGTACTATCTACGACTTACATAAGAAATTTATATTTGCGAGAGTTTCTCAGAAGTAATTGTTACAGATGCCTATTTCGTACATCTTGTAATTTGTTATCATTGTAGTATATTGGAGTAAAAAACCCTTATGTCCACTTGTAGGCTGGCGATGGGTTGAGAAGGTTGAGAAGAATTAATCCTACTAATATAAGTGGTTAGGACTGTGGTCTCCTATTCGGGGGGTCGCAGGTTCGATCCCGGGTACGCACCTCGGACTTTTCGGAGTCAATTGCGTTTAAGCAATTAAATATCACTTGCTTCAACAGTGAAGGAAAATATCGTGAGGAAACCTGCACACCTGAGAGTTCTTCATAATGTTCTTGAAGGTGTGTGAAGTCCGCCAATTCGCATTGGACCAGCGTGGTGCACTATGGCCTATAACCCTTCTCTGAGAAGAGACCTGCGCTCAGTAGTGAGCCGTTGATGGGTTTGCTTATGATGATGATGATGATGATGATGATATCCTACTAATCCTACTACTACTATAAATGCGAAAGTTTGTGAGGATAAATGGATGGATGTTTGTTACCCCTTCACGCCAAACGAATGAATTGATTTGGCTGGAAGGAATAGAGATAGCCCGATAGAGGATTACCACATAGGCTACATTTTATCCCGGAAAATTAAAGAGTTCTCGCGGGATTCAAAAACCTCAATCCACGTGGATGAAGTCTCGAGCATCTAGAATGTAGATCATGAGTAGGGTAGACTGGGTACGGTTGTAACGGGGTACGGTTGAAACAACTCAAATATTTCCGAAACTATACACAGCACAGGAAAGGGTACAAGGGGAGAGGCACGCGGTTTTCAAGTGCCAACATGATTCCCAGTGTTGCGTCGCACTCTGCGCACTTTTAACGTTTAAACGTAAGCCCATTGTGTTTTGTCAACCGAAAGTAAGTATTTTTGATGACTTTCTTTACGAATATAGCGTGACTACTAATATAATTTTCATGTTTGAGTATTAACATACGCAATTGTTGTATTTTAGAGATTATAATAAGCTGGTTCGTTTTTGTATACGTAATTAGGCCTCATGCCTGTGTCCTTTTTATTGCCAAAATTGGTGGTGGGTATGGTTGTAACGATTTTGATGGGTACGGTTTTAACATTAGTTTTATTATATTTTTACATTACAGACGCATAGGAAACGCGTAAAAAAGACTTGGAGAGGTGAAAGCGACATATTGTTGTACAAATGTACAAGAACGCCTATGATGAAATCAATCTGCTGTTCATGAGCAATCAGAACCTATTCCGTCCACAAGCAGAACACTTGAGTTCGCACCTGAGGCATTACGGCCTTTCCTTCAGAGGTCGAAAAACCAAAAAATCGGCAATTTACACAGATAGGCACTCCTGAAAAGAAAGCTGTTAGAAGGAGAATATGCAGAGCGGCAGAAAAGATTGAAAAATAAGAAAACGAAGAAAAACTGAATCTAGTGGCAAGACAAACCAACGCAAAGGGAAAGGTGAAGGTTAAAGAAAGAAAAATAAATCTAATACACCACCAGATTCTTAAGAAGATGAAGAATATTATTGCTTTCTTTGCCTGAAAACTTATTTAACAAGTCGGTCTGGAGAGCGTTGGGTCCAATGTCAAGGGAGTTGTACACAATGGTCTAGCCTGTACAGATGGGAGTAGATTACATATGCCATAACTGCAGAGAGTCTGATTAAGTATAGGGAAAAATAATTAAATGTTGATTTCAGTTTAAACTTAGATTTATTGACTATTTAATTTTGTTTTTTATAATAATAATTAGAGATTATGTTCGTTTGGTGAGACTGATTGAGTACCGATGTATAGGAGAAATATTATCTATTTTTGTTAATTTATTTTTATTCTAAAAATTACCTAAATAACTGTTATAAATGTGCCTAAGATATGGCGATATTAGGTAAAGTACTTTTTAGAGTTTTTAAATAGTAAATTTGGTTTACATTCTTCAATTCTGTATTGTTTTTGCTTGTTACAACTGTCCCCCATCACTGTTACAACCGCCCCTGGTATGGGGTCGATTGTAACAATCGCATACACTCAATAAAACTACTCATTGCTGCTAAATTGTTTCACCTGTGCATGTGATTTTGATATTCATTTAAAGAAAAATAACCTGGCTTTCATCTCAAATGCTATAATCGTTGTTTATAGCAATATTGGCAATGCTGTGGGTGTTCAAAGGGAAATTGTTACAACCGTACCCAGTCTACCCTAATAACATACATACTACGAACAAAGGAAACAGTGACAAGAGTCGGTTCGTTGTTTGGAAAGCTCCCAAAGTGTCCGTTATGTGTTGGGTAAGTTTGAGTGATTCACGAGGTCTCACCTCACCAGTGTCCGGTGTCCAGTGTCCAGTGTCCGGCCCCCGCTGCCGATTTATGTCCTGCCGCTGTCCGCGCCGCCTACACGTCTAATGTCCAACACCGCGCTTAGCATGTCGCGATCCTGTGATTAAACGTTGGATTACGTGTTAAACATCTTATCTATCTATATATCTATTTATTCTATATATATATATATAAAAGAAAGTGGTGTTAGTTACACTATTTATAACTCGAGAACGGATGAACCGATTTGGCTGAAAATTGGTGGAGAGGTAGCTTAGAACCAGGAGACGGACATAGGATACTTTTTATCCCGTTCGACCGCGTTTCCGTCAAGACACTATATACTATAAAACGTGGTATAACAAAAACGCATCTGACATGGCATAACAAAACGCAAATGACAGTGGAATAACAAAATGTAAATGACAGCTAAACGTAATTTTGTCTTTGGTTAAGTATGGTAAAAAATTTGACAATTATAAAAATTGTTATAATAAAGCATTACTGATATTATAGATGCGAAAGTGTGTTTGTTTGTTGGTTTGTCCTTCAATCACGTCGCAACAGAACACCGGATTGATGCGATTTTTTGCATGGGTATAGTAATGGATTTAGTAGTGGTTCCTCAGACCGGGAGAGCTACTTTTTATCTCGGATAATGAAAGAGTTCCCGCGGGATTTTTAAAAAGTAAATCCATGCGGACGAAGTCGCGGGCATCAGCTAGTTGATTATATTAGTACATTCGCGTTTGGCTCCTAGGTCAAGTGCTTAGCACGGTCGACTGCGAATGAAGAGGTGTTTAGTTTTTCTCTGAACAAATTCGCAGTACCAGCCCGGAGTAAGGAATTTGACGGTGACTCACCCCCGTGGCTCAGAGAGCACGTAAATCCCTCGATGAATTTCCGTTTATGAGAGTGAGGAAATAAAAAGTGCACCTTTGTTGTGCACTATAATATTACCCGCACAGATGAGACGGTCGGGATCATAATATTATTATTCTATTATATGACGCCCACGACTTCGTTCGCGTGGATGATCGTTTTTAAATTCCCGCGGGATATCTTTAATTTTCAGGGATAATATTATGTAGTCTATGTGTTAATCCTGGGTGTGAGCTATCTTCATTTCTGTCAGCCAAATCGGTTCATTAGCTTTGGCATGAAAGAGTAACAAACATCCATCCATTTATCCTCACAAACTGTCGCATTTTTAATATTTAGTAGGATTATTTCCAGCCGGAGTCCGCCTCGCCTACACGTCCAATGTCCAACATCACGCTTAGCTTGTCGCGATCCTGTGATTAAACGTTGGATTACGTGTTAATCGTCGATTATGTAATTACATTCGCGTGCATAGCCAGCGATTTAATTGATTGTGCTGAGGGAAACATTGCGAGGAAAGTTTCTTGTTTCGGGTGTAATTATTTGGAAGCTCGCCTCAATGGTCGGGTGACGGATTGAAAACCAAAACTTCTAGGGTTCAAATCCTATCCTTTTCACTATTGTCGTACATATTCCTAGCTCAAGCTTAGGTAATATGGATAGGCGATTATAGGTCATGTTCAGAATATTAAACAATTATGAGAGAGGCTTTTGACCAGCTTTTGCCCTCATCCGGGGGAAAATGGTCTAAAAATGACACTGATGAACGATGTAACCACCCACGGAATTGTCTTAAAATGACAGCTACAGGTGTTTGCAGTCACCTCTGCCCCCAATTGTCGAAAAGTTGCCGATCAAAATCTTATTCATCTCATGGTAAAATAAACTATAACAGCATTGAATTAGAGCTCAATTTCGTGTATGCATTCTCATACGTTTAGGTATGTACGATACGCTCCATAACGCTCCATGTTAGAATCGGTTGTACTGAATTTGTGACTTTAAATCGACACTCTCAAGGAATATTTTACTTTGACGCTTATGCCATGAAATGAATAAGATTTTGCAGACAATTGCAATTTTTAGACAATCGCACCTCTGATTGATAATAATATAAGAATAATACATTATTGCAGCAAGAATGCTATAAATTCAGCCAATCCCCACAAGTGAGACTGTATCAATGATGGTCCAGATATTCAACGATCGCCACCAGTGGCGGTAGATTCATTAAATCATTAATAAGTAATAACTTCTGACGGTTCAATTCAATTCAAATCAATATCTTTATTTTTCGGTTTAGGCTTGTGTAAGCTCTTACGAATGTCATTTACAACATTAATAATAATTAATAAATAATAATATAATATTATACAATTTAAATTAATGGATATTACATTACATTAATTTAACAAAAAGTGTCATAGTATTTTACTATCTAGCATAATATTCAATAAATTAATTATAATCATGATAATTCAATGGTCAAATTTGTATATAAAAAAAGAAGAAAAAACCTAGTACATAAGTTTATGTATTCCATGGTTTTACATCATTTAAATAGTCGTCAATTTTGTACGGTGAGTATAGGCCATAAGTGCGTGATGCAGAACGTCGTGGAATTTCAATTTTAATTTCGACTTGTATTATTATAGAACGTAATTAATAATTGGCAGCCATTTCAAGTAACCTACCCGTGTACATGCTAACGACTACCGTAACGACAGCAGTAAATCGGGCGCACTATAATCTGATCGCATCAATGCAAGAATCTCGTCTCGTCATTAACATCGCGACGGTCATTATCGTATGAAAATTACATGTTTACACGCCGCGCCGTCGCGTGCTGACGAGAGGGTATGTGTTGAAAGGGAGAATACACGTTTATACGCAACTTCTACCGTCAAAGACGTTTGACGTGCTCCATGCGATTTAGCTTTTATTTTTAAATAACATATAGACTAGCGCTTGACTGCAATCACACCTGATGATAGTGAAGATGCAGCCTAAGATAGAGCGCGCTTGCCTAGAAGATACCTATTCACTCTTGATTTAAAGGTACCCAAGTTATAGTCATTCGGAAAAACGGAAGCCGGAAGGGCATTCCAAATTTTTTACTACCAAATTTTTGCTACCCGGCATTACTATACTATACTTCTTCAAACCTAAACCCTTCTCGTTCTGAGAGGAGACTCGTAGTTGTCTGGTTCAGGGTTGAGATCACTGAGCTCTATTATTAATCTGGAGAGGCTGCTGTCATAATTTTTGGACTTGATTGATGCCATTTTGTCGCTGTAAACAGATACGAGTGTCTCTGAAGCTAATTTTTTTTATTATATTTTAGTTGACCTGTATAATTAATCTATGATTTCATAGATTCATTATAGACGGCGGTGCGCCATTTGCAATATCATTAGTTTCAGAGACACTCGTATTTCAAATGTGGCGCTTCAAATTGACCCATAATAAAAGCTGCCATTTGCATACTGTACAGCCAATTCAGTGTTAATCATTAGATTAATTACAGAGATTGATCAGTGATTGAGATGATGATTGTGGTAGAATAGGTAAGTAATAGAATCTGTTACTTCGGAAAGATTAATCTTTATTTATGGTAGGTACTTAAGAGTGTTCCATACCGCCGCTACGATATGGACTTCGTGCCCCTCTTCGAGCGGGATGGTTAATTAGTATTGTTTTCTCGTAAGTGAATTTCTCACTCATAATGAATACAGAGCGATAGAGCGATAGATATTATCTAATTACAAGTTAATTAAACAACCAATCGGAAAAATTAAAACATGTAATTGAAAAATACTTCTCTAGGTTTCTCGACAAAACAAAAACCCAACAAAAATAGTTAGCTTTTAGCTTTTTTTTAGCTTTTAGCTTTTAGCGTTAGTTTAGCTTGAGATAAATAGCAAAATGTCTACAAAACTTGTATTTTTCAAAAAAATATACTATCGAGAAAATATTCACCAATCCTGTTTTTAAAACACGTAATCCAAGATAAAAGTTCGAAGTATCATTTCTCCAAATATTAAGGTGGTAACTTTAACAAATTCGGAGATAAATAACAATGACAAAATACCAAATTGCCTATTATTATGGACTCTTAGCGCTGTAAGTCCCAGGTTTCAACACTACAATGAACTAATGTAACACATAGAGTATTACTGTTTTCTATAGATCCTTATTAATCCATTATACCTACTGGTTGCACCTGTTCTAAAATAAATTGAGCTTCATTTTTAGAATGAGAATTAAATAATTTATTGGTAGAGCTGGAACGTTAAGGTTAACGAAACGAATAAATGCGTTCTTCTGTGTGCAGCCCCTGATATGGCTTTGATTCATTACCTTAATCGATCATGCTGTCACTCGCACATTACCAATATGTATACCTACCTGCATTCTTTAAGACTAATAGTATAAGTGCGAAAACCCTGTCGGTGCTAAATCGTCCTCCACTTCTGGACATAATTATGTCTCTTGCAGATCGTCACAGAACACGATCTTATGCCACTGGTGCCCAGTGGCTGTTGACGACTCGCTGTAGATCATCCTTTCACAAGTCGGAGGTCTTCTGACTGTGTTTCTCGATGAGGGGTTGCCATTCGAGCGCCTTGGGACCCCAATCATTTAGAATAGAATAGAAATATTTTTTATTCAAATAACTTGTTACAAGTGCTTTTGAATAGTCTGACTCTACCACTGGTTCGGAATGCCCTTCCTGCCGAGTAGAACCAGCAAGAAACTCGGCGGTTGCTCTTTTCAAAATTAAGTTTACAATACAATAAATACCTATGATATGTATGCAGTGTTTCCACAATGACGGAAGTTCCAAAAATGCATACCTACTCACAGTGCAATATATCTTAAGATGGGCAGACATAATGTAGCCCCATTCCCGCCGGCGGAACCCGTTCACGAGCATGACGCATGACCCAGCCGTTGCTTCGCATTTCCTCGAACTATTACGCATCACCCATTACCACTTTAATTTCGCAACTCGACTATGCTACATCTTAATGGGTAAATTCGCTGTACCAATTTTGATTACTCATCTATCCATCAGGTCATTAACTATTTTTCTATTGTTTCAGGTATCAAACTGAAGTACTTACTCATTGAAAATCTACCCAATTAGGAATCAACGACTTCGTAACCGAGAATAGAATCCAGGAAATTTTGCGGGTTTCTTGTATGTGCCCGCTAGCAACAAAAGTCAGACAATAACTGAAGGCATAGATAAGTAATTAATTCGCAATAATTTATCTCGAAGTGTTCCCTACGCTATAAACTTTCACAAACGAACGGCATTTAGAGTGAAAGTAAGTAAATGGGCTGCGGCCCCGAACCTGACGCGCGCGGTAATCGAACCTGAAACCTTGCCGCGTAAACTATGTTACTGTTAACTTTTGATCTAATGGCAGTCGTACTAGCACGACTGCGTTCACGACACCGCTGCACCGTGCTAGTCATTACTTCACACTAAAGTCGTAGGTTCGATTCCTGCTTTGCTCATTTTAGCAAAGACATTGCTCATTTTCAACCGACTTCAAAAAAGGACGAGGTTATCAATTTGTCGGATCGGTGGACATAAGTTTATTGTATGTCCACCGATTACTCGAAGACGCCTGTACCGATTTGGAAAATTCTTTTTTGTTTGAAAAGCTATATACTCCCCAGGTGGTCCCATATAAATTTTATCGAAATCGGTTGAGCGGTTTTTAAAATATCAGCAATAAATTATATACTTTGTATAGTGGCGCGGGAGTTTGAAGTCGGTTTTTTATAAAGAATTTCTTAAATTAAATTTTATCAGACATTGTTCATTTTGAACTCAGAATTTAGATAGAGTGACGTCATCAGAAAAGTGACAGCCAGTGGTTAGGACTGCGGTCTGCTGTTCGAGGGGTCGCGGATTCGATCCCGGCCACGCAACTCTTACTTTTCGGAGTTATATAAGCAAATAATATATCGTGAGAAAATCGGTACACCTGAGAGTTCTCCATAATTTTCTTTGGCTGAACGCTATAGATCTGGCTCTGCTCAAGACTCAAGATCGAGTTAAAATGAGACACAAATATGTCCTGAAATAAATCTGATTCATTTTAACTCAGTCTTGAGTCTGAGCTGAGTGAGGGTGCGATCTATAGATCTCACCCTCAGAGTGCCATCTATAGATCTTACCCTCAAAGATGTATGTTGACGTCTGTCAATTCATATTTGGCAAACTAGGCTATGGCCTATAACCCTTCTCTGAGAGGAGACCTGCGCTCAGCAATGAGACGTTGATATTATGATAAAAATACATTAATTCCAACATACAGATAAATAAATGATAAAATAATAGGTATCCTTTTTCACTATAATTTTCGCCTATTTCATAAACTTTGACAAATAACCCCAGGCAAATGATGATGATGATCGATTGGAATTGATCACTCCAACCACCTACCCATTAACAATAAGATTTATGTCCATAATGATTTACAAGCATAGATGAGAAGCTGGCAGGTTCACGGTCGAATTGGTTGGTACCACCAACTCAATTCCTGCCATTTAATACTAACGAGCGAAGATATTGAAATGTTACAGTAGTCACAGATGGGACAAACAATGAAACGTTCGTAATTAAGAAGTTAACCATCACAACGAAAATAAATAAAATCGAAATGTCTTGTCAATGATTTCTAAATAACTGACTCACTTTAAGCTCATAAGGTTATTCGATAGCAGTTGATACAAGAATGATCTTATCGGAAACAATGTCGTGCGTTTTGTTTTTATTAATGTTTCAGTGATGTTATTCGTCAACATTATGTGAAAACACCAATATCTGCTCTCTTACTCTCTTATTACAAATGGAATTATCAGTTATGGGCTACCTCTTAGAATTTCGTGACACGCAATAATACAATTGGACTTTCCAATAACTCTCGGCTACTTCTGAGAATTTGTTTACAATAGCAATAACTTTTTAACCGATTCGGGACTTGAATTTGAGATCTCATAGAATAGAATAGAATATAATAGAAATGTTTTTTATTCAAATAAACTTTTTTACAAGTGCTTTTGAATCGTCGATGAGTCTACCACTGGTTCGGAATGCCGTTCCTGCCGAGAAGAACCAGCAAGAAACTCGGCAGTTGCTCTTTTCAAAATAAGTTTACAATTCAATATTCTACAGATCTACAGATGAGGAAGCATTCCGTAAGAACTTAATTAAACTTTATTCGACCGGTCGATAACCTTACTGTTTTGATATCATTTTGATATGAATACACATACTTATTGCCAATAGCCGGTCTACTGTTTGAATCTCAAACTATAGATCTAAGTCAAATTATAGATCTAAAGTTCTCGAATTCCAGGCATCTATCATCGACACCATATTAGCAAATTGCAGATTATTTTTATCGTTTTACTATACAATAAAAGCCTACTAATAGTTTTTAGAAAAAAATTAATAACCTTGCTAATGTATGAGAAGTGTATGAGTGATGTCATTTGATCGCAATTTGCAGCTAATGGTGGAAGTTTTTGGGCATATACCATTAGTTGCTAAGTAAAGTCAGAATTAGGCGATTCATTATTGGTTTCATTCTTGATGTCGTAAACACTATATCCTACTAATATTATAAATGCGAAAGTTTGTGAGAATGGATGTTTGTTACTTTTTAACGTCACAACGCTGTTTGGAATAGAGACAGCTCATACCCGGTATTAGCATATATAGGTAACATTTTATCTCCGAAAATTAAAGAGTTCCCGCGGGATTTAAAAAACCTTAATCCACGCGGACGAAGTCATCATGTAGTACTAAATAAAAAAATATTTACAGATTTTCAGTACAAAATCGGCAACGGCATAGTAGCGTCAGATTTTATAGCACTTGGCCAACGTGGTGGACTATGGCCTAACCCTAAACCCTTCTGATTCGAGAGAAGACTTGTGCTCTGTGGTAGGTCTTTCGAAGCGGATCATGCAATCATCAACGGCTGGATCATGCGTCATGCTCGTGAACGGGTACCACCGGCGGGAATGGGACTACTTTCTGTCTACCCGTCTTAACATGAATTGAATTGTACTACCTACGCTTTTTTGGAACTTCCACTCATTGTGGAAATATTAAATTCTATTCTATTATAGACAAAGTTGCATAGATTAAATCGGCTTGGCATCCGGCATACAAGATAGAATAGAATAGAATAGAATAGAAATGTTTTTTATTCAAATAAACTTTTACAAGTACTTTGAATCGTCAATGAGTCTACCACTGGTTCGGAATGCCGTTCCTGCCGAGAAGAACCAGCAAGAAACTCGGCAGTTGCTCTTTTCAAAATACTTTTACAATATACTTAACAGATATTCTATGTATGCAGAGTTTCCACAATGAGGGAAAGGTCCACAAAAGCATACGTAATTATTTCTAATTATAATTCAACACATGTCAAGACGGGCAGACAGAAAGTAGCCCCATTGCCGCTGGTGGCACCCGTTCACGAGCATGACGCATGACCCAGCCATTGCTTCGCTCAACCATATTTTAGGGAACGCAACAACCCGCATCACACGACACCACCACAGAAATGTTAAAGAGAGTGTGACATACTTAGGCTACCCATCTTAAGGCATCGAATTGAAACTAATATTCAAATCAAATACTCATTTTAAAATATGACTTGTACACAAATAAAGTGGAAACTCTGAATAGAATAGAATTATTTTGATATACAATTATACAGGTTAATCATTACCTACTGTCTCATGACTCGCTGGAACGAATTACATCCACGCTTTTTTGTCATAAAACATAGCTCACCTTTGAGCATTCCGGCTATTAAAGTATACAAAGTTAGTGATTCTCTCAAATTGGTATAGTTTTAGTTTTAGATTTAATTATAATTGAATCAATGAATGATTTTTTATGTAATTTGTGTGTACCTACCGATGGGGCTGATATGTAGGTCACCTATAAAAGCTCCTTAAAATAAATAAGATTAAAAAAAAATAGTTGCATAATAATATTGTAACATGATTATTTTGAAAAGAGCAACTGCCTTTGAGTATTAAACCGTGTTGGTTTAATACTCAAAGGCAACTGCTGAGTTTCTTGCCGGCCCTCAGTAGAATCCGATTTCCGAACCGGTGGTAGAGTCATGACGTGTGATAAGAGCCACAGGTTGGCCTACGTGAAATAAATAATTTTGAATTTTTTTTTTTGCGCTGCTACGATTTGGCGTCGATGTCTGAAAGGTCTACAAACTCAACCTGTTGTCCCATGTTAAGTAATTTATATTTCTAGACCACAAACGCTGCAAGCCTGGCAATGATTTACATAGATTAATATCAGCAAAATTACTCAGAAAAAGAAGACTAATCTGCACTCTATACCACCCAACGCGAGCAAATTGTTTAAAAAAGCGAATTAATTTGAGTTGAAGCCACTTATAAATAAAACATGCAAATCAGGTGGAGTTAGACCGCTCGCCAATTTGCAGATAGAGCCATCATAACTAAGCGCGGGCTAAATAAATAAATAATCGATGCAAAAACTTGGCAGCGTTTGCCTGAAACTGATTTGCATCGCATGGTTCCTTATACTCGTACCGAAAACATTCTCTACAGCATAATATTGTACTAGATGTAGGTACTGTTTCGTCCACGTCTGCCCTACTGACAAAGCTTACACATACGAGGTAAACAGTAAGCTGGATATTGAACCATTTGAATTCTACGTAAGGACAAAAAACTAAACCTAAGTTCTTCATTACATCATCATCATGAGCAACCCATTAACATTTAACGTCTCACTAGAGAGCGCAGGTCTCCTCTCAGAGAAGGGTAAGCGAATTGGTAGACTTCACACACCTTCTGCACATAACTTGGCAAAATACCTTCACAGATTGTGAAATTACTACAACAAACTCTTTTGTTAAAACTTGGTAGTCTGTGAGAATTTTAGAGAAACTGAATTTAAGAAAACTAGGTACTATTTACTATTAGGTAGATATTTTTAAGATTTTATGAATTTAGTTTCGATGAGTATTTGATGAGTTGTCTTATTGACGAAAGTGATCGTGGTAACTAAATCATATTTTTTTGATTAAAATATGTACACTCCTATAGACAATAGCTGAATTCGTGGTATTGCGATAAAAATCCTTACTAATATTATAAATGCGAAAGTGTGTTTGTTTGTTGGTTTGTCCTTCAGTCCTTCAATCACGCCGCAACAGGGCTACGGATGGACGTGATTTTTTGCATGAATATAGTTGAGGACCTGGAGAGTGGCAAAGGCTACTTTTTATCTCGGAAATTCAAAGAGTTTCCGAGGGAAATCAAAAACTAAATCCACGCGGACGAAGTCGCGGGCATCAGCTAGTCAAGAATAAACAAGACAAAAGACTAAAACCTAAACAAAGTTAAAACATATTATGATGGCCATGATCTTAATGCTTTTGCCACGGACCTCCAAATAGATAATGAAGCTGTGCAAAAAGCACCCAAACTTAGTAATGACACGTTAGCGCTGTATAATTCTATGGGAGCCTATTCGCTGACGTGCATCCACATTATCCCTCCTATTTGGGATACTCTAATTTTGGACGGTTTTTGCTCGAATGATTAATGATTTTGTTTGTTTTAGGAGACTGAATTAAGACTATACCACTATAATAGGTCTGCACCGATGTAACATATTAAATTAAACTCATCTCATTAAACTTTTGAAATATCTTCTTATGTTTTCTTCTGAATTCTGTTTTTTTATAAATTTTCTGTTTCTGTATTGACTTTAAATTAAGTTTTAAATCTTATTCAGTAAATATGAATGTGTTTTTTGAAATTGTTTCCTTTTTAGGGTTCCGTAGTAAACAAGGAACCCTTATAATTTCGCCATGTCCGTCCGTCTGTCTGTCTGTCTGTCTGTCTGTCCGCGGTTTAGCTCAGAGACTATTGGTAGTAGAAATCTGTAATTTGACAAGGGTATAAATATCAATCACGCCGACAAAGTGGTGAAATAAAATTGTGAAAAATTTTTTTTTTAGGGTACCTCCCCTACATGTAAAGTGGGGATGAATTTTTTTTTCTCATCTATCCCATAGTGTGGGGTGTCGTTGAATAGGTCTTTCAAAAACGTTGTGGGTGTGGGAACACCATTTTTCAATTCAGGGATCCGTATGTGAAATATGATATTTTAAAGTGCTAAATTTTATTACAGTCAAGTGTCCCCCCCCTCTGCCAGCTAAATGGTTGTATATAGGATACAAGAAAAAATTCACAGCAGTAGTATATATAATGAATTTTAAAGGAAAACTATCACGGCTAAGTAGGGTTCATTAGTAAAGGAGTTATATCGGTTTTTCTAAGTTAGATATTACACGTAGTGTAAGTTGCATATTTTGTAGTATATTATAGTATTTAAACCATGGAACTCAAAATGTATGTTGAGACTTTCAACTACGGAACCCTACACTGCGCGTGGCCCGACACGCATTTGGCCGGTTTTTTATTGTATATTTACTTCAGGGTTTTTACATTGCTGTAGCCTGTATGTGTGTTTTACCTAGGTCTCACTCTCCAAGTCCTCAACTATACTCATGCAAAAATTCACGTTAATCCGTTGCTCTTTTGGTGCGTGATTGAAGGACAAACCAACAAACAAGCACTTTCGCATTTATAATATTATACTAATATTATGTAAGTATTTAATTACTTCGTCGTGTTTAAGTGCTCAAATAAAATTTTTTAATCTATAGAATCAGAGTTGTGAAATCTTACTCTATAGATGATATCTTATTCCTAATCTAAAATTAAATTCTTATACCTCTTGGTATAAGGGTAAAAAGTAAAAAGGGCTTACATATAGTAAGTAAATAAAGAGAAGTGGTTTCTTTCTCAAATGTCGCGACCCCTTGCATGGTTTCGCACATTACCCGCGCTCGTAAATCCAATTATGCAGCTTAGGGCCTTACCAAAGAGATCTTCTTCAAAGCAGAAAGGCCATTGTGAATAAGCCTCAACTGTATGCTAGAAATCGTTTGCTTAGGTAACGTTTTTTAATTACTTTATTACCTAAAATGAATCAGGGTCTATTAGAAACCGACTACAGGGAATTTTTGACGACCAACAGCATGTTGGTCGTCAAAAATTGTCCAGTAAAAATAAGTTCTCACCCACGATTGCGAAACAATTTTCAGTGAATAATATCTCACGATACTCCAGTGTAGCGAGTTGCGCTGGGGACCGGCTGGTCTGCTTTACATGTTAGAACTTGTATATTATAGCATATTAGACTACATTTTCGCTATCACGATGTAAGATCACTTATTTTATTAAGGTTGATTATACGTGTCTGCCCGCGAAATTCAAATTTAGTTTGGTTTTTCGCAATTTGTAAACTAACACAACAAAGTAGGCTTATGGCATTCTAATTGCGACGATGGCAGTATCATCTTCACAGGTTTATATAAAAATCTTTGCTTGAAAGTGTCCAGTTTAAAAAATTAGTCCGAGTGTCGAGTTTGACGTGAGTTACTCACAAATTAGTCGATATTCTGACTAATTTCTTAAACTGGACACTTTCAAATAAAGATTTTTAGGGTTCCGTACCCAAAGGGTACCAACGGGACCCTATTACTAAGCCTACGCTGTCCGTCCGTCCGTCCGTCCGTCCGTCCGTCCGTCCGTCTGTCAGCGGGCTGTATCTCTTAAACCGTAATAGATAGACAGATGAAATTTTCACATATTATGTATTTCTATTGCCGCTATAACAACAAATAATAAAAATTAAATTAAATTAAAAAAATTAAATTAAAATATTTCCATGGGTACATGGAAATATTTTTATTTAATTTTTTTTTAACGGAACCCTAAAAGAGCGAGGCCCGACTCGCACTTGGCCGATTTTTATATAAACCTGCGAAGATGATACTGCCATTGTCGCAATTAGACTGCCATAAACCTACTTTGTCGTATTAAAGTGCGGCCGACAAGAGAATGCGTTTTTGACAGTTCGTCGTAATTTCGAGATCTCGAAAAATTAACCGTAGAAAATTCACCCTTAGGGCAAAGTAAGACGGTTCATTTTCGCAAAAATTACGACGAACTGTCAAAAACGCATTCTCTTGTCGCACTTTAGTTTACAAATTGCGAAAAACAAAATTAAATTTGAATTTCGCGGGCAGACACGCATAACCTACCTTAATGCGTTAGTGCTTTGGCCATTCTTGTGGATCGTAAAGCGCCATCTAGTTCATTAGTTGTGAGTTTTTACTTGCTCGACTGTGGAGAAGCCACATCCTATCTGTGACTACAACGTTTCAATATCCTGGTGCTCGGCTGATGAGCTGTGGGCACTACGGGCACAAATCCTGACGAATCGGAACACTATATTGTGATCATGACAGATTATGAGTACATTCGTGCGAAGCTGACGCGGCGTGAACTATAAGTAGCTAATTGATAGTCGCCAAGTCTTTTATCGAAGTAGAAAATTATCTCTGGCACGTATACAAATTATATTTATATATATTAGACATTCCGAAGGCTTCCTTATCAAATCTCTTTCCGTACATAGCATATAAGAAATTGATTAAACCCTGAAAGGGTTTTTGGAATTGCATCCATAAAGGTGCAAAAAATTGTGTGAAGAATAATTTTTTTAATACCCAAATAATTGACTTTCGAGGGGAGCTGGAAGAGATTTATATTTTAGAGTTAGGAACGAACAAGTAATAAAAAAAAAATTGGTTGTCTGTAAAGTCGGTTTACGGACGATAGTTTTACGTGATAACGTCGCGTCATAAAGAAACATTGACGATGACTGGCGGACGGCGCGGCGGCGGGCGCTCTCGCCAACGCTTGGGCCAATCGTGCCTCTCTATCGCTTGTTCCGCGCCCTCGCTTGCACGCGCTGGCTCAGGCGGAACGTGACACTTTTTCGTGCGCGCAGCCGGTGTTCATCGATTTATAAGACGTTATCACGTCAATAAATCAAAAATCAATGATCAAACTTTGATTGTGTGGGGGGCATCTTTTTGAGCGTTTGAGACAGACTTCCTTAAATATAATATCTTAAGTAGTTATATATTATATTTTTTACTAGCTTTAGCCCACGACTCGTTAACGTGGAGTAAGGTTTTTAAAACCCCGCGGAAACCTCTTGATTTTCCGGGAATGAATAGGATATTACTCTCCAGGTTCTCAACTACACTCATGTTAAAATCACGTGATCCATTTTGTGTGATTGAAGGACAAATTAACTATGTGGAGACTTTTGGGTCCGTTAGCGTGACGCAAACTCGCGACCATTAATATTAAGATGCGTCATAAAACACCAATAGCAGCGCATAGTTTACGGCCTAATGAGGACCACTGAGGCTGGGCGGCCAATTTTACGATCCACGCTCATTGACAGCTCCAATAACCGGTGACTGCGTCCTCTATAGTCTATAGGTACTCTATAGTCTATACCGCGATGGGGACTGATTGAGATTTATGTGTGGGCGAAATTTTATGCCACTAGTTAATACTAGTTGAAACGTTGGAATTAATAATTGACACGCTCTTATATCAATTCCATGAAATACTTTGTGCGGGCTAATATAGTACTTACCTAGTTATGTAATAATACCTATTATTATTACTAAATTGTAATTGGTTTAAAATAACGCGCTCTGATTGGTGCACTGATCGATAGCAAAATTTCACCAATCAGAGGGCCTACATTTTTTCGGCCAAATTTGTATAAATACCGGGCTGAATTGTAAGCCGAGACAGTTCCCACCGGCAAGCGGTAGCGGTACCCAATAAAGAAGAAAAGTTCTTCGAGAGTTTTCCTTGCTACCCAACCAACCCAGCTACAGCGAATGTACAGAAGCGTACACAACGGGACCCTATTACTAAGCCTACGCTGTCCGTCCGTCCGTCCGTCCGTCCGTCCGTCTGTCAGCGGGCTGTATCTCTTAAACCGTAATAGATAGACAGATGAAATTTTCACATATTATGTATTTCTATTGCCGCTATAACAACAAATAATAAAAATTAAATTAAATTAAAAAAATTAAATTAAAATATTTCCATGGGTACATTTTTATTTAATTTTTTTTTAACGGAACCCTAAAAGAGCGAGGCCCGACTCGCACTTGGCCGATTTTATATAAACCTGTGAAGATGATACTGCCATTGTCGCAATTAGACTGCCATAAACCTACTTTGTCGTATTAAAGTGCGGCCGACAGGAGAATGCGTTTTTGACAGTTCGTCGTAATTTTTTCGAAAATGAACCGAACTGTCAAAAACGCATTCTCTTGTCGGCCGCACTTTAGTTTACAAATTGCGAAAAACAAAATTAAATTTGAATTTCGCAGGCAGACACGCATAACCTACCTTAATGCGTTAGTGCTTTGGCCATTCTTGTGGATCGTAAAGCGCCATCTAGTTCATTAGTTGTGAGTTTTTACTTGCTCGACTGTGGAGAAGCCACATCCTATCTGTGACTACAACGTTTCAATATCCTGGTGCTCGGCTGATGAGCTGTGGGCACTACGGGCACAAATCCTGACGAATCGGAACACTATATTGTGATCATGACAGATTATGAGTACATTCGTGCGAAGCTGACGCGGCGTGAACTATAAGTAGCTAATTGATAGTCGCCAAGTCTTTTATCGAAGTAGAAAATTATCTCTGGCACGTATACAAATTATATTTATATATATTAGACATTCCGAAGGCTTCCTTATCAAATCTCTTTCCGTACATAGCATATAAGAAATTGATTAAACCCTGAAAGGGTTTTTGGAATTGCATCCATAAAGGTGCAAAAAATTGTGTGAAGAATAATTTTTTTAATACCCAAATAATTGACTTTCGAGGGGAGCTGGAAGAGATTTATATTTTAGAGTTAGGAACGAACAAGTAATAAAAAAAAAATTGGTTGTCTGTAAAGTCGGTTTACGGACGATAGTTTTACGTGATAACGTCGCGTCATAAAGAAACATTGACGATGACTGGCGGACGGCGCGGCGGCGGGCGCTCTCCCCAACGCTTGGGCCAATCGTGCCTCTCTATCGCTTGTTCCGCGCCCTCGCTTGCACGCGCTGGCTCAGGCGGAACGTGACACTTTTTCGTGCGCGCAGCCGGTGTTCATCGATTTATAAGACGTTATCACGTCAATAAATCAAAAATCAATGATCAAACTTTGATTGTGTGGGGGGCATCTTTTTGAGCGTTTGAGACAGACTTCCTTAAATATAATATCTTAAGTAGTTATATATTATATTTTTATATTTTATAGGTACTCGCTTTAGCCCACGACTCGTTAACGTGGAGTAAGGTTTTTAAAACCCCGCGGAAACCTCTTGATTTTCCGGGAATGAATAGGATATTACTCTCCCAGGTTCTCAACTACACTCATGTTAAAATCACGTGATCCATTTTGTGTGATTGAAGGACAAATTAACTATGTGGAGACTTTTGGGTCCGTTAGCGTGACGCAAACTCGCGACCATTAATATTAAGATGCGTCATAAAACACCAATAGCAGCGCATAGTTTACGGCCTAATGAGGACCACTGAGGCTGGGCGGCCAATTTTACGATCCACGCTCATTGACAGCTCCAATAACCGGTGACTGCGTCCTCTATAGTCTATAGGTACTCTATAGTCTATACCGTGATGGGGACTGATTGAGATTTATGTGTGGGCGAAATTTTATGCCACTAGTTAATTCTAGTTGAAACGTTGGAATGAATAATTGACACGCTCTTATATCAATTCCATGAAATACTATATGTGCGGGCTAATATAGTACTTACGCAATGGCCAATGTACTTTTTTATATTATGTCTATAAAATACATAAGAACTCTACATTTTCTCACCCTCGTGTCTTCAAAAGATTGTGAGCATTAAGCCCAGGTCAAACCTCTGAAGAAATGCTCAAGCGACGATTCGTTAGGCCCAATAGTTGTGACGGTTCTAATTAAATTTTACTAGCAAATCTTAATTAAATAGTCGTCGTCTCAACCGATGGGTTACTCGTATCTTCTTCTTCTTTATCAACCGATAGACATCCACTGCTGCACCTAGGTCTCTTGCAAGGATTGTTACAGCACACGATCTTGTGACTATTGTGTCCAGCACTTGGGATCGTCTTTTCAAAAAACTCAAAATTCAAACCTTTTTATTTTATCTCTTGTTCTTGTCTTGTTGTAGTTTCTTGCTGATTCTTCTCGGCAGGAAGGGCATTCCGAACCAGTGGTAGACTCATCGACGATTCAAAAGCACTTGTAAAAAAGTTTATTTGAATAAAAAACATTTCTATTTCATTCTATTCTATTCTATCGATTCAAGACTACCATCGGTTCGGAAAACAGATTCTGCTGAGTAGAGCCGACAACAACTCAGTTGTCAACTAAAGGACATCAGCATACTAGCTTAATATATACCAGGAGTATCCCTGCAGGATCAAACAGAGATGAGGACATTTGTAAAAGAACTAGAGTTACCGTCATAGCTCATCGAGTCGCGAAGCTGAATTGGCAATGGGCACATAGTGCCAAAAACTAGTTCTTGGATCCCAAGGTGCTCAAAACAAACGGATCAGTATTTCATGGCTGTTCCATATTTAACGCCTCCACAATAATCCCTCATTGCGCAAAGTTGTAAAAGCCTTATACTTAATGGTTTAAGTGCGGTTTAAGCTACACTTAACATTTAACACGACGACGGCGGGATATTTTGTTAACTGTCGCTTTGATGTAATTATGACTACCGCGTGCAGTTTATCAAACAACAAAACGCTTGTTCCAGCTCAATGATATACCAAACCTACGATACACAGCAAAAGGGCCTATTCCGGCCTCTGTGATCCGTTTCTTGACAAGTATAACTTGAGTACCTTGAAAGCAAGAGTGAAGAGGCATCTTCTTGTCAAGCCTGCTTCATTGAAGACATGCTTCCATCAGCCATGATTGTCAATAGAAGAAAATACGATTAGTTTTGATAATTTTCTCAATTTCCTATAGGGCTTTAAATTTGAAGTCAACAAAGACACCAAAATCTACGCGAACAAAGTCGCGAGCCATCAGATAGTACGGGCCGATTTCACCAACGTAAAATAACTTATCAGAGCGTACTTTTTTGATATTTTGGCAGATTTTTAATACCAAAACTGTCGGAACGCCTAATTTATTCCTCGGTTAAACCTAACTCGACGTTGGTGAAATCGGCATTTAGTCAGACAAAAGTTATCCTTACTAATATTATGAATGCGATACTGTGTTTTTCTTTTGGTTTGTTGAGGACCTGGGGAGTGATATATAGACTTTTTACCCTGGAAAACAAGGGTTCCCTAGGGATTTTAAAAATCTGACTCCACACGGACAAACTCGCAAGCAAAACCTAGTACGTAAATATTGCTAATAGTTTGACTAATTAGTTACTTACAACTCTCAGGAACTGCGTATCTTTGGCGGTACACACGTCAACGTCGCAGCCCCAGAAGTTAGAAGCTGTAACGGCGTACACGGGCTCAGCATTAGAGATAACACGGATTTATTAATCAGGATGCGGTACCGAATCATAACTGCGGCCGAACCAGACGCTTTCTGCAAACAACTGGTTGACTTGACACGTAGATAATGGAATTGATGTCGTTGTAGGATTTTTCGTAATCTCTAGTGTTAGCAATTTCAAATATGATTGATGTTTGTCATTATACCTCTTGAAACAATAAGTGTAACCATGTCAATATACCTTTGTCAATATACGTTTCATGACGTATATTGACAACGGCGAAATCGTTGGTAATTTCAAAAATGATGTTAGTGTCTGTCACTATACCTCATGAAACAACAAGTGTAGTTTCATGACGTACATTCACAGGAAGTGATACAGATTTGTGTATAAATGTAATGACTAAAGAGATTTGTCGGCATTAAAACGATTCAGCCAGACTCATTAATATTTATTGTGATTAATTAATATGATTAATGTGAGATAAATAATAATATAATGATTAGATGCAAATTATTGACGTATTATTCTTAAATTACCCTTCTGAGCTTTCACTAGTTCTGCATGATATAAGTAAAATTTAGAGGGAAGCTGGAAAAAATTTCTACAGAGATAATAAAAAGCTTCACCTTTGTCCAGTTCTTCTATTTCTGTTTGTATGTAAAGAATAGTAAAAAATAAAGTTGAAATAAGTTGGTCTATTTCTGAGCACAACACGAGACTCTTGGGAGTGTCTCGTAAATCTAAAATGGACACGCCAAAGCAAACGTTTGAAAACCGCAAATATCTAGAGATTAATAGCGAGTTAGGCGTTTCCAGAAACATTTAACAACTAAGCTAAGTCTCCGTTACTAGTGCTAAGCTAACTCACCATCACACCGGAGACTTTTTGTTTTGTCATCTGTCTATTACACACTCGAGGATAATTAATAATAATTATTATTATTATGAGGTGGCAAAGTACAGTTGACACAAAGCAGACTTTGTGTGACTTACTTGATACATAAACATCTATAGCTTATGACAAACTCGTCTATTAGTCGATCACAATAAACCAGGGCCTACTACCTAATTAAAATTATAATTTCAGATACATTTTTAAGCCATCTCTCACTCAATCATAGACGAATGATATTTACTACCGTAAATAAATCCCTTGCAAGTTAAATAAAAAAATGCATACTTCACAGTTCTTCATAACGCTCTCAAAAGTGTGTGACGTGTAAGAATCTGCGCTTGGCCAGCTTGGTAGACGCTTCTCATTCTGTAAGGAGACCCTTTTCGCTTGTCGTTAATGGTGTTGCGGATCACCAAGAAGCCTTTTGTTTTGACACTGTCCGAGATTCTACTTGTTGTCACTTCGATAACACAAACAAATTAATGTCTTTGCTTGACTCGAATGCGTTCCAAAGCTATGAATCTGACTACGACGAAACTCGGCACAATTACAGCTTGCATTCCGGTTCCTGAATACAGAAACAGTTTCTAGAATAAAAGCTTAAAGATATCACGGGACGGTATCAGTCCCGTTCCATCGATATTTAGTCTGTCAACGTGTCGCAAGTGTGCGGAACACTTGCTGGCCGGCAGCGTGGTGTGTGTGGTCCGCTCCGCCCACACGTCACCGATGATATACCGCCGTCTAGATCCTTCATTAGCAGCTCAGGCAACGGCTCATTAGCCGCTGATAACTGATGTTGCGCGCCGATTGGGAGAAACCACTCCTATATCGATGGCGTGTTACGGTTAACTGGAACTTGGTTCTACTTTGAGTGCTGCTTCTTTGGCGCAATGGTGCTCTGGTTCCGCTTGGGCTTAGAGATTGTGTGTCTGACAGCAACGCGACGCGGTGTCAGCTGCGGCATCCTAGACACGCATTAACTTCCTCGTTCGTGTTGTGGGATGGTCTAAACCACCTCTGATTGACTCGTACTCTTATGCATTGATGCAGCAGGAATGCTATAAATTCAGCCAATCAAAGGTGAAATGCGAAACCAAAAAGAATTCCCAAAGAGGGTTGACATCAGGCAGGCGGCCGGTCGTTAAATGTTATGCCGAATCACTTACAAGATGGCTTACATTACAAGACATGTTGTGCCGACCCCACATAGCGTGGGACAAGGATAAGGAGATGGTGATGAAAGATGAAATGCGATCGTTATACGTCTGTAGCAATCATTTTTAGACAATGCCCTTCCAACTTCAGTTTCTTCGACTAAACTATAACTTAGTTAGGTAATTTGTTTTGAAAAGAGCAACCGCCGAGTTTCTTGCTGGTTCTTCTCGGCAGGAAAGGTATTCCGAACCAGTGGTAGATTCATCGACTATTCAAAAGCACTTGTAAAAGTTTATTTGAATAAAAAATATTTCTATTCTATTCTATTCTATTCTATTCTATTCTAGGATAGTTTAAAGTCAAGAGTGAATAGTCATTTTCTTGGCAAGCTCACTCTACCTTAGGCTGCATCTTCAATAACCATCAGTTGTAATCGCAGTCCAGGGCTATCTTGTCATTGAATTAAAAAAATTGGTTGTCTGTAAAGTCGGTTTACGGACGATAGTTTTACGCGATAACTGATAAGTTATCCCTGATGACGTAATAAAGATGACTGGCGGGCGGTGGCGGCGGGTGCTCTCTAAACCAACGCTTGGGCTGATCGTGCCTCTCTATCGCTTGTTCCGCGCTCTCGCTTGCACGATCAGGCGCAGGCGGAACGTGACACTTTTTCGTGCGTGCAGCCGGTGTTCATCGATTTATAAGACGTTATCACGTCAAAAAAAGGATCCAGACATAGAATACTTTTATACCACGAAAATAAAGAGTCCGTGTGGGATACAAGTTACAACCTAATTTCAGGCGGTCAATCCTACTAATATTATAAACGCGAAAGTGTGTTCATTTTATGGATTGTTGGACTGTTGGTTTGTCCTTCAATCACGCAGTTACGAAGCAACGGATCGACGTGACTTTTTACACGGGTATTATTGAGTACTTGGAGGGTTTTTCTATCCCGGAAAAATAGAGGGTCCTCGCGGGATTTATAGGAACTTAACTACAAACGGACAGTCAGTCGAACTAATATAGACATAACTCTTTTTAAAGTGTTAATTGGTCACAGCAGGGCTCAAGGAAAGTAAAAGCCGGCGCTCGTTAGAGAAACAAATTAAATGGTCAAATGCTATTACACAATCCATTGTACAAATTACCATCTATATTTTCTTGAATGGTCCTTATTTTCGAGTGGACCACGGACTGTGGTGGACGGTGAATGGACATTTGTAGCTATTTAACCACGGGGGATGGGTGTGACATCGTTATTAACACAAAACTGGCTTACATATCGAAAATTAGTCTAACTCCACTCGAAAGATTAAAAAAAAAGTATACCTAATGACATGACCATAATATTATTTACGTATGCCTCTTTAGGCTGCTGATGATTATGATGATGCATCTTTGGGCTACTAGGGTTCACTAGTATAACAATTAATGGAACGCTAAGTACATAATACCTAATATCTTCTTCTTCAACCGATAGACGTCCACTGCTGGACAAAGGTCTCCTCCATGGACTTCCACAGGCCTCGGTCTTGCGCCGCCTGAATCCAGCGGCTCCCTGCGACTGGTTTGATGTCGTCGGTCCAGGGGGGGGGGGTCTGCCAACACTGCGCTTCCCGGTGCGGGGTCGCCACTCCAGCACCTTGGGACCTCCAATACCTAATATAGTTTCGCCACTTTCGTCTTTCTGTCCATCTACCCGCGGTTTCACTCAGAGACTAACTATTGCTTCTAAAGATCTAATTCAGCATGACCTAAATTAATCACGCCTACAAAGTTTTGAAATAAAATCTTGGAAAAAACTATTTCGCTTGGTAGATTAGTTAGTTACCACGTAAAGTAAAAATATTTTTTTTTACTTGTCTGTTCCTTTTTGGAGGGTGTCTTCATTGGGTGTCTTATTATAAAAAACATAAAAAAAATATTAGGATAAATTTTATAAACACATATCAAAAAAAATTATTCTGATATTTCCTTAAGTGTAGGTTAACACTTTAATAAAAATAAATATTAGGATGTTATGAACATTTTTTCGGTTCAGGGAAAGTGGATATTTTTATTATTTTGGTGACATCACAAGTGTGAAATTGAACTATTCAAAATTAAAATTTCATGTAGGCCAAATTTTAGCTCACAACAGCAGACCGAAGCAACAGATGTATTCTGGTATTCTCATTGATTTAGTTCTGATGAGTACCTTGAAAATAGATTCATCAGATGATCTGTTAAGACCTGAGAGGTGAGAGGGTCTGATGATGGAATAGTCTGGGATCCAGCTCACGATCAAATGTTTTGAATAAATAGACGCAGATTGTGTTCCACTATTTGCCTACAAACCATATATTGTATTGATTGTAATAATTCCAGATAATCGATTAACCCTTAGGGCTGGCGTGACAATCGATTTAATGGATTTAATTGTATCAACATTTGTACGCCATAGATCAAGAGTCGGGACGTTTATGTGTCCCGCTCGGTCGCGGCAATTATTTATTGTAAAACAATAATTAAATTTTATACCTTAATAGAAACATCCCGCCTAGAAGGAAGGTCACGCTTCAACATCTATCTGATCCACTCGTTATGGACAGGAGAGGAGATTCAGAGCTTATACCCGATCGGTAGCTAGTTTTTGGGCGTGACTTCGTCCGTGTTTTTTGTTTTTAAAAATTCCACGGGAACTCTTTGTTTTGGCGGGATAAAAGTCACTCTCCAGTCTCCAGGCCCTCAACTAAACTATTAAAAATAACGTCGATCCCTTAGTCTGTTGCTACGTGATTGAAGGACAAACCAACAAACTAGCAAACAAACACACTTTCGCATTTCATCCTAATCGCTGAAACATTCTTTTCGAATATTTTTTATATGAATATCGAGCAAGCGAGCAGGCTGGTCACCTGATGGCCGCCCATGAACATTTGTAGCACCAGAGGCACCAAAAAAAATTGCTTTTGAATCGTCAACTGAATTTACAATAGGGTACTTTTATCCCGGGGATCAAAGAGTTCCCACGGGATTTTGAAAAAACCTATTAGCTTCAGCTCCATTACTCCAAGGAAACAGTCTTGGGCTATGCTATCGCCTATCACAGTTCATCCCACCCAATGATATTATCAGTCAATGAAGAGTCACGTGGTTGGCCTTAAACTTGAACTTGACTCGATAAAGCCCGGCTATTTAGATCAAGAACGTGTCCAAATCGGCATTATGCTCATGAGCGATTTGGATGCGAGGTTACGTAATCGACCGGCCTCTCTCATAAGGCTATAAACACATATATCAACTCGGAAACGGATAGTTACCGCCTCGACGTCAACCAGGCGTCAATCAAACGCAAGCACGTTATCGGGGCGGACCAGCACCTCCGCAACATCGACTCGACTACGGCTAGGCGAAGCCGCGCTTACGGCTCGGCGAGAACGGCGATGGTGCTTGATTGAGTGAGCAGGCTGCGGGAAGGGTACGCGCAACGCCGGCAAGACATAAGTGCGGGAACGACTAGATGTTGTCTGGAGTAGTTTTAACTAGTGATACTTATAACACTATTGGCTTAGCTGGAGGTATCTTTTATTTTTAGGGTACCCAGCGTATCAAAGTACGGTCAGGAGTACGGTGGGTCTAAAGCGACTAGACGTAAGCGCGGGGATTACGAGTTGACTATGCACCGCTTGCGGTTCGCGAGGTTATGCCGAGGACGTGAGGCGATGCTTATTACGATGTTGATGAGTGTGCGTTGTTGTATATGGGTGTGTGCGTACTAGGGAGTAGGTAATTTCACACAAATAATACTAAAAGGCTCGAGTTGAGACGGTGATGATCCGTTTCCGAGTTGATATGTGAGCTGTAACCTTTAAGCCCCCGCCCACGGGCACCACGTCGGTTATCGATTATCGATACAACAATTTATGTCTGCACCGGCCACGATGGTTCGACTATAATTAGAAACGGAATCTAAATTAAGAATGTTGCATAATGTTCATTATAATGTGATCAGCATAATGTGATGTTTGTATTTATTTATCGTTGTAATAAATGAGATATGAATTTGATTAAGTATACCCGCAACGATGCTGCAAGTGTGCATCTAAAGAGCGCCACATACGAACTAAGTTTGAGTCCTATTTTGTATTAGGAATCAAACTTCGGAGGCACATTGAGGGTAACTTCTCGTAACGGAATCATTATATCAATATGTGATCTCTTTTTAGAAATCTGAATTTGAGTAACTTAAATTATTTTCAATTAGGTATGTTCATAATTTTAAAATTTGGATTAGGAAGAAGCCTTTGACAGTATCTCTCTCAAAACTAGTATAGCCATAAAGTTCATAGTAAAAAATTAAGTTAGTAATAATTTTATTATTGACATTGAAAGAACAGAGATCAGTCAAAATGATATTAACAAATACCTAAAGCTAATTCATGGAATCAGTTAAGGAAGAATATTGGATTTGGGGCCCACTTTGCTTATCATCGTTATAAAAAAGTAACTTATTTACTTATACCTATTGTAATTCGAATAGTGCGTGTTGCCAGTGATGACTTACGGATCCGAGACTTGGTCGTTAACTATGGGCCTCATAAGAAGGCTCAGGGTCACTCAGCGGGCGATGGAGAGAGCTATGCTCGGAGTAGGTATCCCTGCGAGATCATTTGATTTCAGAAATGAGGAGATACGTAGGAGAATCAAAGTCACCGACACAGCTCAGCGAATCGCGAAACTGAAGTGGAAATGGGCGGGGCACATAGTTCGAAGAGCTGATGGTCGTTGGGGTCCCAAGGTGCTGGAGTGGCGACCCCGCACCGGGAAGCGCATTGTTGGCAGACCCCCCACCAGGTGGACCGACGACATCAAACGTCGCAGGGAGCCGCTGGATTCAGGCGGCGCAAGCTCGAAGCCAGTGGAAGTACATGGAGGATTCCTTCGTCCAGCTGTGGACGTCTATAGGTATAAAAGCAAAAAGATTAATTTCGTTTTGTCATTGCTACTAAATTATTTGACCGAGCGAAGCGAGGTCTCTGAGTCTACTAGAGCGAATTTGCACTTGTCCGCCCGTCCGTCCGTCCGTCTGTCAGAGCCTTATAACTTTTGAATTACTGAACGTAATTACTTCAAATTTAGATATAATATGTAAACCGATGGCCTCCAGCCGTAAATGGCTTGAAAAGTTATAAAAATCTTTATTTCAGGGGGGCTCTCATAGAAGCGAATGCGAAGTAAAATTTTTTTTTGCGATTCATAGGGTTTCTGTGTATCATTTTAAAGACAATTTGGAACAGAGTACAAAAGTATTTTTTTTTTAATTTTTTTCCTAAAATTGACGAAATGGGGGGCTTTCAAAGTGGCGATTTAATACGCTCGCTTGAAGACGCTCTCTAACAAAATCCGCTATGTATTTTCAAGCTGAACTATTTTTTTTATTTCACTTGTATCCTGTACTTGAACAACAAATACTAAAATTATATGAATATTATAAAGAAACGAGATTATTTAATTTTTAATGGGCATCAGTAATTCATATAGCATCAACATAGCTTCACAATAATGCTAATAGATGCACCACTCATTAACTTTTCCATGGAACTAGGACTACTAGGAGTTACGACTACGATCTATCCCAAAAACAGTTTTGCGTCGACTATTATTATTTAGGTACATAATATAATAACATATTATTCAATTAAAATTATACTTCAATAAACTATTAATTGCTACATTTTGTATATTTTCTATTCGCGTCAATAGATGACGATTTGTACAGATGCCCGTAACCCGTTTTCACTCGTTAGTACCTACATAATTCAATGTTTTCACTAACGTTCCCTAACCTTTACGGGCTACCTATGATAAGTTAGGTGATGATTTCTGTCAACTTCTTTATCACGATCCTGTACAGGACACCTAAAAGGACATTGGGACGGATGTTAGGACTTAGGATTGTATTTAGGAGCTACCTACGTAAAGAGACTCCTACATAGGGCATGATTTAGGTATGTTTGGTGAAAACGGGCATAATAATAATGTCAGTTTTGGTCGTCATGTATCGATTAAATGAATAATCATGGGATACCGATACCGCGAGGTCTCAGTTCGGGGCGAACCACTACTTTATAAAGAGGCAATATAATAATTATGTTCTTCCTTTGAAAAAGAAAAACAGCTCAGATGTGTAGGAGACTATATTTCATACAGATACAACAATAATCGACTGATAAAGAGATTAAAATTCCCTCAATTAACCCATTCCCCGTTCATCGTGCACAAGTGTGCAGTAATTTCTCCCGTGACACTAAAATGGCCCTCTCACGACTGTTATTGAGTCATTACGATCATAAACAGCTTCATTGCTGTATTGATCATCACGATCCACTGGTAAATTACAAGTTACAAGCCGGCGATTCTTTTAAAGTTTTTTTGCAACGTTTATCCTAGTTACGGGAGAGTTATCGCTTCATGTCCTGATTTCTCTCGATGGTGCAATGTAGTTTGTGGCAATTTATATTAATACATAGGTACCGTATGTGAATTTTCGTTAAGGTGGAAGACACAGTTCTGCCCGCGAAATTCAAATTTAATTTGGTTTTTCGCAATTTGTAAACAAATACAACAAAGTAGACTTATGGCATTCTAATTGCGACAATGGCAGTATCATCTTCACAGGTTTATATAAAAATCTTTACTTGGAAGTGTCCAGTTTAAGAAATTAATCAAAATATCGACTAATTTGTGAGTAACTCACGTCCAACTCAGTATTTTGATTAATTTCTTAAACTGGTCACTTTCAAGTAAAGATTTTTATGTAAACCTGTGAAGATGATAATTCTACTGGCGCAATTAGAATGCCATTAGCCTAGTTTGTCGTATTAGTTTACAATTTGCGAAAAACCAAATTAAATTTGAATTTCGCGGGCAGACTCATATCTTCTTCTTCTTCTTCTTTATCAACCTATAGACGTCTACTGCTGGACAAAGGTCTCCTGCATGGACTTCCACAGGCTTCGGTCTTGCGCCGCTTGAATCCAGCGGCTCCCTGCGACTCGTTTGATGTCGTCGGTCCACCTGGTGGGGAGTCTGCCAACACTGCGTATCCCGGTGCGGGGTCGCCATTCCAACACCTTGGGACCCCAACGACTATCAGTTCTTCGAATTATGTGCCCCGCCCATTTCCACTTCAGTTTCGCGACACGCTGAGCTATGTCGGTGACTTTGGTTCTCCTACGAATCTCCTCATTCCTGATTTGATCTCGCAGAGATATAACGAGCATTGCTCTCTCCATCGCTCGCTGGGTGACCCTGAGCCTTCTTATGAGGCCCATAGTTAGCGACCATGTCTCGGATCCGTAAGTCATCACTGGCAACACGCACTGTTCGAAGACTTGAGTCTTCAGGCACTGAGGGATTTTGGACGAGAAGACATCTCGGAGCTTCCCGAACGCTGCCCAGCCGAGTTGGATTCGGCGGTTAATCTCTTTCTCGAAATTGGATCTACCTAGCTGGACTGTATGTCCCAGGTATATATACTCGTCTACAATTTCGAGCGCAGAGTTCTCAACGATTACTGGGTGGAGCGGAGCATGAGGATTGGACATGATTTTCGTCTTGCTCATGTTCATTTTCAGGCCCAACTGTTGAGAAACCCTGCTGAAATCATTGAGCATTGTATTGAGATCTCTCAGAGTCTCTGCCATGACTACTATGTCATCGGCAAATCGCAGGTGAGTGATGTACTCGCCGTTTATGTTGATGCCAAGTCCGCTCCAATCCAGAAGCTTAAAGACGTCCTCCAACGCAGCGGTAAATAGCTTCGGGGAGATTACATCTCCCTGTCGCACTCCACGCTGCAAGTGGATTGGTCTCGTAGTCTGGTCCTGTATACGTACTGACATAGTGGCGTTTTCGTACAAGCACTTCAACACTTGGATATACCGGTAGTCAATCCGGCATCTCTGCAGCATATAATATAATAATATATTAGATCAGACTCATATAATCATCCTTAAAGTAATTCCGTAACTGGGTTTTCGTTCGAAATTTATTGATTGCTACAATCTTAATGTATGTGTTCGATTGCTGGAATTTACGGTATCCTTGCTGCAACAGTACATTTAGCCAATCACGAGAAAGTGTCGGCCATTCAGACGTGACGTTCAAGTTCACGAATCAAACTTCTCATGCTTTTTCTAGTACACCAGTCTTACAAAAAAATTAAAAACTTGTATTGCCATGTAACGGTTATTTATAATGTGTACTTGTGAATTATTATATTTCTGATGTACCCATCTTGTAAAAATATCGGGTTTACACAGAAAAATACTCTGAAAAATATAAATTTAAATGAAATGATTTCTGAATCTGAACGGTTTTTAAAAATGCTGGGTCAAAATTCGCCAACCTCCTTTTACCGCAACTTCATCGCTGGTTATTTTGTTTGTTCGCTTTCATCTTAGACTATATCTTCACTTACAGGGCTACCTTACTTGTCTTTTTCTTTATCAACCGAAAGATATAGACTATCTTGCACAGACTTTCGCCATGCTCTTGCGCCGCCTGTATCCAACGGCTCTCTGCGACTCGTCTGATGTCGTTCCATCTAGTGTGGGGGGTCTTCCAATACTATGCTTTCCGGTGTGAGTACCTTACTTGTAGAATAGAATAGAAATGTTTTTAATTCAAATAAACTTGTTTACAAGTGCTTTTTGCTTATCGTCAATATCGTCTACCACTGGTTCGGAATGCCCTGCCCTGCCCCGAGAAGAACCAGCAAGAAACTCGGCAGTTGCTCTTTTCAAAACAAGTTTACAATATAATAGATACTATGCTATGTATGCAGTGTTTCCACAATGAGGGAAAGTTCCACAAACGCATACCTAATTATAATTCATTATTCAACACATGTTTAGACGGGCAGACAGAAAGCAGCCCGATTCCCGCCGGTGGCAACCGTTCACGAGCATGACGCATGACTCAGCCATTGCTTGGCTCAACCATATTTGAGGGAACGTAACATGTAGAAGAGTATAGTTTAATTTATCGATCGGTAATAAAAATTGGTGTTGACATAAACTAATGTAAATGCAGGTCATTGATCAACGTAGGTGTTCAATGAGCTAAAATTCGATATTAAGTGTTTTAGATAAGGAGTTATTGATTGATTGTATCGGCGAATATCTATCGCCCTTATGCTGGTATAACCGAGAGCCAAGGTTTGTGATCGTGTCATGCGCTTGTCTGATAAGATCAGCTGATTTACATGTACCGGAATAAGAAGGAACCTGCAGTGAGAGCTGTACAGACAATAAGTAGTGTAACCTACATCCGAATATACAGGGTGGGCGAGGCCAGGGGGCCGATCGCGCTATTTTTTTACGACTGAAACGTAACTGAACTGCAAACGAACCGCAACTTTTTGAACGTTTCGTATCGCGCTAACGATTTAACAGCTAGGTGACACTCAGTTGAACTTGAGTTGGAACGCAACTGCTGCCAAACGAACGTTTTTGCAACAGTTCAATAGACGCTACTTTTTTATAGTTGAAGTTCGATCGCAACAGTGCAATACAGTGTTTACAAGTGTAGTGTTTATTTGGATTAGATATTTTTATATTAAGATATTTTTATTAACTTTAGCGCAATACCGAATGCGACAAAGTTGAATTGTACTTGCACCACAATCGCAACTGATCCATAACTGAACTGACGTTTCGTTGACAATGCAAATAGCGCGATCGGCCTCCTGGTGGATATAATTTTTTTTTGAGATTGTTCACTTAGAGACCTACCAGGCCCCGTAAGGAAAAAATCGGTTCCCACACGATTACGTGAAAAAAAAAAATTAAAATTTTGGAATATCATTGGCTTGACGAACTTTTAATTTTTTTTTTCAATTATTCCAGTGACAATTTCTGCAATTTTTTTATGGAATATCTTTACCTTTAGGATTTTTTTTCTAAGAGAGTACAGTTATTGGGTAAAGATACTCGATAAAAAAAAAATCTCGTAATCGGGTGGGAATTTTTTTTCTCGTAATCCTTGCGGATCCTGGTAGGCCCCTAAGTAAACAATCTAAAAAAAAATTATATCCACCTGGCCTGGCCCACCATGTATAAAAGGAAAAGCTGACTGACTGATTGACTGACTAATGAGATAGTTATTCTGGTATGGAATAAAAAGATGACTGATCTATCAATGCACAGGTCAAATCACTGGACGGATCAGGCTGAAATTTGGCATACAGATAGCTATAATGACGTAGGCATCCGCTAAGAAAGGGCTTTTGAAAATTCAACCCCTAAGGCGGTAAAATAGGGATTTTAAAAACCGGACTTAACGTGTGCGAAGACGTGGGCAAAAGCTAGTTCTAATATAGAACTATCGGAATTATTTATTCATTATATACACATCGCCGGAGTACAGCGGGCCTACAGTATTATGTCAATACTAGCTGACGCCCGCGACTTCGTCCTCGTGAATTTATCTGTATAAATCCCGCGGGAGCTCTTTAATTTTCCAGAAATAAAAGTAGCCTATGTCACTCTCCAGGTCTTCACTTACACCCATGCAAATATTTTCTTCACCGCATAAAGCAAGTGATATTTTAAAAAATGTCGGAGAAAACTCTTTTGAGATTCGCTACGAATTGCTTACATCGAAAATTATAGGCCGTCGACGCCAGAGGGTTTATGTCCAGATTCCTGGAAATAAGGTGTTAACAAATTGAGCTCGATCGCAAAAAGAATGGCCGTGAAACGAACGAGCACGATCGGCGTATCTCACGATCGACAATCGACATGTGAATGGAGAGGTGCGACGCGCTACGGCTTGTACCGACATCAGAACATACCTACTCTCCAGATTCCTTGCTCTCCAGGCTCCATTTAAATTGGATGAAGTTATTTATTTGGCATCGGATCCGAGACATGGTCGCTAACTATGGGCCTCATAAGAAGGCTCAGAGTCACCCAGCGAGCGATGGAGAGAGCTATGCTCGGTATATCCCTGCGAGATCAAATCAGAAATGAGGAGATTCGTAGGAGAACCAAAGTCACCGACATAGCTCAGCGTGTCGCGAAACTGAAGTGGAAATGGGCGGGGCACATAGTTCGAAGAGCTGATGGTCGTTGGGGTCCCAAGGTGTTGGAGTGGCGACCCCGCACCGGGAAACGCAGTGTTGGCAGACCCCCAACCAGGTGGACCGACGACATCAAACGAGTCGCAGGGAGCCGCTGGATTCAAGCGGCGCAAAGCCGAAGCCTGTGGAAGTCCATGCAGGAGACCTTTGTCCAGCAGTGGACGTCTATAGGTTGATAAAGAAGAAGAAGAAGATTTATTGGCACACTGAAAAAATGTAGGCGGAAATCTGACTACATATCTCATTTTAAATTAACAAACTAGGTAGTTACTCAATAATTGAATTTTGAAGTGAAAACTTCTTTAGGCACGTTGAGCACTTTTTTGGGTGAGTAAAAAACATGGATTTCGCGAAATCGTCACCGTCACCATCGTCACCTGGAGATCTCAGTAAGCGTTCAACATTTTAGAGATTCTCAAGCAACCTTGTACAGTGCGGTCGGCTAGCAGCGGCCTTCCTTACCGTTTAATGTTTGATGTCGCAGTTTCGAGTCTCACATCCAAAACCTGACAGTGCGCTTTTTTAAATTATTTTTATATTTATTATTTTTTTAATTTAACTTTATATTTGTTTTTAATTATTAGCAAATCTAGTTTTTACTTCGATCGGCAGTCAATTTTTATTTAATTTAGTTCTATCGATAAGAAATACCTTCTCTATTCATTCTGAGGCACAAGCCTCAGGATGAATCTTTTGCCTTTGGTGTTTGACCGTTAAGGCGAACTAAACGGGTCTGCCCGCGAAATTCAAGTTTAATTTGGTTTTTCGCAATTTGTAAACTAATACGATAAAGTAGGCTTATGGCATTCTAATTGCGACAATGGCAGTGTCATCTTCACAGGTTTATATAAAAATCTTTACTTGAAAGTGTCCAGGTGAAATTAGTCAGAATATCGACTAATTTGTGAGTAATTCACGTCAAACTCGGTACGTAATATTAGTAAGGATTCTGTAGGAAGGAGATTTGTGAAAGTGTCACAGACAATTTCGTATCCTAATTCGAGTTCCCTGTTCCCACGCGCGTCTATTAAAGCTAGCATACGCACCATGAGAAAATTTTGTCTACCCGTTGTGTCGTGAGGTCCCTTAGAGACTCATTATCAAACATATAAGCCATACAACGAGCTCAGAATAGTACCTATACGTAGAATCAGTGCTAATGCTCCCTGGTTTACACGGAACACAGGAATAAATACATCAATATCTAGAAATGCCAACAATAATTGAAGATTTTTTTTAAAGAAATCAATAAATACAAACACAGACCGGAAACGTTTGCAGACACCCCAATCCACTGGCAGGCAGAAACAGTAAAGCTGACGTGCTCGATAATGTACAGATTTAGGGTGAGAAGTGTAATCTATAGATATCTATAGATTACACTTGTAGTGTTTAAATAAAACACTTGTTTTATTTATAGGAATTATAGTGCTTGCACCATAGTCAATACAAGAATACCTCCTAGAAGCCTGCGTCGTTGACTGACGTCGGTCTGACCGCATTAACTACATCCCTTCTTTATTTAAATTTTAAATGTATGTAACAATGTAATTTATAGAAAATATAATTTTATACAATAACTAGCTGATACCCGCGACTTCGTTCGCGTGGATTAAGGTTTTGTACTCCCGCGGGAACTCTCTTATTTCCCGGGATAAAAAGTAGCCTATGTGCTATTCCAGACTACAATCTATCTGTAACAAATGTCAGCCAAATCGGTTCAATCGTTGCGACATGATTGAGTAACAAACATACAAACTTTCACCTTTGTAATATTCTAGCTTCTGCCCGCGACTTCGTCTGCGTGGACTTCAGAATTGGATCCAAAAAAAAATGATAAATGTGAAAGTAATAAAAAATGGAATAAAATTTACACCCATGCTATCGCTTGCGCTGTAATAGAAAAAATAACTGCAGTTTTGCGTTTCAGCTGTTACGTATTTAATATGGTCGAGTCGCATTTATATTTTTGTTTGACGCACATAATTTAAATTAATATACTCCTATATTAACTAATATACTCCGACATTGTACGATTTATTATTTTCCGCCAGTACGTGTAAGTTTTGGGCACTCGATACTCTGGAGCAACCGACATAAAGCTGATTATAGGGATAGTTTGTAGTCAGAAAAGTGGCATAGGTTACTGTTTATCCCGGAAAAACATCTTATTCCTACGGGAAAACACGTTTAGAGCGTGTTAACCGAATTACACGCGGACGAAGTTGCGGGCGAAAAGCTAGAATGATATAAAAATGAATTACTGGTTCGCTTCGCTCGTTAACAATTTTTAATCCTACCACAGGAACTATTTGAGAGATCGGTATAGAATGTATAATGTATATACCGGTATAGAAAGTATAGCCTTTTCAATAGCATAGGTGACATGCATACCAAATTTCAAAACTGTCTGCCCGCGGCTTAGCTCGTAAAAAAATTTCAATTTTCCCTCGGGAACTACTTAAGGAATCGGGATAAAAGGTAGCCTATGTTCTTTTCCATGTCAAAGGCTACATGCATGCCAAATTTCATCCAAATCCGTTCAGCCGTTATTGCGTGATTGAGTAACAAACATCCAAACATCCACACTTTCACATTTATAATATTAGTAGGAAGTAGGATTAATTCAATTCAACATTATTCATTTTATAGAAGACTACGCGTACGACCCGTGTCCGAAGGGCCTAAATGTGTAGATAAAATTGTCTCGTGGCGCGCATGCTAGCCCTTCGAGCCGGCGTGACGCGTCACGGCCGAGCTCGTAACTCGCGCGATAAGGGCCGTGGGCGCGTGTCGGCGGGATTGAGCCGTGACGAAGCGAGCACGGCGTGTGTGAATGTGAAACACGGCGATAACGCGCCTGTGCCGCTGATGGCCGCGGGAGTAGGCGGGATTAGCGGGACATGGGCTCGGAAGCTTCATGATATTTATAGGATTCCGTACCCAAATGAGACCTTATGACTAAGCCTCTGCTGTCCGTCTTTCCGTCCGCCCGTCCGTCTGTCAGCGGGCTGTATCTCGTAAACCATACAGGTAGACAGTTGAAATTTTCACACAGTGTGTATTTCTATTGCCGCTATAACAACAAATAGTAAAATAAATGTAAATCGGATGACAATGCAATATTATTGTGACATGGAGCTGATCTGATGATGGAGACGGAAGATGGCTATCGGAACTCTGTAATAAAACGACGTAACTCCATCTAATTTGGGCTCGTTTGGTTCGTCATAACAAGTACTCTGATCCTAAATGCTAGCCCTTGGCCGGTCCAAGACCATATTTGTCCACTGTCAAAAATTACACTGGTTGGACCAAGACCATACTTGTCCACCATTTCCCGCTTTTATTTTATCCATAAAAATAAAACCTTTTTGAACCATCAAGCCAAATTAGCCATTATGATAATGTTCCGGAAGAAACGGGCTACAAATTGCTCAGATTCGTCATGCAATACTAGGCAGGAGTTAGAAAAAAAAAAATATTTTCGACGCGCCATAGATACGCAGATCAAAAACAGATCGTTTTTCTGAGGTGAATTTTCAATTGGTGCTCTTTGTGTGTTTTACGTGGTTTTTTGCGACGCAAAATTGTAAAAGGTGAGTAAATTGTTTAATTAAACTAATTATGAGGTTGTTTTATGCGTATCTATTCGTTTTCATTTATGTTTTGTACTTAAAAAGTGGACTATCCCAAATTGTTTACAACATTGTTTACACATTTTGAAAAAGTGAAATTACAAAGTAATTTAACATTTTCTGGTTAAATCCTGTTGCATTGTAGGGACAATATCTTAAAATATCATTTCAAAACAAAAGAGAGCATGCAGAGACATCTAAAAACCCAAATTTATAATTTTCATTACGTATACTAGTGAAGCTCACCCAAAGCCAGGCGATGTTAATTTAGCATGGAATTTTATTAATTAGACTTATATTTTATACTAGCTGATGCCCGCGACTTCGTCCGCGTAGATTTAGCTTTTAAAATCCCGCGGAACTTCTGGGATAAAAAGTAGCCTAGATGTCACTCTCCAGGTCCTAAGTACCCATGCAAAACATCACGTCGATCCGATGCTCCTCCTTGCTGCGTGTTGGAGGACAAACCATCAAACAAACTTTCACATTTATGATATTAATAAGGATTGTTTTCCAACTTTGTGTTTAGCTCGCTTAGAATTTTCTTATGAGTTAGTTAATTCAATAGCACCCCTATTGTCCATTTACAAAGTACACTCTATATCACTAACATTGTTCAAACACATAAAGTCCATATAAAGTCCTTTTATGTATAACACTTGCTTCTGCCCGTGACATCTGGAATAGTTTAATAGTGGAATAGTTTATTGGTCAATTCAATAGCACCCCTATTGTCCATTTACAAAGTACACTCTATATCACTAACATTGTTCAAACACATAAAGTCCATATAAAGTCCTTTTATGTATAACACTTGCTTCTGCCCGTGACATCTGGAATAGTTTAATAGTGGAATAGTTTATTGGTCTTAGCGTTATGATATATAGCCGATAGCCTTCCACAATAAATGGGCTGATTCTCAGATTCTGATTTGTTTCTTTTTTCTTTTATTTCTATTAAAATCGTTCAGTGTTAGATAAAATAAAATAAAAATAGCCTTTATTTCAGTCAATAAGTTACTTTCTAAACATTCAGTGTTAGATAGTAACACTGAAAGAATTTTTCAAATCAGACCAGTAGTTCCTGAGATTAGCACATTCAAGCAAACAAACAAAGTCTTACGCTTTATATATTAGTATAGATTAATATATATTTTTTATGGGTTTGTTGGCAGGATGAGTCAATTGACAGACGGCAATGTGGAGAGAAGAGGCAGACGGGGGAGAGGACAGGCTGTAAGGGGAGTGAGGTTTTTGAAAGGTATATTTTTTTAACAATGTTTGTTGGTTCTCCACTTATCATAAGAGCCACAAGTTGACCTACATGAAATAAATAATTTTGATTTTTTTTTAACAATAATAAATCAATTTCTTTTCTTCATTACTTTTATTCTAAGTATTAATTGTTTTTGGGCACTTAATAAGAAACAAGTTAAAAAACTAAAAGTAACGCAGAGAAACATGGAGAGGAACTTACTAAAAATAAGATTAATGGACAAAATTTCAAAAAAGGAAATAAGACAAAGGAGTAGGCTAAAAGATGTAGTGAGGATAGCTAAAACAGGAAAATGGAACTGGGCGGGACATGTAGCGAGGGCAGGAACTGGGAAATGGAGTAACAGCACTACAACTTGGCTACCAATATACTTAAAAAGGAAACAAGGACGACCAGTACTACGGTGGAGAGATGAACTAGAGACATTTGAGGGAAAACTATGGTCCCGCTCAGCCCAAAACAAGAAAGAATGGAAGAAGAAGGGGGAGGCCTTTGCCCAGCTGTGGGATGACTTGTAATTAAAATTAATTAACATGTGTAAATATAATAATAACAATGTAACAAGAAAGGCTTATAAATAAATAAATTAATTGTTTTTCCTTAGGCTAAATCACTGCACATTTATATGTTTTTCAAATTATCTGTAATAATTGTTTTTTTTAAGGTTCCTTATCGGGTACACAACCCGAGGAGACACCAGTACCCTCCATGACCTCCCTCTGGAGACTGCCTGTTTGAGAGTATAGGTTTACATTTTCTGTTTCAGTTTAACCTTGGAAGAACCTTCGTGTTCCTGGGCCATGACGTAGTGGAGCAAGTTCCAGAAGCTGCTCCATCTCTTGCTGCCTTAGTATATTTATATCTTTATTAATTTAGATAATTAACATCTTCACTGTTGAAATGGTGAAGGAAAACATTGTGAGGAAACCTGCACACCAGAGTGTTAAATTACTCTACTGGTCTCGAGTTCAAACACTGTTCTTTTCTGACTTTTACTCTAACTATTCACACCTTAAGAGAACATCTATCTATCATATCAAAGTATAGCCGAGTATTGGTCAATTTATTTTTATGAATACCTAGTTTTGTCTGTCTTGTTGTCACCTTGTCTGTATACGATTTAAGCAAATAAAGAATTGAATTGAACATGTTTCCTTTATTATCCCGCCTCTCATCTAGGTAAGGGCTCCTTTTTGGACCACTCTTGGCCATAATATGTTTGAGTTAACCGTGCAAAGCGTCCCCTGTCCAGAAACGAGCCCTTACTGTACAAAATTCAAGTAATACTTCTTCTTCTTCTGGGCTGGTTTCCACACGTAATCCGTGATGGTCTGTTGTGTTGTTACTCCAACCATCCCAGATCTCAACAGAGGCCTAGTAGGCCGCCCATGTTGCCAAGGGCTTCTTGAAGTGAAGCTGGAGATCCGAGGTGGTTCTTGTGTTGTTCTTCCACGCCCGTGCATGACAAGAGCACGTGCGTGGGTGTTTCAACTTTCATCTGCCTTCATGCAGGCCCTGCACAGAGGACTGTAGGTGACACCTATAATAAAAAGGTGTTTGTTTAGTGGGCTGTGCCCCGTTATGATTCCCACCACCTTCCTGAGTTTATCTCTGTCCAGGCGGAGTAGTCTGTTTGTTAGTTGTTTGTCTAGATAAGGAAAGGCTTCCTTAGTCTGCTTGCAGTCTGTTGCATTCTACCAAAGTAGGGAATGCTCTGAGTGTTAGTTCATGCAACCATGTCTTGTACTCACTGAAGGGAATGGGAACGATTTTTAAAGTTTTTTACCTGTCTGTTAATTATAGCTGTAATTGCTGTTAAGATGCCCACACACTCTGCTTGGAAAACAGAGTTATCCTTACCAAGTGTGTGACTTATCTTCATGTTGAGTTCTTGGCAGTATAAGCTCCAGCTCCTGTACCAAGTTTGGTTTTCGATCCATCAGTGTAAACTTCTATTGTATCTTGAAATGCTTTATGAAAAGTGTTGCTTTCAGCATTTACTTTGTAGCTCATACATACTTACCATCTTTAGTTATTTTAATATTTTTAATTAATTAAAATATTAATTATCACAGGAATTCACACACCATAGACGATTTTTTTTTTCGTTACCAAGGAACACCAAGAAACATACTACTACTATAACCCAGAGTTCGCTACGATGCACGGTACATGGGCCCCTGCACCATAGAGTAAATGCACTTGCACTTTTCTGCATCGCAACGTACCTCATAGTCAATGCGACCACAGATGAAAGATACTTTTTGTTCAGATGCGCCTGTTGTAGAAGGTGGTAATTCTTATTGATTATTTCGAGTTTTAATGCTTTATGATTTATTTCTGTAATTCATTCATGTAAACCAGGTATCTAACTTTGCAATTAATGCAAATAATAGTATTTGTAAGGGTAAAATTTCAGTTTTTTATGGGTTTTAAAATAAAAGAACGAAAAAAATCGAAACTCTTAGATTTCATCCAGGATTGTTTTTATTTCATACCGTTTGTAGACATATAACAAAGATAGCCAAGTAGGAAATTTCATCTAGTTTTTAAAAACATATAATTTATACAAGTTGTAATAATAATATTTGAAGAAAAACTTGAAAAACTGCTAAGAGAGAAAATGGCGCGAAATTGAAATGCGCGCCTGGACCATCCACTGTAATTCGATACATTTGACAGATGTCATTCTAAGGGATATCCAGAGTCTAATGATGTAGCTACTAAAAGCTTGCATTTGAAAATAAAATTTTTAATTTACACTTGTTTACCCTGTCATGGGGGGTGTCATTGTCTAGACTCTAGAGCTAATAAGTGGAGTTCAAATGGGTTTTTTTTTTAGTTTCAAAAATGAAGATATGGGGGCCATCAAAGTTGTACTTGTAACCAAAACAAACGAGCATTTTTCCCCATATGCTAATTTAGTACTATCTAAGAACTAGGATAGGTTACTAAATATGTATATAGTTTTTAAGAAAAGTGATTTGGTCATATGTACGGAACCCTAAAAGAGCGAGGCCCGACTCGCATTTGGCCGATTTTTTTTCATTTGATGACAAGATAAGATAAGACAAGTAAGACACAGTCGTAAGTCAGTGCTTGCAGTTTTGTGAAAATTATAATTCTAGGTACTATGTTTCTGTCTTAGGTTATTCTTTCTTTCTGTTATTCTTTTTTTAATTTGTCTGTAATTGAGCTATTGATTAATTAAATGATTGATTTAATTAATGTTATTGTACAGTGTCCGTTTTAATTTAATTAAATAAAATAAATAAATAAATAAAATAAGACAAGAGTCCTTGACTGCGATCTCACCTGAATAGTGACGATGCAGTCTAAGATGGTAGCGGGCTAACTTGGAAGGGGTATGGCAGTGAACATTCAACCCATACCCATAGTCGGGTTATAACGAAGGCAAATGCGATTACGTTAGAATCATCAACCTCACTCGGGCCGGGTTGGCAATGTCATAATCACTATAGAGACCTATTTACGGCCCAGCTATCACCCGTTTCATAAACCGTTCCGTAGGCACTAATCACTATATCATAGAGAGCCGTAAATCACCCGCCTATCAGTGATAATGAGACACTTTGTACCAGTTTTGTCGGTAAATTAAACCCACAACTTGTGTCAAAACCACTGACTCACGGCTCTGTATTGCCTCGCTTTGCTAATGTTTCCTTGCACTTTGCTTTACATTCAAAGGGCCTCCATTAAACCCTAGTTTAGATGCACAACAAGTTAGTTACTTGACCGAGTAACTCGGTGTCATGCTCATCGTAAACATCATACTTCGATCATCGCCCAAGGAATTTTATTAAAGTATACTTTTAGTTTACACTGAGCTAGTTGCACTGACTCACGGCTCTGTATTGCCTCGCTTTGCTAATGTTTCCTTGCATTTTGCTTTACATTCAAAGGGCCTCCATTAAACCCTAGTTTAGAATTTTAGATGCACAACAAGTTAGTTACTTGACCGAGTAAAGACTCGATGTCATGCTCATTATAAACACCATACTTTGATCATCGCCAAAGGATTTTTTTTATTGGAATGAAATTCTTTATCGGACGATATCTACAGATAGCAGATGGGGGCTTGGCAAAAAAAAGTGTAAGAATTTTTACATCACGACCTTTGTGTGTCGAATTCTTTTATTACACTCGTTCCGTCATAGCTGGTGGCGTAGCGGCTAAACGAAGGAGTGAAACTATCATTCGGGGGTTCGAATTCTGACTTCAGATTATTTTTATTTTATTTATTTTTATTATTAATTTATTATTAAAAGGAACTTCGTTCCAATCGATGATTTTCGTTTACACTCAGCTAGTTACTGAGCTGACTTACTCGATGTCACACTCGACCATCTAAACATAAGTTGTTGCTACAGAAAGATTGCCACTGCATTGCATATTCGAATCAATACACGATAATTCAACACAACTGGAGACAGAGAACTGCATTGACAAAAAACAAAATAAGTACAAACAAATTCCGAAGGCGAGAAAATCGTTCATTCTGTGCATCGTAACTCTCTAATCCTTCTTCGCTAATCGAACGTTTCAAGCATAAACTTAGGAAGTTTGAATTAGTTGAGCACTCGGTCAAGTGCGTTATCTCACTCGTGCACTGGACGCGTGTGAAGCCACCTTAAGGCGCGAGATAAATTGTAATCTGCATGAAAGGCCACACGGAACTTGCGAAATTTACATTCATGGAAACGATACGGGGGGTTATCTTTGGCCCCTCTACTTGAGCTCTACACGTAAAGGATGGCGCACATTCGCGAGCCGCCCCGATAGCTCGCCGTGCGGAGATCTCGTAGCCGAGGAGCTGGCGGCTACAACGTCTCAACCCATCATGGTACATGGGTAGCATAAGTATGTCACGCACTCTTTAAACATTTCTGTGGTGGTGTCGTGTGGTGCGGGTTGTTACGTTCCCTCAAATATGGTTGAGCGAGGCAACGGCTGGGTCATGCGTCATGCTCGTGAACGGGTTCCACCGGCGTGAATGGGGCTACTTTATGTCTGCCCATCTTAAGATATATTGCATTGTTAGTAGGTATGCATTTTTGGAACTTGCCTGATTGTGGAAACACTGCATACATAGCAAAGTATCTATTGTATTGTTAACTTGTTTTGAAAAAAGCAACCGCCCCGAGTTTCTTGCTGGTTCTTCTCGGCAGGAAGGGCATTCCGAACCAGTGGTAGACTAAACTCATCGACGATTCAAAAGCACTTGTAAAAAAGTTTATTAATTGAATAAAAAATATTTCTATTCTATTCTAATGAGAAGGGTTTGAGAAGGGCCATAGTCCACCGCGCTGGCCAAGTCAATTTCACCCACACCACCTGGGTGCCTGGAGCACTTCGACTATCCGCTGTACCAGATCTTTTTTCTACGCACTACCAAACTGTGGAACCAACTCCCATCGACTGTGTTCCCGCTTAATTACAACCTGGCGTTATTCAAGGGGCGGACCAACAAATTCCTGAAAAGCCGGCAACGCGTTGTTCGTGCCTCTGGTGCTACAAATGTTCATGGGCGACAGTAATCGCTTAATACCATCAGGTGGGTCGCCTGCTCGTTTGCTCGCTATTCTTTTTAAAAAAAATAACACCCTGTTTTGAAAACAGCAAAAAAACTGCTTATTTTCTTGCCGGCTCTCTTCAACAGAATCTGCTTTCCAAACCGATGTTAGAGTCTTGACTAAAAAAACTTGAGAGGTGTCAAGGGACACCCGGATGGAACGAAGTTCCTTTCGATTAAAAAGTGAAGGAATTGTAATAAACTAGTGGTGTCATCTAGTATTAAATTGATTAACTACGATGAATTATATCTAGTTTATTTCTATTGCAGCAATGTTACAAAACCAAAGAGTTACTCTGGTTTTTTAACAGATGGCGTTAGTAGTACAATAACATTTTATCCAATTTATGCAATAAAAAATTAGGGAAAAATTCCACATGTAGAAATTATTTAAAATAAAATAGAAAATAGAAAATTCAGTCTATCGAGCTGGGATTCGAACCATCGACTTGTAACTGTTAAGCGACTGCCGAAGCCACTAGGCTACGGAGACCCAATATTGTACCGCGAAAATACCGAATACAATGCAAAATTCACATTCAACAAAAAAATCGACCAAGTGCGAGTCGGGCCTCGCTCTTTTAGGGTTCCGTTAAAAAAATTAAATTAAAAAATTTCCATCTACCCACCTACCCATTTTAATTTAATTTTTTTAATTTAATTTAATTTTTATTATTTGTTGTTATAGCGGCAATAGAAATACATAATATGTGAAAATTTCATCTGTCTATCTATTACGGTTTACGAGATACAGCCCGCTGACAGACGGACGGACGGACAGCGTAGGCTTAGTAATAGGGTCCCGTTGGTACCCTTTGGGTACGGAACCCTAAAAAGTATCGGTTTCAAAAATGTGTCGAGTGTCGGTTCCTTAATTTTTTCCGTCTAGCCCCCTTCCGCACCGCGCGATAAGGAACTTACGTTCCAATAATTTTGGCTTTTTTTTTTTACACGCACATCAGACAACCCGCCACTGGCTCTTCACCTACAAGCTATTAAGTATTAAAATGGCCCCAGCATTATGTATTTGTTATCAGCGTTTCCGGCTCCTCGGTCAGCCGCTGCCGTTGCTCTCGTTGTTGTCGGACAAAGAGGGGTTGTGTGTTGATCGAGCTGATACGGTAGCAGACTAGCAGTTAACTGTAACCTCATTAGCTATGTAAGGAATGTCATTTAGTTCACCAACCTGAACTCGTAATTTTGTTCAAGAAGTTTAATTGATGAATTGTATAGAAGCACAGTATAAGGAAGACATTACCTTCGTTACTCTGTGATAGAAGTGTGGTTACTGGTTGTTTGTGAAGCAGTGATAGCCTAGTGGTTAGTACCTACTGCAGTCTCCTATTCGGGGGGTCGCAGGTTCGATCCCGGGCACGCACCTCTGACTTTTCGGAGTTAAGTGCGTTTAAGCGATTAAATATCACATGCTTCAACCGTGAAGGAAAACATCGTGAGGAAACCTGCACACCTGAGAGTTCTAAAATGTTCTCAAAGATGTGTGAAGTCCGTTAAATTGCATTGGGCCAGCGTGGTGGACTATGGCCCCTATCCCCCCCCCCCCCCTCCCCCCCCGGTTGTAGAAGAGAGAGGGTGGGATAAGGAAAGGTGCTGGAGTGGCGACACCACACCGGTAACAGCGATGGCAGACCCCCACTAGGTGGACCAACTGCTGGTCCTCTCTGGTTTCAACTTCTTGCTGGTTCATCTCGGCAGGAACGGCATTCCGAACCAGTGGTAGACTCATCGACGATTCAAAAGCACTTGTAAAAAAGTTTATTTGCATAAAAAACATTTCTATTCTATTCTATTCAACGACATCAAACGAGTCGCAGGGAGCCGCTGGATTCAGGCGGCGCAAGACCGAGGCCTGTGGAATCCATGCAAGAGACCTTTGTCCAGCTGTGGATGTCTATCGGTTGATAATAAGAGCAGAATTCGGTTTAACTTAATTATTGTTTAATACAGATACAGATCTGCAATTAAAAGCATTCAAGCAGCTCACATGCTTATTCATACGGGTTGACAGGCGACACTGAGCGCACATACCCCCCCCCCCCTCCCCCCTCCCCCCACATGCTCGCTACACACCTACCCACTCGGGAGGACAATAAAAACGCCATCACATTTGAATTTCAAATTACGTACATCTCCTACATATATGCTTCTAATAGCTAGCCTGTCTGTATTTCTAATACAGATATTCCTTACATACTTTTTTTTTAATGAAAAATATAAATTCATTTTCCAAAAAAAATACACTGTAACGTCTAGTGGCTACCTTATTCGACTGCGGACATTGGGGTCTTGGGTTCGAGTCTTGGGCTCAAAAGTCATTGGTTTTTCACGTCTAGAAGTTCTCAGTAGCAACTAGCAGACTGTTGAGTCTTTCTCACTCTCTGACCGTGCCGGATTGTCGTCCCATCAGACTAAGAGAGTGAGGGAATAAAGAATGTACGTGTGCTGTGTTTTAAAACACACCTGTGCATACTATTTTTTCCGATAGAGCGTTGAGATTGGGACGGAGTAAGAGGCAAAACCGAGTCTGAATTTAGTTGAAACTTGTGTAACACATAATAGATAGTTTTACTATCATTTTATTTGGTAGTAAACACCTCCCATACAACTCTTCGTAAAGGAATTATTTCTGTATGTTTGTATGTCCCTAAACGTGTCCTCACTTCGATACAATCTAAGTTTTACGACCTTTACGAAATTAAGTAATCCTAGAGCCGACCGCTATATTAACATCTTTGTGTTCATTTAAAACCAAAATAATTTATTTCATGTAGGCCTACGTGGCTCTCAATATGATAAGTTGAGACTCTACCACTAGTTAGGAAAGTTTCTGCTGAGAAGAGCCGCCAAGAAACTCCGTGGTCTAATTACAGATAGATTGTATATAGGATCTGGGCATAAGCATAAGATAGGATTACTTGTGACGTCATAAGCAAGTAGACTAGTAGGTTTTAAAGCTACTATTAGACTAGATAAGATATTAAAGATAATTTAATACAAAGAATTCTTTTCATCATACCTATTCGAAAAACGAATATTGGCTTCAGAGGATAGCGGGAGCAAAATTTAATTTTAACACCATGGGACTTTTCATTTCTCTCTTCTGATTGGTCCGCGTTCGTGGTTTAGTATATTGTGTCGAAATTCAAAAATGTTTGAGAAGCTGTTGTCTTCGATAAGTCACGTGATCAAATTTATCGATCAGATATACGCCCATACTGTATCCAACATAAATATTAATGTTTAATTATTTAATAATAATTTATTTGTGTTTTATTTAAACTTTCAATATACGATGTCTATACATAGTAGGTTGATACTCCTAGCTTTTTCTCATAGGTAATGATGAAAAATAGTGTGTGTCATTCGGGGCCAAAATATTTTGTTCTCGGGCGGCGTATATTGAATTCCTCGCTACGCTCAGGATTCTACTTTAGAATCCTTCCCTTCGCTCTGAATTCAAAATAATGCCCTCGGGGAACAAAAAATTTCTTTGGCCCCATATAACACAAATAACTATTAAAGAACCGACTTCAAACTCCCGCTTTACTACATTATATACACACTATTGTTTATTGCTGATATTTTAAAAACCACTCGACCGATTTCGATAAAATTTAAGTGGGACCACCTGAGAACTGAGAAGTATGCCCTTTGAAACAATAATAGTTATATTCATCATACCTATTCGAAAAACGAATATTGGCTTCAGAGGATAGCGGGAACAAAATTTAATTTTAACCCCATGGGACTTTTCATTTCTCTCTTCTGATTGGTCCGCGTTAGCGCTTTAGCATAGTAAAGCACTAACGCGGACCAATCAGAAGAGAGAATTCAAAAAAGTGTCGAAATTCAAAAATGTTTGAGAAGCTGTTGTCTTCGATAAGTCACGTGATCAAATTTGTCGATTAGATATAAACGCCCATACTTTAAACATAAATATTAATGTTTAATTATTTCATAAAAATTTATTTGTGTTTTATTTAAACTTTCAATACCTATACGTATTGGTAATGTCTATACTCTACCTATACATAGTAGGTCGATACTCCTAGCTTTTTCTCATAGGTAATGATGAAAAATATTGTGTGTCATTCGGGGCCAAAATTTTTTGTTCTCGGGCGGCGTATATTGAATTCCTCGCTACGCTCAGGATTCTACTTTAGAATCCCTCGCTGCGCTCGGGATTCTACTATAGAATCCTTCACTTCGCTCTGAATTCAAAATAACGCCCTCGGGGAACAAAAAATTCCTTTGGCCCCATATAACACAAATAACTATTGTGTTATATGGGGCCCCATATAACACAAATAACTATTGTCCAATGTATTGTCTAAGAGAATTGAGAATCTCCTCCTTTTTTGAAGTCGGTTAAAAAATGGCGTTGTGATAAAAATATTTATAACTTTATTTTAAACATATAAAAAAAATATCAGTCCAACACCCTACCGTCCGTCGGTCTGTACTCTGTGCGCGCGTCAGGTCGCGTCAGGTCTGAAATTCACAAAGTATCGTGTAATTACGATCGGACACTGACATACGGGCGCGTCGCTCCACAAATCACTCGCGCGTCGGACGGGCGGCGTCGCGCTGTGTATGGACTTGATAGTAATTTGTATTAAACAAGTAATTAATTAGTGCGACAATCGCTGTATTGCTAATAATAATTAATGGGCTGAGTTTGTTGTGGGCTCTTCTCAGACCGAGTCGTGTTTGTAACCCTCGTAGCTTTGTTTTTAAATTATTGACGTGATAACGTCTTATAAATTGATGAACACCGGCTGCACGAACGAAATGTGTCACGTTCCGCCTGAGCTTGAGCGTGCAAGCGAGAGCGTGGAACAAGCGATAGAGGCACGATCGGCCCAAGCGTTGGCTTGTGAGTGTGACACATTTATTCGTCAATGTTTCTTTATGACGTTATCACGTAAATCTATGATCCGTAAACCGACTTTACAGACAACCAATTTTTGTTAATACCTTTACTTAAAAAAAAAAATAATATCATCCAAGCTGAACGTGATTTCTCTCCTATACATAAGCGAAAAGCTTGTGTTAGGAGGGGATACGACAATAGTGCAACGGGTGAGAAAGGAACCTGCGACCTGTAACTTTTTAGTGCACACCTTTAACCGTTGAGGTATTGAGGTATCACTAATATTATTCTTACTAATATTGTAAATTCGTAAGGTGTTTGTTTGTTCTTCAATTACGCAGCAACGGAGCAACTAATCGAAGTGATTTTCTTCAAGGGTGTATTTTAAATTGAATCCCGGAAAAACAAAGGATTCCCGCGGGATCGCTCCACGCGGATGAAATTGTGGACAAAAGCGTTTTTGGACCATCCCGCAACATGCTTTAATAATTGTTACAATTTGAAGAAGTAGACCAGTATGTATGACATACTTTACATATGACACACTACATCAAACTTTAGTTTTAGACAGGCATTATTTATACTTATTCAAAAATGCACTAAGTTTTAAGTTTTAAATATTTATGTTAATTTTACTAACTGTGTAACTGAGTAAACTGTGTAATTATAACTATAATTTCTGTAGATTCTATGCATAAATTTTATAACCACTGTGTACACATATTAAGGGTTGTTACCTGGAACCCAAATCTGATGTTATTGTATTACGTTTATATTTGGTTGCAATTTGTTTTGTGTACCTTTTCAGTAAATAAATAAATAAACATGTAGAGTAGTACACTAATGGTAGTGTAAGTTATGATACACGTGTCGGGTCTGTTACACCATAACACCATCAAAGTGTTGTATTACTATCGTTTAACACCCGAGGTGCCACAACGCTCGCCCGTGGGCGGGAATCTTGATTGACTCGCGTCACTACGGAGATTTATCGATCAGCCCGTGTGTACACGTCATAGCTCGGGAGCCGGGGGCTACAACTTGCAATTGATGCATCAAACTCAGACTATGAGCAGTATTCTATGAGTAGCTTAACGCGAGCACGATAATAATTTTTTAACTACTAATTTTATTAAATAAAAACTTCTACAAGCTCTTTGAGCTGTCAAAAGTAACTATTTTTGATATTGAATTAACTAAATGAAAAACGGTATCTTGCATAGACTTCCACATGTCTCAGACTTGCGGCTCTGTGACACGTTTGACGTCGTCACTCGTCAGTCCACTGGGTCTGCTTCAACTTCACGATGAACTACTCGTATGTCTGTAACTCTGGTTTTATAGATCTCCTTGTTTATAATTTGAATCTCGCAGAGATATTCCAATTTATTCTCTCGAAAAAAAAAGACAATCGTTGATTACTATTTTCAAACTTAAATGTCAAACTCAAACTTTAGTTACCCTAGAGAGCGCAGCCATCTGTCATTGAAAAAAAGAAAATTATAATTATACAAAATCTTCTACCTATTGTATTTTCGTGATCGATTCTTAATTCTTATTTGTTTTAAATTATTCCCGCGCTGTAAACGGCATTACAATTTTGAATCAAGGTCGATGCAATCTATCCCAAATCTACGTGTGTAGATTTCCATCGGATCTTGAACTACAATAACCTGTAACTCGTGTTATGATATAATTATGTAATTCATGGTTTATAAAGTGTAGCAAGCTAAGTGTATCGTAATTGGTTATGCAATGATCTTCTCTATTAACGTTATTTTCGGTGGCTTCTAAGAAGAAACGATGAGACCGATGCGCGAAGCTCGCCTGACTTAAACATACGTGTATAATCTAAAATTATTTTTATACTTTGTAGCGGCGTTTGAAATCGGTATTTTTAAAACTTATTTTATGAATTGTTTTTTTAATAATAATTTTTAGTCGATTTTAGGAGAATCGAGCAAAACCGGGAATTATGAACAAACAAACTCACGCAAATGAAATGGTGGTTAATATTAGAACATATTGCAATTAATTATGTTTACAAATATTATGACGTCGTAGTAGTAAGTAATATAAATACATTAAATCTCGCTTGAATACAAGTCCATAAATCCATCACAATATGTTTCCAGCATCCGAGCGTGTTCCCATGTTTAGACAGATCACAGCATCTTTGTGCTCCGAGATATCAGACACTTCAACACCTTGAGATTAAAATAATGAACAGTTAAAATTAAATTTGCATGAGTATTAATAAAACCTATCATTAGTTCAACCAATTGGCGACAACTATGGACGGTAGAAGCAGTGATAGCCTCATGGTTAGGACTGTGGTCTCCTATTCCACCTCTGACTTTTCGGAGTCAAGTGCGTTTAAGCAATTAAATATCACTTGCTTCAACGGTGAAGGAAAACATCGTGAGGAAACCCGCACACCTGAGAGTTCTTCGCTTCACCTGAAAGTCCGCCAATTCGCATTGGGCCAGCGTGGTGGACTATGACCTATAACCCTTCTCTGAACCCTCCAGTAGTGAGCCGTTGATGGGTTGCTAATGATGATGATGATGACTGGACGGTTTTTGAATCGTTGATCGTCATTCATAGATCATTGATCGAACGTCCACTTAGTGGAAAGCCTTCCAACATTACACCCCACAGCGCGAGGCATCGGGGGTCGTCATTCTATACCTTGGGACCCCAACTTAAGTATTCTGAGATCCTGTGACCCCATCCATACCTGCTTTATCATCATCAGACCTTGGTGCCTGGACTTTATGCCAGCCAAACTCATCAGGTCATCAGGACGAAATCAAAAAACCCTACACATCTGCCCTACCACATAGAAAAAACAGATTTCTTACTACGAGTATATTTAGTTAAATCAAAGCGATTATCTTTAATCCAAGAAACATTTTCTCCCTATACTTGAGACAATATTTTCTTGCCAATAGAAAAATAAATGCTCTTAAGTATATTTTCTCAAAGTATGATATTGGTTATTTTTCAAACCAAGAAAAACAAATTGCCTACATTAATCGGAGTAAAAATATTCTCAAATCAAATATTTTTCTCTTGACGCCTAAACTAAACTTAGAAGATCAACCAAGATTTGGTCTATTTAAAGTTTCATTTTCTCACGCTAAATATACGTTTTCTTAAATTTACGCTAATCCACAAGAAATTTCATTTTCTTGATTCAATTAATCCTTTTTCCCGTGATAATATTGCATTTGCAAGGATAGCATATTACCTATACGTACCTACTGCAGTGTCATCGGTATACTAGTATATCATTAAAACTGCTTTCACTTAAAAAAATACATTCAACTCTGCCCAGCCGTCTGGCAGCTATGTTGACACACGACAGACAAAGTTGTCAAACATATCACCCCTCTTTTTTACGAGGTAGGTACGTCCCCTAAACTCGTACCTACAACTCCCCGAACACAAGCCACAACTTCTTACCACTAAGCCTTCAAGGATTTCAATTAATATCAACATAAATCAATCTGTTTTGTAACTAACTGATTTATGCTTTGTACGACTTAAGCTCCACATAGAGTGGCGCTTTGTTCTATGTCTTTACACGAAAACTGCTATTTGCTTGCCTATTTGCTTGTCCGTTTAAGGTTGATTATACGGGTCTGCCCGAGAAATTCAAATTTAAATTGGTTTTTCGCAATTTGTAAACTAATACGACAAAGTAGGCTTATGGCATTCTAATTGCGACAATGGCAGAATCATCTTCACAAGTTCACATAAAAATCTTTACTTGAAAGTTTCCAGTTTAAGAAATTAATCAAAATATCGACTAATTTCTGAGTAACTCACGTCCAACTCGATATTCTGACTAATTTCTTAAACTGGACACGTTTTAATTTACAAATTGCGAAAAACAAAATTAAATTTGAATTTCGCGGGCAGACCCGTATAATCAACCTTAACTGCTCGCAGTGTGGTGGCTTATGTACCGCTAAGTGCGCTTAAAAGGATCACAAACATTGAGTCACGACTCACGCTGCATTCATAGGTATATCTACGCAATAGATTCGCAATGTCTGGAACGGGGATGTCCACACCATCAGTAGAATCAAATCGAAATTTTCTGTAACAAGTACAAAAAGTTTTAGCGAGCATTTGCTCGCACCTGCACCTGATAGACGGGTCGCCTGATGTTAAGTGATTACCGCCGCCCATGAACGTTGGAGCACCAGAAACGCCGCCAATGCTTGCCGTCTTTTCAGGAATCTTTTAATCCGCCTCTTGCGTATAGTACAACCTTTTCTGTCAAAGTCAGACAATTCAGACATGTCAGACGGCTTTAGCGGTTTAGCTATTATCATCATCATCAACAACCCGTCAACGGTTCACTACTGAGCGCAGATCTCCTCTCAGAGAAGGGTTATAGGCCATAGTCCACCACGCTGGCCCAATGCGAATTGGCGGACTTCACACACTCTTGAGAACATTATAGAGAGCTCTCATGTGTGCAGATTGCCTCACGATGTTTTCCTTCACCGTTGAAGCATGTTATATTTAACTGTCGTAATAATTTAGAGATATACTTACAGTTTCGATATTATAATTCATTATGACTTTAGTACAAACTACAAACGCATATAGCATTCAAAAATTACAATCCGGACGACAATAAATTTCTGTGACGCACGCCTTTCTCTTGTTTATGTTAATAACAGTCTAGTTGGTGCACTCTAGTGCAATAGAAATTACCAATCATAAGTTCCTAATCAATTATGACTCGCTCAGATAGTATACATACTGCACTCTCCCGTTCTATTAAATCAGGGTTATTAGCTTTTTCATTATAACAGACCAGTAAAAACATTTTAAACCGAATACCAAAAAGGAGGAGGTTCTCAATTCGGCCGGTGCTTATGTTTTTGAAGTGAAACTTCTTTAGGCGCATGAGGGTAAATTTTTTACAGATGTAACGTCACGCAAGTATGCAACGGAAGTGTCGAAAAAGAAGTTTCACTTCTGACATGTGTACTTTGTACGCACGCACTTTTTTTTTCCTATGTTCTCCACCGATTTCTACGAGATTTCTGGACCGATTCGCGTGATTTTGTCTTGTCTTGTCATAGACCATTAAAGTATTTGTTAGTACAGAATAAAAGTAAATACAAAGAAGTACAAGTAGGAAAAAATATATTATTATATTGATGAAAAAAAGGTAGTTGTAGTTGCTATTGTTCCTAAATATAGAAAAGTTGTTCCTAAATATATTACAATAGTAATATTAATCCATCTATAACAATCTATATGTTTATCTATCTAAAGTAGTCATTTCAATCATTCAGTTTGTCGTAGCATTCATCATTTTACATCACGCAGAAACACGCACTAGAAAGATAAAGTAATTTTAAAGATAAAAAAATTGGTTGTCTTTAAAGTCAGTTTACGGAAGATAGTTTTACGTGATAACGTCATAAAGAAACATTGACGATGACTGACGGGCGGCACAAGCCAACGCTTGGGCAGATCGTGCCTCTCTATCGCTTGTTCCGCGCTCTCGCTTGCACGTTCAGGCTCAGGCTACCTCAGGCGGAACGTGACACTTTTTGTACGTGCAGCCGGTGTTCATCGATTTATAAGACGTTATCACGTCAATAAAAACGATTTGCTTTCGGCCTCAAACAGCATGAATACAAACACTTTTACTACTATTCTCTATTATACCATAAATGGATTTAGCTTTGAAGAGGCGATAAGTCTAAAATGATTGGAAATGTCTGAGCGAACAGAGCGTACTCCTCTCACCAATAAACGTAAAGAGCTCTTATCTGCTATCTAATTTGTGTTGTATACGACAAAACGCGTCCACTCACTTAAGGCGAATTGTCACGTACTCTGTGCAATACCAAGTCGTTTTCTTTTCCCTAATATGGAGGAAGTAATTGTAACCGACATAATCTATTAACTGTTGGAAGCTACATTGGAAGCTTGAATAGTACCTACATGTTTTAAGAAATCTATTTATGAGTACTTTAATGAGAGATCGCTCGTTAAAGGTATATGGTATATAACAATACAGTCCGAACCTCCTCGTGTACCTTGGTATGTAAATAACAAAATACATAGAAATAAGTTAGTTGTAGCATTTAGACTTAGATCTGGACACATATGCCATTAGGAAAATTTAAACACCTTATGAAGAAAACTGACTCTCCAAATTGTGATGTATGTGGCGAAATAGAGGATGTTTCACACTTGCTATTGGCATGTGTTCGGAACCACAATTTGAGAGAAACACTAATGTATGAACTAAATTTAAATTTTATGAATATTGGTAAGTATTATTAACTCTATTTTCAGTACACCTTTGAGCATTCTGGTTAGTGATTCTCTCAAATTGGTATAGTTTAAGTTTTAGATTTAATTATAATTGAATCAATGAATAATTTTTTTATGTAATTTGTGTGTACCGATGGGGCTGAGGTCACCTATAAAAGCTCCTTAAAATAAATAAGATAAAAAAAGAAAAAAAAAAAGAAATCTATTTGAAATACTTTAAATACGAAAGCATTCTGAATCAAAAGATTTTAAGTGACTAGATGTTTTTTTTTTTTTTTTAAATATATAGACCAGCGCTTGACTGCAATCTCACCTGATGGTAAGTGAAGATGCAGCCTAAGATGGAGCGCGCTTGCCTAGAAGATGCCTATTCACTCTTGATTTAAAGGTACCCAAGTTATAGTCAGTTGGAAAAACGGAAGCCGGAAGGGCATTCCAAATTTTAGCGGTGCGTATTAGGAACGAGGAAGCAAAACGCTTAGTGCGGGATCGGGGAATTTCGACGACGTAGCGGTGCAGATTCGAGCGATGCCTTGCGGTTCGATGGTAGAAGGGTGATGGAGGAACTAGTTCAAATAGTTCTTGAGCACACTCTCCGAAATATATCCTGTAAAATACCGACAGACAGGCAACCTTGCGCCGATGTTCCAGACTTTGAAGTTTGGAGTTACTTAGCGATTCGTCGCCAATGAGTCTTTTGGCGCGTCTGTCCACCGAATCCAATGCAGCAAGCTGGTACTTGGCAGAGCCATCCCATAAATGGCTGCAGTACTCCATGCACGATCGAACTTGTGCTTGATACAAGGTAACAAGCATGATGCATTATGTAGCTAAGTTCGTTTGTGTATATTTACGTTCTTCTACTAAAAATCTGTGATTTGCCGCGAAATAAATATCCTACGCTCTTCCTCATAATGCAAGCTATTTATTTGCCAAATATTGTCAAAATCTGTGTAAGTGTTTAGCCCATGTTTAGACGTGAAAAGGTAAAACACACAGACGGAATATATTAATATGGATAAAAGATTAAATATGTCACTGGTGGCTACAGAAATTATTTTTAAAAACATATGTAACATACTTATATAGAAATGTGACTGACGATTTGCATTTTAAACTGTTTTTACCAATCGTTAGTGAAATGTTAATTAGGCTTTAAAAGTAATAATTAAGAGCAAGAAAAAGAAGAGGTTATTTCATGATGTTGAGATTTCGCTAGCGATTTAGCTATTATATCTTGTTTTCCGTAATAGAAAGTATAAAATTTTTAATAAAATAATTAGACATCTTATAGTAGATCTTAAAAATAATAAAGACCAAGAAAAAAGAAGTTACTACAGCTACTTTCGCTAGAATTATTTATTGTTTTCTGTAATAGTAGCTAACAACGTGTTATTTGGAGGATTCCTCTTAAAAATTCCTCTTAAACTTATTGCCGCCGAGTTCAAAGTTGAAGCAGATTACTTCAAGACGTGACAACTTCAGTGAAAGCCATTATTGGTGTACGTCGCCTTATTTATAGCGGCGCATTCCCCGGGAGTCCCGCGAGATGATCCGGGATGCTGGGAGCTTTCTCGCCGTCAAACCACCGTCAATAATGTGGTCACTTAACGCCGCGAGTGCAGCATTAGAGATGTCAGCCTCGAGCGCTCCCCATACAAACTTTTGCTCCCAACTTTGTCTCGTTTTAACTCGGTCTCCAATCCGAGTTAAATTAATATTATTTATATTTTTCATTTATTATAATACTTTTGACGAGTTTTTCTTCTATTTTTGTTAGTATATAATGCCCGTTTTCACCAAACGTACCTAAATCATCTCTAAGTAGGAGTCCCAAACGTAGGTAGCCCTTACCCAAAGTCGTTTCCAATTTCCAACTATAGGTGTTCCGTAAAGTTTCGTGAAAACAAAATAGACAGAAAGCGTCACCTAACTTAGCTTAGGTCGCCCGTAAAAGTTAGGGAATGTTGGTGAAAACGGGCACTAGCCTTTTTTTTAATTATTGAAATTCTTCTGAATATTATGTAAATAAAATAAGTATCTCTCAATTAATAATTAAGCACTTTTGACTTTTCGGGGTTAAGTGCGTTTAAGGTATTAAATATCACTTTCTTCAACGGTGAAGGAAAACATCGTGAGGAAACCTGCACATCTGAGAGTTCTTCATAATGTTCTCAAAGATGTGTGAAGTCCGCCAATTCGCATTGGGCCAGCGTGGTTGACTATGGCCTAAAACCCTTCTTTGAGAGGAAACCTGCGCTCAGTAATAAGCCTTTGATGGATTGCTAATGGATGGATGGAAATTAAGCATCTATTTCTTCTACATTTATATTTTTTAATCAACCCCACACTTGCACATTACATAATACTTATACCTACGCAAGCCGGCTTGCCTGTAATTGGGTGTACAGCTGAAATACCTACATATTTCTATATACATAGTGTCATTTTCTATTAATAAATAAAACATTCTTATACGCAAAATAAATCGTGAGCATCAGCTAATATTCAAATCAAGAAACATGATGGATAATGATTGCCGCAAATAGGAAAGCCGCAGCAATATACCAGGACAACAAATTATACTATCAAATTATCAATAACTGGCGAGCGCCCGTTTAAGTGCGTACATCTATATTGGGACGCTGTAAATCAAACGGTTTCAAAACCGATAAATTCACCTTTCATACCGTAGATATGGCGATGCCCAAGATACATATTACACAGTTAACAGAACTCTCCTTCTACTTAGGGAGAGGGCAGACCGGCTACTTTTAGCAACAGCGATCCGTGCTTTAGCTACTGCATCGCGTTTTCGCGACTCAAAATCGATGCTAAAAATCGTAGAACGCCGATGCTAAAAAGACGCAACACGATCGCTGCGACTGGTGTTTTTTGTGTGAAGAACCGACGCGATATCTAGCTTCCGAACAGCGACTCAAAATCTCAAAAAACCGGCCAAGTGCGTGTCGGGCCACGCTCAGTGTAGGGTTCCGTAGTTGAAAGTCTCATATATTATTGCGGACCTAGGATAGTGCTTTTATTTTATTTATGAATATTGAATACATTTTGAGTTCCATGGTTTAAATACTATAATATACTACAAAATATGCAACTTACACTACGTGTAATACCTAACTTAGGAAAAATAGATATAACTCCTTAACTAATGAACCCTAATTAGCCGTGATAGTTTTCCTTTAAAATTCGTTATATATACTACTGCTGTGAATTTTTTCTTGTATCCTATATACAACCATTTAGCTGGCAGAGGGGGGGGGACACTTGACTCTAATAAAACTAGTGGTTCGCCCCGAACTGAGACCTCGCGGTAACGGTATCCCATGATTATTCATTCAATCGATACATGACGACCAAACCTGACATTATTATTATGCCCGTTTTCACCAAACATACCTATATCATCCCCTAAGTAGGAGTCTCTTTACGTAGGTAGCTCCTAAATACAATCCTAAGTCCTAACATCCGTCCCAATGTCCTTTTAGGTATCCCGTACAGGATCGTGATAAAGAAGTTGACAGAAATCATCACCTAACTTATCATAGCCCGTAAGGTTAGGCAACGTTAATGAAAACATTGAATTAATAAGTACTAACGAGTGAAAACGGGTTACGGGCATCTGTACAAATCGTTATCTATCGACGCGAATAGAAAATATACAAAATGCAGTAATTAATAGTTAGTTTATTGAAGTTTGATATTTAACTAAACAATAATTTTAATTGAATAATAAGTTATTATTTTATGTAACTAAATAATAATGTTCGACGCAAAACTGTTTTTGGGATAGTCGTAACTCCCTAGTTCCATGGAATAGTTAATGACTGCGCCATCTATTAGCCTTATTGTGAAGCTATGTTGATGCTATATGAATTACTGATGCCCATTAAAAATTAAATAATCTCATTTCTTTATAATATTCATATAATTTTAGTATTTGTTGTTCAAGTACAGGATACAAGTGAAACAAAAAACTAAAATCAGCTTGAAAATACATAGTCAATTCTCTTACAGAGTGTCTTCAAGAGAGCGTATTAAATCTCTACTTTGAAAGCCCCCCATTTCGTCAATTTTAAGGGAAAAATTAAAAAAAATATATTTTTGTACTCGGTTCGAAATTATCTTTAACATGATATGTTACAATTTTATATAACGCGATAAAATTATTTTTACTTCGCATTCACTTCTATGATAGCCCCCCTGAAATAAAGGTTTTTATAATTTTTTATTCAATATTCGGCTGAAGGCCATCAGTTTACATATTATATCTAAATTTGAAGTAATTACGTTCAGTAATTCAAAAGTTATAAGGCTCTGACAGACGGACGGACGGACGGACGGACGGACGGACAAGAGCAAATTCACCTAGTAGACTAAGAGACCTCGCTTCGCTCGGTCAATTAAAATACCATATTTCACAAACGGATCCCTGAATTGAAAAATTGTGTTCCCACACCCACAATATTTTTGAAAGACCTATTCAACGACACCCCACACTATGGGATAGTCGAGAAAAAAAAATTCATCCCCACTTTACATGTAGGGTATAAAAAATTAAAAAAAATTATTTTTCAAAATTTTATGTCACCACTTTGTCGGCGTGATTGATATTAATACCCTTGTCAAATTACAGATTTCTAGTTCCAAAAGTCTCTGAGCAAAACCGCGGACAGACAGACAGACAGACGGACGGACATGGCGAAACTATAAGGGTTCCTTGTTTACTACGGAACCCTAAAAAACGCCGATCGCTGCCGCTAGAAGTAGCCAGTCTGCCCTCTCCCTTAGAGCTCTGTCAATGCTTGCATCTTTCTGGTTCTCCCATGTGAATTGTTCTTAACACCATTTTGTTGCAATTGACCGGCGAGTTCTTTTATTGTGGCCATTTCATCCATCGTAGGTCTCTTGCAACAAATATAGGAACTTGCTTGAGATCTTCGATCGCATTTTTCTGGGCAGGGTCGTCACTCAAGACCTTGTAATCCCTACTTACGTTCTTCAATCTATGCCCACTGTCACTGCCACTTCACCTTCGGAACCCACTGCCATTTTTCGGTCAATCTGGTTCCCCTATGGAACTCCCTATTCTTTTTTTTTTGTTTTAAAAGAATATTAGTCAAATTGAAGTTGACTAATATTCTCCTATCCCCTCCAACAAAGCGGAAAGCTTGTGCTAGGAGTGGGTACGACAATAGTGCAACGGGTGGGATTCTGATTCGGTCACGTAGATTAACTCTCTCAATCGTCCGTTCCGTTCTGTCCGTTGCGAGACGCTGAGCTACCAGGCCCATAGTTAACGAACTCTCGTGCGTATCTCGGTAGTGTTAGATCGATGGAACAATATTTTTCTGTCGGGCCGCAGCGCGCGGTACCTCGCAGTAACTCTCTGTGACGCTGACATGAAATCGCTACTATAGGGATACAGAGAAAGTTACACTCTGCACTAGATGGGTACACTCCTAAGGTACACTCGGATATAAATTTAGATTAATTCAGTAACCATCCTTACAAATATTACGAAATACGAGTATGAATACGGAATTGTGTTGTTTCGTTGGTTTATTGGGTTTTCAATCAATCACACCGCAACAGAGCTACGGATCGAAATCATTTTTAGCGTGGGTATAGATTAGACCACAGCAGTCAGCACTCACCATCTGCGCCAGGGAAGTCGTCAAGTCAAAAGTCGTAACTATGTGAACAACTCATTTATTTTATTATTTATTTGCCTACTACGAAAGGTTTCATAGCAGGACCCTATTTAGTGCATCTCCTTTTGGCCACAGTAAAAGGAGATGCACTAGGCATTTTCTAGGCAAGCGCGCTCCAACCTAGACCTCATCAGTGCTGTCCAGCATTGATTGCCGTCAAGCGCCTATCCCGAAAAAAAAAACAGCGGCTAATCTCAAGGGCCTAAATCCAGATAGTATACCTTCTCGTAAACTAATGACGGTAGTATTACCGTTGCGGGAACTCACGGGTGGGAACTCACTGAAGAAGCCGTCTCTTCGGTGTCGTCATTTGTAATTAGATGCTAAACACCGCACCGCACTATAAATTACACTCAAGCTGGTTCCTTATCGACAACTCCAGCATTTCTGATTGTCTTGTCTCTACGCTGCGATGGGGCTCTTGACCTTTGACAGGTTCCTATTCTAATAACTGTTAAAGTATTTCAAAATTTCGAAGATTCTTCACACGTAATAATAAATTTTGCCCATATAAATACAAGACGAAATACCGATTTAATAGATAATGTTAAGATAAACATATAAAGACGCTACAACCTGATATTTTACCCGACAAGGCAGAGCCAATAGAAAGGGTTGTGATTTTAGCAGTCTGTGACTATACTCAGCTGAAACGCGATGCAGTCGCAAAAGTCGCCCTGAAAGCCTAGATATTATGCTACATAGCATTTCCACAATGTATTTCCACAATGAGGGGAAGTTCCACAAAAGCATTCCTAATTATAATTCAACACATGTTAAGACGGGCAGACAGAAAGTAGCCCCATTCCCGCCGGTGGCACCCGTTCACGGGCATGACGCATGACCCAGCCATTGCTTCGCTCAACCATATTTGAGGGAACGTAACAATAATAATATGTCGGCCGCGAAGTGAGCAAAAATCAAATATCGTTTTAAAAACATAATTTGATAAGTCCTACTTCCTACTAATCTATACTTATAGATAAAACTGTAACTGGAAGATTTCTGTACATTTAATATATTTTGAAAATTTTAACTGGGGGATGCTTTACTATCGATACTGAACCCAAAACAGATTTTTATTTAATTTTTTCTATACTTATAATAAAACTGTAACTGGAAGATTTCTGTACATTTAATATATTTTGAAAATTTTAACTGGGGGATGCTTTACTATCGATACTGAACCCAAAACAGATTTTTATTTAATTTTTGTCTGTCTGTCTGTCTGTCTGTCTGTCTGTCTGTTCGCGCATCACGCGAAAACTACTGAACGGATTTAAATGAAATTTGGTATAGCTTTAGCTGATACTTCGGGTCAACATATAGGATAGTTTTTATCCCGATAAAACATAAGGTTACTCCAGGATAGGGGATGAAATTTATTGTTGATTTTACTCCATAACTCAGTCAAATATGAACCGATTTTAATAATTCTTTCTTTATTTAAAAGTGTATAATATCAGGCATAGTTTGTCTAATTTTGATGAAGATCTGATAAATATTATAGGAGATAGAGGACATAATGCTTCACGGGTAGCAGCAATTAGCAAAAGTCACTCACGTAAAGGACAAAGATCGAATACAGGCATTCCATATTTATATGAGGGTTTTAGCCATAGACATAGACTTTATCATTAACCTCCAGGCCCTAGATGATTATACCATTGTGTTTGTTTTGTAGCCTACCCGTGCGAAGCCGGGGCGGGTCCACTAGTATTATATAAATGCGAAATTTTGTGATGTGAGGATGTATTTTTGGATGGATGAATGTTTGGATGTTTGGATGTATGGATGGATGTTTGATACTCTTTAACGCCACAACTAATGAACCGATTTGGCTGAAATTTGGAATGGAGATACCTCATACCCAGGATTAACAAAAATGCTACTTTTTAACCCGGAAAATTACAGAGTTCCCGCGGAAATCAAAAAACTTTAATCCACGCGGACGAAGTCGCGGGCAGCATCTAGTAATAACGACAATATAAGAAATAAAATTATGATGTTTGTGGAAATTATTACATTATCTACGTTAATAAAAAATCACATAGCCCTTTCGAATAAAACATAGATTTAAGACAGGACAGACACAGAAGTATCTGTGGAAAAACTTAATTTATCGAGAAAACTGTTTCCAATTTGTTTAAATAAATGTTTCAAGTTGTGGCTTACCAATCATTGTAAAAATCCTATTAATTACATTGCAATGGTAAGCAAACAGTTTTAAATTAAAATTTTAATGTACCTCGAATCTAATGGTAATGCAAAACCTGCGTTTGGACTAAGCATGCCTTTACCATTTACGATACCTACAGAGTGCGACCGTCTGTCTATGTAGGTAATGTTGTTATTGGCTGAATTTATGATATCTTGCCAAGTCTGTGTATTATTAATTTATATATTATTATAGGCAATAAATGTTAGTTATTATAGCATTTAATGTCTAAAGTTTCCCAATACAACGACAAATAATATATACTTGACTTCAATAAAAGAACTTTCAATGTAGGTACATCAACCTAAAAATCCAACCGATCCAAAAATATTATTCAATAAATTTTTATAGATGATCATCTAACAACTAGTAGCCCGTAATTTACCAGAAGTTGTTAAAAGCAGTAAATATAAACATACTGCAAATTGAAAACTATAAAACACAATAATTTATTGTCCGGTTGACGAAATCGGATCATTAAACTATCACGAGCCACGAGCCATGCTTGATAAGACTTTAACGGAAACAAGGTTTCATTAAAACTGGTCGAATGTCTAAATACGTAATCTCAAAGCTTATAATTTAATGGAAAAAAAACTATCCTAGAAATATCAAAAAATGGTTTTCATTCACGTATAACCTCGTCTAACCGAGATGTACTTTATTTCGATATTTGACAAATAGATATATGTAATAATAGGATACGTTTATCCCATGATTTTTAAAAAACGACGAAGTCGCGGGCATCAGCTGGGGCGAATTTTTTTTTTACAAAAATCTGTAGGTATGCATGTAAGTTTGCTAATCCCGGCTAATATTATAACTGCAAACGCGTGTTTGTTTGTAGGGTAGACTGGGTACGGTTGTAACGGGGTACGGTTGAAACAACTCAAATATTTACAAAACTATACACAACACAGGAAGGGGTACAAGGGGAGAGGTTCACAGTGTTACGTCGCACTCTGCGCACTTATTACGTTTAAACGAAAACCCATTGTGTTTTGTCAACCAAAAGTAAGTATTTTTGATGAGTTTCTTTCCGATATAGCGTGACTACTAATATAATTTTCATATTTGAGTATTAACATACGCAATTATTGTATTTTAGAGATTATAATAAGCTAGTTCATTTTTGTATACGTAATTAGGCTTCATGCCTGTGACCTTTTTATTGCCAAAATAGGTGGTGGGTACGGTTGTAACGATTTTGATGGGTACGGTTGTAACATTAGTTTTATTATATTTTGCATTGCAGATGCATAGGAAACGCGTAAGAAAGACTTCGAAAGGTGAAAGCGACATATTGTTGTACAAGAACGCCCATGATGAAAGGAACCTGCTGTTCATGAGCAATCAGAAACTATTCCGTCCACAAGCAGAACATTTGAGTTCGCACCTGAGGCATTACGGCCCTTCCTCAAAGCTCCTCCTAGGAAAATAAGAACCAGAGGTCGAAAAACCAAAAAATCGGCAATTTACACAGATAGGCACTCCTGAAAAGAAAGCTGTTAGAAGAGAATATACAGAGTGGCAGAAAAGATTGAAAAATAAGAAAACGAAGGAAAACGTATGTGAATCTAATGGCAAGACAAACCAACGCAAAGGGAAAGGTGAAAGAAACAATAAATCTAATACACCACCAGATTCTTCAGAAGCCGAAGAATATTATTGCTTTCTTTGCCTGGAAACTTATTCAACGAGTCGGTCTGTAGAGCGTAACGTAGCCTGTACAGATGGGAGTAGATATTACATATACCATAACTACAGAGACTCTGATTAAGTATAGGAAAAATAATTAATTGTTGTTTTCAGTTTAAACTTAGATTTTATTGACTATTTAATTTTGTTTTATTTAATAATTAGAGATAATTTTCGTTTGGTGAGCCGTGAGACTGATTGCGTACCGATGCATAGGGGAAACATTATCTATTTTGTTAATTTATTTTTATTCTAAGAATTATCTAAATAACTATTAAAAATGTGCCTAAGATATGGCGATATTTTAAGTAAAGTACTTTTTAGCGTTTTTAAATAGTAAAGTTGGTTTAAATACTTCAATTCTGTATTATTTCTGCTTGTTACAACTGTCCCCCATCACTGTTACACCCGCCCCTGGTATGGGGTCGATTGTAACAATCGCACACACTCAATAAAACTACTCATTTCTGCTAAATTGTTTCACTTGTGCATGTGAATTTGATATTCATTTAAAGAAAAATAACCTGGCTATCATCTCAAATGCTATAACCATTGTTTATAGCAATATTGGCAATGCTGTGGCTGTTCAAAGGGAAATTGTTACAACCGTACCCAGTCTACCCTACTTCAGATCGACGTAATTTTTTGCATTGCATGGGACCTTGAGAGTATAGGCTACTTTTAACCCGGTAAAACAAAAATTTTGAAAAAACTCCACTCAAGAAGTAAGTAAAATAAAAACAGTATTTATAGTATCAAAATAAATATATAAAAGGTATTTATAAAATTTAAGTTTCACGATATCCTTTCTCAATTACAAAAGGAGATTACCTCATTATTGGGTCATTTATAGGCTGATGGACGGAAATTGTTAAGTAGGATTGAACAAAAGTCACTCCTTGTGTCACTTAATAACAGCTTCAAAGTTCCGCTTTAACGGCCGGTTGTATAAATATATTTTAACGGACACTTAATTTTTAGGGTTCCGTACCCAAAGGGTACCAACGGGAACCTATTACTAAGCCTACGCTGTCCGTTCGTCCGTCCGTCCGTCCGTCCGTCCGTCCGTCTGTCAGCGGGCTGTATCTCGTAAACCGTAATAGATAGACAGATGAAATTTTCACATATCATGTATTTCTATTGCCGCTATAACAACAAATAATAAAAATTAAATTAAATTAAATAAAATTAAATAAAAATATTTCCATGGGTACATGAAAATATTTTAATTTAATTTTTTTAACGGAACCCTAAAAGAGCGAGGCCCGACTCGCACTTGGCCGATTTTTAAACATTGCGCTAACCGACGTTTAGTGAACAAACTCAACAAAAGCACAGATTCACCATCTGTTAATAGTTTTAGGAAATTTCGTCGTCTTAAGCCATTGGTTATTGTCAAATGTATCTTACTAAACTTTGTTAAATTAGATTGCGTTAAATTGAAATCATTTCTATTCAATCTGCTTATTCGAAAATGAAAGAGATGATATATTAAGAAAGAAAATAATGTTTAAAAATTATATTGAAGAACTGTTTTTTACAAAGAACATGAGCATAAAAGGTTTCGTACCCGTTTTCACCAACGTTTCCTAACTTATATTTTACGTTCCCTCAAATATGGTTGAGCGAAGTAATGGCTGGGGTCATGTGTCATGCTCGTGAACGGGTGCCACCGGCGGGAATGGGGCTACTTTATGTCTGCCCATCTTAAGATAGAAGTTAGTCGGTATGAATTTTTGGAACTTCCCTCATTGTGGAAACACTGCATATATAGCATAGTATTTAATGTATTGTAAATTTGTTTTGAAAAGAGCAACCGCCGAGTTTCTTGCTGGTTCTTCTCGGCAGGAAAGGCATTCCGAACCAGTGGTAGATTCATCGACTATTCAAAAGCACTTGTAAAAGTTTATTTGAATAAAAAATATTTCTATTCTATTTTATTCTATTCTATACGGGCTACTAAGCTAAGAGGTAACGCTTTCTGTCAGTTTCATTTCACGAATCTTTAGGGAACACCTAAAGGGGGGTAAGGGATTATTTAGGGGCTACCTACGTAAAGAAACTTAGGGAATAATTTAGGTATGGCTGGTGAAAACGGGCAGTCTAAACTAAAGTCAAAAACGTAAGTCTAAAACGGGTAGTCTAAAATCGTCTGTTAAATGTTAACGAAAGTTACGATAACCAACGGTTTAATACAACCGGCCCTAAATCTTTATCAGCACCCAATCAGTAGTACACAGCACAGATAAGATAACCAAAAGTTCAAAAGCGTGAATACGTAAACGGTTACGGTACTGGCGGGTTCACACACTCGACGGCTGTCTCCCCACCCCTGAGGGTCCTCACCCCCCCTCGTAGATCACGTCGCGTTAAACTGTTCGTGCGGCTCCCGACCACGATACGCTAACGATACCAGTTATCTTAATGATGATGAGCCCGACCATTGCACGGCGTTACTGGGATAACTCGATGTATCTTTCTTTATATGAGTGTTATACGTGATTTGATATGGAATTAACTCATTGTGATGAGGATAGTTAGCGAGTAGATAAGTAGGCTCAGGACCGCTCAGCGGGCGATGGAGAGAGCTATGCTCGGAGTGTCCCTGCGGGATCGAATCAGAAATGAGGAGAGCCGTAGGAGAACCAGAGTCACCGACATAGCTCAGCGAGTCGCGATACTGAAGTGGAAATGGGCGGGGCACATAGTTCGAAGAGCTGATGGTCGTTGGGGTCCCAAGGTGCTGGAGTGGCGACCCCGCACCGGGAAGCGCAGTGTTGACAGACCCACCACCAGGTGGACCGACGACATCAAGCGAGTCGCAGGTAGCCGCTGGATTCAGGCGGCGCAAGACCGAGGCCTGTGGAAGTCCATGCAAGAGCCCTTTGTCCAGCAGTGGACGTCTATCGGTTGATAAAGAAGAAAGAAGAAGAAGAAGATGAGGATAGAAGAGCAGTGATAGCATCGTGGTTAGGACTGCGGTCTGCTATTCGGGGGATCGCAGGTTCGATCCCGGGCACGCACCTCTGACTTTTCGAAGTTATGTGCGTTTAAGCAATTCAATAGCACATGATTCAACGGTGAAGGAAAACATCGTGAGGAAAGCTGCACGCCTGAGAGTTCTCCATAATGTTCTCAAAAGGTGCGTAAAGTCTACCAATTGACAATGGGCCAGCTTGGTGGACTATGGCATATAATCCTTCTCTGAGTGCGCTCAGTAGTGAGCCGTTATTATGGGTTTCTGATGATAATTAGGATATCGAAAGGACCACCTAATCAACTGTTTTGCTAATATTTCAAATTATAGATGATCACTGAACAATTTTTATGGATGTTTAGCTACTGCCCGCGACTTTATCCTCGTCGTTAAGTCTGCAAAAAATCAGGTCGATCTATCGCTGCGTGATTGGAGACCAACAAACAAACTACAGTACTTCTACCAACCGCTGTACCAGATCTTTGTTCCATGTACATCCAACTCCCTTTGGCGGTGTTCTCACTAAACTTTACTTACTGTTGTGTACTTGGGGCTATTCAAGGGGCGAACCAACAAACTCCTGAAAGCCGGCAACGCATTGTAGGTGTCTCTGATGCTTTGAATAATGAGCGGCAGTAATTATTTTACATCCCGTCGATTCGTTTAAAACATACTTTTAACTTTGTGTATAATTCTATTATGTAAATTAAGGAACTAAGTTCCTTGCCGGTTGCTCTCAGCAGAATCTGCTTTCCAACCCAGTATAGAAATGTTTTTTATTCAAATAAACTTTTTTACAAGTGCTTTTGAATCGTCGATGAGTCTACCACTGGTTCGGAATGCCTATATGCCATAAAAACTATCTTATGCCACTTTCCAGGTCCTGAACTAAACCCATGCAAAAAATCACGTCAATCCGTAGCGCTGTTGCGGCGTGATTGAAGAACGAAACAAAAACAAACACACTTTCGAATTTTTAATGGAAGTATGATTAACTTTCAAGCTATGAATTTGTCAGATACTAAACACTTGCAAGTTACAACCAAGTCACAGCCTGCCACGTCATTAAATCACAAGTGCTATAAATGCTATAATACCTGATAATACCCCACGTATATCTCGTCGTAACGGACAACACATACCGGGGTAGGCCTAAGCCCGAGACATTGGCCTGGCGCCAGCTCGCGATCCAGCCAAGCTCTTGTTTATAGTTTCTGGGCCACTGTCATAAAAATACTTGAACAAACTAATCGTTAGACATATTATTAGTATTAAGTTTTAAATTAAAATTTAAAAATTCGAAATTATATATTTCATGCAACTAGGCTATCTATCTTATGAAAAGTCAAGACTCTACTACTGCTGGTTCTTCTCGGCAGGAAGGGCATTCCGAACCAGTGGTAGACTCATCGATGATTCAAAAGCACTTTTAAAAAAATTTATTTGAATAAAAAACATTTCTATTCTATACTGATGATGTAGTCACTTACTAAACTGATGGAGATGTGCAAATATTGGTTCTTCTTCTTCTTTATCAACCGATAGACGCCCACTGCTGGACAAAGGTCTCTTGCATGGACTTCCACAGGCCTCGGTCTTGCGCCGCCTGAATCCAGCGGCTCCCTGCGACTCGTTTGATGTCGTCGGTCCACCTGGTGGGGGGTCTGCCAACACTGCGCTTCCCGGTGCGGGGTCGCCACTCCAGCACCTTGGGACCCCAACGACCATCAGCTCTTCGAACTATGTGCCCCGCCCATTTCCACTTCAGTATCGCGACTCGCTTAGCTATGTCGGTGACTCTGGTTCTCCTCCGGATCTCCTCATTTCTGATTCGATCCCGCAGGGATACTCCGAGCATAGCTCTCTCCATCGCCCGCTGAGCGGTCCTGAGCCTACTTATGAGGCCCTTAGTTAGCGACCATGTCTCGGATCCGTAAGTCATCACTGGCAACACGCACTGTTCGAAGACTTTAGTCTTCAGGCACTGAGGAATTTTGGACGAGAAGACATCTCGGAGCTTCCTGAACGCTGCCCAGCCGAGTTGGATTCGGCGGTTGATCTCTTTCTCGAAATTGGACCTACCTAGCTGGACTGTCTGTCCCAGGTAAATATACTCGTCGACAATTTCGAGTGCAGAGTTCTCAACAATTACTGGGTGGAGCGGTGCATGAGCATTGGACATGATTTTCGTCTTGCTCATGTTCATTTTCAGGCCCACCTGTTGAGAAACCCTGCTGAGATCGTTGAGCATTGTATTGAGGTCTCTCAGAGTCTCTGCCATGACTACTATGTCATCGGCAAATCGCAGGTGAGTGATGTACTCGCCGTTTATGTTGATGCCAAGCCCGTTCCAATCCAGAAGCTTAAAGACGTCCTCCAACGCAGCGGTAAAGAGCTTCGGGGAGATAACGTCTCCCTGTCGCACTCCACGCTGCAAGTGGATTGGCCTCGTAGTCTGGTCCTGTATACGTACTGACATTGTGGCGTTTTCATACAAGCACTTCAACACTTGGATATACCGGTAGTCAATCCGGCATCTCTGCAGCGACCTCAACACAGCCCAAGTTTCCACCGAATCGAAGGCTTTCTCATAGTCCACAAACGCTAAGCAAAGTGGCCGGTTATACTCTATAAAATATTGGTTAACCATTCATAATTTCAACTCATGGGTGTGATAACGGGACATTTCGACATCAAAGAATCCGATAAGGTGTGGTGATAAGGCTAACAGAATAATGCGAGGATATACCGCTAAGCCTAAAGTAAAATGGGTTGTCCTAACAGGATTAAGATGTCACAAAGTCTGACCTACTTTTTAGGGTACCGTATCCAAAACGTACCGAAAGGGGCCTTATTATACTAATCTTCCGCCCTCGCGTCAGTCACAAGAGTAAATAATTTTTGCTTATTAAAAGCTTTTCAAAAGCTTTAGCCGCTATTTCCATTTAATTTTTTTTCACATAATACGTGTTACTATGGCCTCTATCACAACAGATAATAAAATATTCAAATAACTTCTTCTTGAAATAACAATAATAACTTTGAAAATATCATTCTTTCACCGTTATTTGTTTCAGCTATTTCTGGTCTATATAATGTATCTTTGGAAAATTGTACCTACATACTCCACATTAAAAAATAAATAACAGTTTTGGCAAGTTTGCCAAATTGTTGGACATACGCTACCGTTTTAGGGCATTGTTTGTGTGTTATTACTGGAAAATTTTTTTCGTGCGATAGCAGGTACGGAACCTTTAGTGTGAGAGTCCGTCTCGCACCTGACTGGTTTTTCATTAACCGTTTCTTAGAACTTTGTCATTGAATAAAAGAAACCTTTTACGTAAAAAAATTCGTTGTCTGTAAAGTCGGTTTACGGACGATAGTTTTACGTGATAAAGTCATAAAAAACATTGATGAACAAATGTGTCACAAGCCTCTCTATCGCTTGTTCCGCGCTCCCGCTTGCACGCGCAGGCTCAGGCGGAACGTGACAATTTTTCGTGCGTGCAGCCGGTGTTCATCGATTCATAAGACGTTATCACGTCAAAAAAATAAATGCTGCGATCTGTAACCTACTCAATTACGCTCGTGACTGTACGTACATAATGAGGGAGAAGAAAATAATTTGTGCGAGTTCGTGATAGTGATAACTTGATATCTCGTTAGGCCTGACCCACATCGACCGTGCCCGCACCTCGAGTTACACTAATTACCACTGGTGCGCCGGTCGGTACCGCTCCGTTATCATGACAAATCCGCTGCCATCAGCGGTTAAGTGGTTGAGGTGTGAACTGGACCCCGCAACGTGAGCGATATTTGTCGACAACACGGTGAGTCGTTAACGAGCATGTAGGTCAGGATGTTATTTATCTGAGGATTGATCATAGAGAGTGCGGGAATAGCTGTGAAGCGAAGATGCTTCGATTGGTGTGGAAAGTTGAATATTGTGTGCTTTCTTTGGAGTTGACAAGGTTATAAGTATTAAAACTGTACTGTCATAATGATTTTTTTACAAGTGCTTTTGAATCGTCAATGAGTCTACCACTGGTTCGGAATGCCCTTCCTGCCGAGAAGAACCAGCAAGAAACTCGGTGGTTGCTCTTTTCAAAACAAGTTTACAATACAGTAGATACTATGCTATAGTATGCAGTGTTTCCACAATGAGGGGAAGGTCCACAAAAGCATACCTAATTATAATTCAATACATGTTAAGACGGTTAAGTACAAAATAATTATAAAATCTATGTCCCTATACCAACCTATGATCGATTGAAACTTCAATCATCAAAATGGGCTCAGTAGTTTATTCGCTACCGTGGAACATTCGTAAATAGTCTTTTGGCTTTACCGCGCATTCGGATAAAAAGCCCTTCCTTTTTTTATGGCGACAATATTATTTTTAAAGAATATTAGGCTAGATTGCAGTAAAAAATAAGGCTACCGTTACGTAATGGGGTCTTACGGTGGGGGCAAAAAAAAACAAAAAAAAAATATTAGCCAAGCTGAACTCGAGTAATATTCTCCTCTCCCCTCCACATAAGCAGAAAGCTTGTGCTAGGAGTGGGTACGACAATAGTGCAACGGGTGGGGATCGAACCTGCGACCTTTCAGTTTTCAATCCCCACCTGTAACCATTGGCCTGTTGAGGCTCTTTAATTATTGAGGCTCTTAATTACAATAAAATATACAAAGTATCTACAGGTATCGAGATTCGAGGTATAACACAAAAAGTATGCCAAATAAACCATGTATAGTCCAGCAAAATGGCTTGCCTCAAAACTATTATCCCCTATGCTATGTCTTTCGCGCGATAGGTGTTTTGTGTTTGATCGGAAGAAAAACTAGATTGACTGACATAGCTCAACGAGTTGCTAACCTAAAGTTGCAATCGGTACATGTAAATCGATGAATTGATAGATATTGGGGTCCTAAGGTGTCAAGTTGAGAATAGATTACACAAAAAATTCCATGTTAATTAATTTAAAAAAAACTGAAAAAAAAACCTTTTTCAGTGTCATGAACAGATCGATGAAAAACATTAAGTAGACTCTGTCAAGTACTGACTCCCGGTTTTTTTTGTTTGTGTGTCTGTAACATCCCGTATGCCTCTCTTCCTAGTTCTGTGGGTCGTGCTAGGTGCTGTGAAAGGAAGTAATCCATCCAAAACGTTATTTAAGAAATAATTAATTTAAGTGCCGAGGATCATGTTCCTCGCGTGGTGCCCGTAGCGTACGGCATCATTAACTCAGGCTTAATGTTTAGTGGACAGCAAATAGATTAGCTAATTACCAATATTAGTGTTTTACAGCGCGTTCCAACTTTCAATGCAGTATCACTAAAAGAAGCAAGTTAAAAACTAGCTGCCGCACTCAGAGTCATTCATTAAATTATGATTAATTAATCATTGACTTGTGATTAACTGCCGCACTCAGCCGCATGTATTAAATTATATTATTTAATGATTGATCAATTAATTATCATTAAATCTATTACTGAATTGTCATTAATGTATAAACGATGCGTTAACTTCTGAGAATGAAACTTTTTAAAATCCAAGATTAAGTCGTTAAGTAACGATTAGCGACTTTGAGTGCGACAGTAGGTAAGAGAATTATGATTAACAGCAAGCACAGTGAAGTGCTGGCTAGTTAGCGGTGAGTGGCTGTCTTTTTGTAATTCGATGACAAGATAGTCCTTGGAAGGTCCGTAGCTACTGAGTAAGCCGGTGGTGGCAGGGAGCCGGTCTAAATCTCTGTCATCTGAATAAGATGAACTATGAAGCGCTGTAAAGCAATCATATATGGATAAACTTAATTGTTAAATATGTCAAGAAAATGATTGACTGCGATCCACCTGATGTTAAGTGACGATGCAGTTTAAGATGGTAGCAGACTAACTTGATATGGATATGGCAATATACTTTCAACTCCTACCCCTAATCGGTTTCTACACGCCATCAGAACGGAACGCAAAATCGCTTGGCGGCATTTCTTTGACGGTAGGTTGGTAACTAGCCACGGCCAAAGCCTCCCACCAGACCAGAGTTAATTCAGAAATTATAAATTACCATATTGCCCCCACCGGGAATCGAACCCGAGACCTCCCAGTTACAAGACCACTGCGCCAGGGAGGTCGTCGACGTCTATTGGCAGAGGCCACTAGTCCAGTGATTAACCGCCTGAAAACGGCCATTAACTGCGCGGCACTAACTCAGCGTTGGCGGAATATGGACATTCGCGGTGTAACCCGCGGGCGATGTGCGCCGAGCTAGACACGGGAAAGTGAAAATATCGATAAGTATCGAAATTTTATGACATCGATTTACAGCAATTTTGTAGCGGTCATAACCTGGTGCTTAAGAATTCGGCTGATTTGCGTTTATTATTTTCGTTTATTTCACGTTTCGGGGCAATTTCTCTAACGGTGAAGGAAATCATCGCGTGAGACTGCAGGCTTGAGAGATTTCGATAGAGCATAATATTCTCAAAGGTGTGTGAAGTCCGCCAATTCACACGGTCAGTGTGGTGGCCTATGATTAAACCCTTCATTCATCATTGGAGAGGAGATAGATCTGTGCTCAGTAGTGGGCCGGCGATAGATGAATTAAATGCAATAAAAAAGCTAATACTACGTCTCATTATATTATGTATACCTTCATCATTCATAGCACCATGGGTGATGAGAAATTACACCAGGGTAAACAGCTTTAATCTTCAAAAATATTCGATCCTAACTTTTTGCCATTCCTCCGCGTCATAATTCCGTCGTCCTATTAATTTCGCCCGCGTGGTTTTTCCTCAAACTTGGTTCGCGTGGTTTACATCAAAACGTCATTCTGTAAATCCGAAAAGACGTTTTGATGTAACTCCGAAAAGTCTTGATTTACGTGCATGGGATCGAAACTCGGATCCCCAGAAAGATATGCCGAAGTCTGGACAACTAGGCTATCACTACGTTTAAAAGCTTTAGATCGCATCGGTAGAATACAAGATATAGAATAGAATAGAATAGAATAGAAATATTTTTTATTCAAATAAACTTTTACAAGTGCTTTTGAATAGTCGATGAATCTACCACTAGTTCGGAATGCCTTTCCTGCCGAGAAGAACCAGCAAGAAACTCGGCGGTTGCTCTTTTCAAAACACAGTAAATACTATGCTATATATGCAGTGTTTCCACAATGAGGAAAGTTCCAAAAATGCATACCGACTAACTTCTATCTTAAGATGGGCAGACATAAAGTAGCCCCATTCCCGCCGGTGGCACCCGTTCACGAGCATGACGTATGACCCAGCCATTGCTTCGCTCAACCATAAATTGAGTGATATCAACACTCGTCTCGCTAGTTGTATTAGCATCCCTACTAGCATCGCTAATGTCGGCCGGCCTAAACAAATACCAGCCAGTTAGACTCGGCCAGAGCCTATCCACTACAAGATAATTCCGCGGTCAACACGGCTGACAGATCATCGATAAACCCTTTATTGCTCAGAATCGATATTTAATACAGTCGCCATACATATTTCACGGACTACCAACCGCGAGAGAGATCGCCCGTTGGCTAATAAAAATAACTTATACTTACTTACTTTGTACATACCTACACCTCAGTGAAATAAGATAGCCTCGTAATTTTCTATTTTCGTATTTTATGGTCAAGCAGCGCAACTCAAACGCTCCTAAGTCCCAACAATTCAAAGGCTTTAAATGAGCGACACATTTTGTAGTAAAAAAAAATGCCTGAATTTGAACTCGATTTTTTGAGTACATATTAACTTCGAATGTTAATATGCATTGCGCATCTTTCTGTTTTCAATTAGACTTACGTTTATTATGTTACCACATTAGTATTTTTGTGAGTTAAGTAAGCGGGAGGTGTAAAACCCTGCCTAATAATGTAATAACATTTGAATTTATAATGGCATAGAGTTAAGTTTGTAAAGAGGACATTATTTTAATAGGCTGCGATGATTCGAAATGCAAAAACTTTACAACTAATTGTTAAGTTAAGATCCAAATAAGTAAAACAGTTATGTTGCTATATACCTATCTTAAGTCAACAGCAACAAGGTAAAATAATAGATTTCATATCCGATTTATAGCAAAGGTCATATTATGTCACGTTAACAAAATATATCTTTCTTTGACAGCGTCCAATACGAAAGATGTAAAAGTATAATTTAATATAAAAAAATTCTTTTTAAACAACCGACTTCAAACTCCCGCTTTACTACGTTACACACACACTATACAAAATATATAATTTATTGTTGATATTTTAAAAACCGCTCGACCGATTTCGATGAAATTTATATGGGACCACCTGGGAACTATACCCTTTCAAACAAAAAAAGAATTTTCCAAATCGGTTCAGACGTCTTCGAGTGCTCGGTGAACATACATAAAAAAAAATTGGTTGTCTGTAAAGTCGGTTTACGGACGATAGTTTTACGTGATAACGTCATAAAGAAACAGAACTAGCTCGCGACACATCCGCTAACCACAGCGCGCACGCGATGACTGGCGGGCGTCGGCAGGCCCTCTCTAGTCACAAGCCAACGCTTGGGCCGATCGTGCCTCTATCGCTTGTTCCGCGCTCTCGCTTGCACGCTCAGGATCAGGCCGAACGTGACACTTTTTCGTGCGTACAGCCGGGTTTCATCGATTTATAAGACGTTATCACGTCAAAAAAATCATCATAATCATCATTAACAACCCATCAACGGCTCACTACTGAGCGCAGGCCTCCTTTCAGAGAAGGGTTATAGGCCATAGTCCACCACGCTGGCCCAATGCGAATTGGCGGACTTCACACATCTTCGAGAACATTATGAAGAACTCTCACATGTGCAGGTTTCCTCACGATGTTTTCCTTCACCGTTGAAGCAAGCGATATTTAATTGCTTAAACGCACTTGACTCCGAAAAGTCAGAGGTCCCGGGATCGGACCTGCGACCCCCCGAATAGGAGACCACAGTCCTAACCACTATGCTATCACTGCTTCAAAAAAAATATTACGGCGAATTGATAACCTCCTTTTGAAGTCGGTTAAAAAGCTAGTCTCCGAGCCCCACAAACATGTCAGAGGGGGCCGCAGCATCCGAGCACCTCCGAAATCACCGGCAGCCATTAAGGCAGTGCATATCGCGCGCCGCTCAACTAATACGACACAAATATTTGTACAAAGGGCAGTGTTCACTCGCGGGTGATTTACGGGCTTACGGGCGGCCGCGGCGTGTTCCGATTACATACGAGAGGTAAAAGAATACACTTTTATATTACTGTCGTGGACCAATCACTTTGTGTTGAGTCAATGGATAGACGACGGGCCACCAATAAAGTGAAGCACGTGCAAGGAAGCCGGTTTAGAATATGACTTGCGCCTCCTGTTGGTTTATCCTTAACTAATAATAATATAAATGCGAAAGTGTGTTTGTTTGTTAGTTTGTTGGTTTGCCCTTCTATCACGCCGCAACAGGCCTACGGATCGACGTGATTTTTTGCATGGGTAAAGTTGAGGACCTGGAGAGTGACATAGGCTACCTTTTATCCCGGAAAATCAAAGAGTTCCCGAGGGATTTAAAAAACTAAATCCACGCGGACGAAGTCGCGGGCATCAGCTATTAGCTAGTAAACTATAAACATATTTAAGAACAATCCAAAAACTGGAAAGAATAGACCATTGGCGTGTGCGGAAACAGTCTGCACTTTCTATTGCCTCGCTCTCATAATCCGATGGAAAAAGATCAGGCACACGACCGACGGCCTTACGTGCTATCCGAGGCACGGAAATGACACCGTCTACTTCCTAACTCCTAGGACTATTAGCTAGTGAGATTTTCTTGACAGAAAAATCCATTGCATTTTTTTGCCTGACCCAGGAATCGAACCCGGGATTTCGCCACAACGCTGTTATTCTGATAGGCCTCAAACGAGTACCTATATTTCCAGAAAATTGTAACAGTAAAGAAGTTTTGAAATATTTCATACAATGAACACTTTCTTAGCGTCAGCAAACATTTGGTTTCACTTTTTATAACAACTGGTCTGCTCGACCGTTCACGGTTTTCGTGGAGTCTTTACGACCAGGTAACATGAGACGAATTGCATATTTCTCCGGCTATCCTCAGTATATCTTCTATCTGACAGCGTGATTAAATAATCGCAACTTTTATATCGCCTAAGAATAGCTTATGAGAATTTATGCGAGATAACATCTCATAGAGAGAGATAAGTCCATCTTTATTGATGCACAAAAAATTGTAAAGAAAAATTACTTGCTGTAATCAATAATACGAGTAACTTCTGTAGGTATATCTCTACCCATATACCCTTCTTAAAACTAGCTTTTGCCCATGATATCGTAGTTAGTTTTTTTTTAAATCCCGTACGAACTTTTTTTCCAGAATGTAAAGTAGCCTATGTCACACTCCAGATTCTCAACTTATCATCATCATCATCATCATGAGCAACCCATTAACGTCTCACTACTGAGCGCAGGTCTCCTCTCAGAGAAGGTTTTTAAAGGCCAAGGTCAACCCACGCTGGCCCAATGCGAATTGGTAGACTTCACACACCTTTGAGAACGGAGAACTCTCAGATATGCAGGTTTCCTCACGATGTTTGCCTTCACCGTTGAAGCATGTGATTTTTTTAATTGCTTAAACGCACATAACTTCGAAAAGACAGAGATTGTGTGCCCGGGCTCCGGACCTGCGACCCACAAATAGGAGAGCGCAGTTCTAACCACTAGGCTATCACTGCTTCTATTCTCAACTTCTTCTTCTTTATCAACTGATAGATGACCACTGCTGAACAAAGGTCTCTTGCATGGACTTCCATAGGTCTCGGTCTTGCGCCGCCTGAATCCAGCGGCTGCTTGTGACTCGTTTGATGTAGTCGGTCAACCTGGTGGGGGGTCTGCCAACACTGCGCTTCCCGGTGCGGGGTCGCCACTCCAGCACCTTGGGACTCCAACTTATACCGGTTCAAATAATCGCGTCGACCCTTAGCTCGCTTGCAACTTGATTGAAAGACAAATCAACAAACTTATACACTATCGTATATTAGTAGGATAAGAGTAAGAGAAGATAAGAATGTGTGAATTTGAAGAACACGTTCACACTAAAGTTTTTAAGAATGCATACCCGTATGAAGCGAGACAGACATACCGGTACAAAATATAGTGAAGTAGAGGTTACAAATGAAAAGGGAAATTTAAAGCAACCCGGAATCAGACTGAATTAAATCTGAAGACAGAAAAGGGCACTGACAGCACAGTATTGCTCGTTTTTGATCCAACTATATTTACGACAATAATCAATCTAAAATCATATCAGATGTTCCAACCTCCAAGTTATGACGAGATGTACAAAATTGTTCAACGCATTTCCACCTTTATATCTTGTTCAATTAAGGATAAAAACCGCGTAATAATGAAATGGTGGGTAGACAAGTTGCAGCACAATGTGTAATGCAAGTGTTAAGTATTACATCTCGATGCTCGTAAAATGTCGGGCGTTCAGAGATTGTTGCTTGAACGATTTAATTATTGTCGGGCTATTCTGGAACTTTATGCTCGACTGTGGATCTGTTGGTGGGATGTGGTGTCTCTGGTAGGTACTTTAATGAAACAATGGGCGGATTATTAAATTACAAACTGCATTTGTAACCTTTGATTATGCACTTTATTTTTAATCGCCGACGGAGAATCTTTGCAAATTCAATGTATTTGTTTACATCAGCGCAAAATGCTGGGATGATAATGTATTTATATTTACTACGGTACAGCTAGGTTGGAATAATTTCGTAAGAGTTCAACCGCCGAATCCAACTCGGCATTTGAAAAGCTTCGAATTGGCTTCTCGTTAAAAATCCCTCAGTGCCTGAAGACGAAAGTATTCAAACATTATGTGATGACTTCTATGAGCCCGAAACACTACTAGGGTCGCTAATCGCTATCTATGGGCCCCATTACAAGTCTCAGGATCGCTCAGAGAACGATGGGGAGAGCTGTGCTCGGAGTATCCTTGCGAGATCAAATCAGAAATGAGGATACTCCGAGCACAGCTCTCCCCATCGTTCTCTGAGCGATCCTGAGACTTGTTATATAGATGTCTTAGTGCGGGCTGCGACCCGCAACACTTGAATCTATTTAGAATAAATCAGTGTGCTACCGACCGGCTTGATTGATTGACGTGTACCGACGTCCTCCCTTTACCCGCGATACTTAACAGTGGCGACGATTTGGTGGAAATGTCTACGGGAGCGACTTATGGAGTCCTATCGACTTTTGACCATCTCTCACAAGATTGGGACAGCTACAAGTCGCGTTTAAATCAATGGTTTATTGCTAACGACATAACCTCAATAACGGACAAAGCAACAACTAAGAGGAGGGCCATCTTGTTAACATCGTTATGTGAGTCATCATTCAAGTTAGCGAGTGACCTGGCGTTACCCAAGAAGGTGGAAGAACTAGAATACGAAGAGTTAGTGAAACTACTCGACGATCATTTCACACCAAAGAGGCTCGGGTTTGCGGAAAAGTCGACATTTTACGCCGCAACACAGCGACCAGGAGAAAGTCACACTCAATGGGCAGCCAGGATAAGAGGATTAGCAGCTCACTGTGAATTCAAGAACTTGGAGGAAGCCTTGTTGGATAAATTTATTATGGGCATGGTAGCAGGACGTGAGCGGGACAAGTTGTTTGCGCAAAACCAGCGGGAGCTGACCCTCGCTAAGGCCATCGATCTGGCCGAGAGCGTGCGGTGTGCGCGGCAGGCCTCGTCACAGGCGGCGCCGGGCGCGAGCAGCGTCGGCGCAGCGAGTCCAGACACCGTGTTTAACGTTACCAAGAAGGACAAGTGCAGTGTGTGCGGGTTCATCAACCACAAGTCTAATCAGTGCCGATTCAAAACCTACAAGTGTAAAAAGTGTAATAATAGGGGCCATTTACGTAAAATGTGTCCTAACGAGGGGAAAGTAAAATACGTGGATGAAGGTACTGTAGATGACGGAGAGGACGGTGAGTCTTTCTATAATATACGATGCGTAAAAGGAAAACCGATGACGGAGCGCGTCATGATCAGTGGTCTGGCTTTGGAATTTGAATTCGATAGTGGATCTGCGGTAAGCGTAATTTCAGAAAATACCTACAAGTCTCATTTTAAACAATTACCATTGACAGTCACCACCAAAAAGTTATACAGTTATACCGGTGAGAATATTAAAACAATCGGAGTTGTATTATTGCCTGTATCTTATAATGGTCGTACGCAAGTACTGAATGTTTATGTAGTGCACGCAAGCGGACCGCCATTGCTAGGCCGGGATTTCATTCGCGCGTTTGACCTTGAACTAGCGCCCGCGAGGGGCGCGGCCGTACATGCGTTATGCGCGGAGGTGCAGGCCGGGGACGAGTTTAATATTGTCAAACAACTCACTAATCAGTTTCCTAATGTCTTCTCTGACAAACTTGGATCGTTTAACAAGTATAAGATAAGCTTACACCTAAAACCGGATGCTAAGCCGATTTTTATGAAGGCGAGATCAGTACCGTACGCGTTAAAGGATAAAATAAACAAAGAGCTGGATCGGTTATTATCTTTAGGCATTTTGAAACCTGTCGAACATTCTGAGTATGCATCGCCGGTGGTACCTGTTTTAAAGAAGAACGGCAGCATTCGATTATGTGCCGACTATTCAGTTACAATAAATAAACAGTTGGTTATAGACCAATATCCGTTGCCGACAGTAAATGACTTGTTAGCTAAATTACACGGGGGCGTACAATTTAGTAAAATAGATCTGTCTATGGCATACAATCAATTTATTTTAAATGAAGATTCGCAAAGTCTAACATGCATCAACACTCATCGCGGTCTCTTCAATTTTACCCGTTTAGTTTTTGGGTTGTCGAGCGCGCCGGCCATTTTCCAGCGGGCGTTGGAATGCCTGCTCTCGGGCATAGATGGAATCATATTTCTATTGGACGACATTCTCATCACGGGAGCAAATAAAGACCAGCATAAACATAGGCTGTATACGGTGTTGAAACGCTTAGATGACGCGGGCTTAACGGTACAGATGAGTAAATGTGAATTCTTTAAAGATGAGATTTCATACTTAGGCCACGTCATAGACAGATACGGAATTAGGAAGTCGCTCGATAAGGTAAAGGCTATATTACAAGCTCCTAAGCCTACAAACGTGTCACAACTACAGTCCTTTCTGGGTCTCACTAATTATTATAGGAACTTTGTACCCGACGCGTCATCCGTATTAAGTCCATTATATAATCTGTTAAATAAAAATACCAAGTGGGAGTGGACTGACATTCATGATGACGCATTTACTCGAATAAAAAATATTTTAGCGTCTGATAAGACACTAGCGCATTTTAACCCTAGGGCCAAGCTAATATTGACTGTAGATGCGTCGCCGACAGGGTTAGGTGCCGTACTGTCACAAGTCGGCAGTGACGGGTTAGAAAGACCGATATCGTACGCTTCTCGCACGTTGAACTCGGCGGAAAAAAATTACGCTCAAATTCAAAAAGAAGCTACGGCTATCATTTTCGGCATAAGGCGGTTCCACCAGTACTTGTATGGTCGGTCTGAGCCCTTTACATTACGAACGGATCATAAACCTTTGCTAGCAATATTCGGGCCACATAAAGGTGTACCCGAAGTTTCCGCAAACCGCCTGCAGAGGTACGCCATATGGTTAACTGCGTACAATTATACTATAGAATATATAGATAGCAAGCGGAACAGCGCGGATTATTTGTCTAGGGCAGGCGGGGAGGGGGGGCTCGCGGAAACTCACGAAGAACTCGCGGAATGCGAAGATCGCGCAACCTACGTCAACTTCGTAGTAGACGGCGACCTGCCAGTGACACTAAGTGACCTTCGGCGCGAAACGGCTCGCGACCCCCACCTATCTATAGTTATACGGTACGTAATGAACGGCTGGCCTAGGAAAATAACTGACGTAAATTTAAAACCTTTCTTTAATTGTCGGTCACAGTTGTCATACGAAAATGGTATTCTCATGCGTGGACACAAAGTCGTTATTCCCTTAAACTTACAAATCACTATTTGTAAAGAACTACACAGTTCACATTTCGGGGTAGTGAAAATGAAGGCGGAGGCTCGCAAGCGGCTATGGTTTCCGGGCGTAGACGCGGCGTTGGAGGCGCTAGCGGCGGCGTGCAGCGTCTGCTGCGCGCTGCGCCCCGCGTCGCCGCGCGCCGCGCTCGCGCCGCCGCCGCTGCCGCCGCACCCATTTCACCGAATTCATGTAGATTTCTTGGGCCCGTTTCATAATTGTATGTTTTTAATCATTGTAGATGCATATAGTAAATGGGTAGAATGTTACGACATGACTTCGTCGTACAATTCGAGGGCAGTTATAAATAAATTGTATGATATGATGTCACGTTTTGGGGTTCCGCATACGCTGGTAAGTGACAATTTTTCTTCCTTCACTTCGATAGAATTTAATGATTTTTGTAAACGTAACGGTATTAAACATGTTTTATCCCCAGTATATCACCCAGCCAGCAATGGCCAAGCCGAGAGTTTTGTAAAAATAGTAAAAAAGGGGCTAAAGGGTATTATTGTGGACGGATTTAATAAAAGGTCGCTTCACGAAAAAATTAATAAATTTTTATTTGATTACCGGAATTCAAAACATAGCACCACTGATCAGTCGCCTGCGGAATTGGTATACGGGCGCGCGTTACGCTCGAGGCTGGACTTATTAAACCCCGTCACGCCTTCACCCTCGTCCACGGACCTCACTCGTACGGTCGAACGTAAACAGTTCTCACAGGCTAAGCATTACAAAGGAGTACAACGTACAGAGTTTAAGGAAAATGATAGCGTATGGGTAACTAAAAATAGGGATACTAAAAAATTCTCTTGGATAAAAGGAATTATTAAAAAGAAAATCGGACATGTTATGTATGTGGTATATGTGCCAAATTTGGACAGTGAAATCACCAGACATATCGACCAGATTAGACCACGAATATCTTCGGCGGCAAGCGACGACCAGACCTGGGACCCGGACGTGATACCAGACGTATCACCACCGGCTGCAGTCCACTGCGATGCTGTCTCAAAACCAGAAAGGGAAGGAGAATCGGCACGGGAGCCCGGGCAAGAAGAGACGCCCGCGCCGGTAGACCGCCGAACGTCACCGCCGCGCGCTGGCAACGTCGCGCGCAGGCGACGGGAAATAAGTCCGATTTTCTCGACACCGATATCGGATCCGACACACGATCACGACAGTGATATATCAATATAATTAGATGATAAGATGTAGTTTTAATTGTGTTTCTTAGCCTAAGGGGAAGGGATGTTATATAGATGTCTTAGTGCGGGCTGCGACCCGCAACACTTGAATCTATTTAGAATAAATCAGTGTGCTACCGACCGGCTTGATTGATTGACGTGTACCGACGTCCTCCCTTTACCCGCGATACTTAACAATCCGCAGGAGTTTGAGTATTGTTTTACTACTCTTAGTTACTAGATTATAATGCTTTACGCTTTGGAGTGTTAAAGAAAGTAATATACATGTGTTCAGCGTATTCTTTTCAAAAAGTTCACTCAAACTTCAAATGATTGATATCATGATGATACTAAATAATAATTTGATTATAAACCTTCATCCAGTAGGCGAGTCGCGAAACTTAAGTGGAAATGGGTGGGATCATTCGAAGGTCATTGGGGTGCCAAGGTCCTGGAGTGGCGACCACGCACCGGGAAGTGCAGTGTTCGCAGACCCTCCACTATGTGGACCGGCGACATCAAACGAGTCACAGGGAACCGCTAGATTCAGGCGGCCCAAGACCGTAGCCTATGGATGTCCATGCAGGAGACCTTTGTCCAGCATTGGACGTCTATCGGTTGATAAAGATTAAAGAAGAAGAAGATAAACCTTCATAAGCACTTGTGCCGTTATTCCAGTCCCATGATGTGGAATACAATTTTGGCTTAATACTTATTTAAGAGTTTGGATGTGAACAATAGAATAGAATAGAAATATTTTCATTCAAATAAAGTTTTTTTACAAGTGCTTTTGAATCGTCGTCATCGACCACCACCACCACTGGTTCGGAATGCTTTGCCTGCCGAGAAGAACCAGCAAGAATCGAGGCGGTTACGGTTGCTCTTTTTAAAACAAGTTTACAATATAATAAACAAGTTTATAATATACTATGCTATGTATGCAGTGTTTCCACAATGAGAGGAAGTTCCAAAAATGCATACTACTTACAAATTCAATACATATTAAGATTTGCAGACAGAAAGTAGTCCCATTCCCGCCGGCGGCACCCGTTCACGAGCATGACGCATGACCCAGCCGTTGCTTCGCTCAGCCATATTTGAGGGAACGTAACAACACCACCACATCAACCAGAAATGTTTAAAGAGTGCGTGACATACTTAGGCTACCCATTAGTACCCAGGTTACAATAGCTGAAACAGTGTGTGATTATATTGCCAACTCTATCTTTCAAGTAAAATATAGTATCGCAAACGCAGGCAACCTATTCCGCACAAACGCGTCACCCTGAGGCAAAGTTAACAGGAGGCGAGTTAATACTGAAGATTGTGATTATCACGTTAAGGCTGCGACGTTAGATGCTAACGCCGATCTGCAGGTTAGCGCTTATTTATCAAATCAACGGCTAACAGCCCGCAATCTGCGCTGAGCACTGCACGGAGTTATGGCGGAATTATACTGCTCACTGACTCGCTGTAATTGGAGTAAATGGGGAATAAAATGATAACGTACATACTAGATTATAATGTAGTCAACTTGCCCGTACAAAACAGCAAATATATGTTTTTGATACTGTACTTACTACGTTACATTCCCTCAAATATGGTTGAGCGAAGCAGCGGCTGGGTCATGCATCGTGGTCGTGAACGGGCGCCGCCGGCGGGAATGGGGTTGCTTTCTGTCTGCTCATCTTAATACGTATTGAATAATTGTAAGTAGCATGCATTTTTGGAACTTCCCCTCATTGTGGAAACCCTGGATACATAGCATAATATCTACTGTATTGTAAACTTGTTTTAAAAGGAGCAACCGCCGAGTATCTCGCTGGTTCTTCTCGGCAGGAAAGGCATTCCGAACCAGTGGTAGACTCATCGACGATTCAAAAGCACTTGTAAAAAAGTTTATTTGAATTTCTATTCTATTCTATTCTATTCTACCTCCTGGACGTATCGGTCTGAAAAGCATATAGATAGCTGTTATGACTTTGGCATCCACTAAGAAAAGATTTTTAAAAATTCAACCTCTAAAGGGGTAAACAACTTAAACTATCTCAACAAAGCAAACAACTCGGAACTAAGTTAATGCGTTTAACGTAGCTTAACTTGGAACTGAACATTAATCAGGTAATATTCATAAAGACAACAAATGAATTGCCGAACACCAGTCTTATCCGAACAGCATAAGGGATGCTTAGCTAATACGTTACACGCACTGAGGCACTGAGTCCCTCGCGGCAAGTTATACCGTGGCTATACCTGCGCGGCGCATGCGTGCATCACGCGGCGCTGCCGCATGCATCACGGATGTTAAGGTGGAAGACACGATTCTGCCCGCGAAATTCAAATTTAATTTGGTTTTTCGCAATTTGTAAACTAATGCGACAAAGTAGGCTTATGGCCTTCTAATTGCGCCAGTGGAATTATAATCTTCACAGGTTTACATAAAAATCTTTACTTGAAAGTGACCAATTTAAGAAATTAACCAAAATACTGAGTTGGACGTGAGTTACTCACAAATTAGTCGATATTTTGATTAATTTCTTAAACAGGACACTTTCAAGTAAAGATTTTTATATAAACCTGTGAAGATGATACTTCCATTGTCGCAATTAGAATGCCATAAGCCTACTTTGACGTATTAGTTAACAAATTGCGAAAAACCAAATTAAATTTGAATTTCGCGGGCAGACCCGTATATTCATCCTTAAGCCCAGCTCTTAACGGCTACCGGTTGGAGACAGCCCACCACTCATACGCACGGTGACCACACCATACACAACTGTTCGAGGAAAGGGTCGGTAGAAAAATACTACTGCTCTTTTTTCGAAAATCGTTTAAAAAGGTAGCCTAAGTTACTCCTTATAACATCAGCTATCTGCCAGTGAGTGTCCCGTCAATATCGCTCCAGCCGTCAAAGAAACAAAAGTACACAAAAATTTTAAAAAATAGTTTTTTCTTATTAGTATAGTTACATCGGATGGCATTTTCCAGCGTCTCGGAAAAAATAGGGTGTGAAAAGTAAATTCCATTTACTTCCATTTTCAATATTGCGGTGTTATTGATAGAATTGAGATCATAATAAGTTAGTAAAACTAAAAAAAAGTAACGATGCCATGGGCTTCTATTCACACCCTATTTTTTCCGAGACCCTGGAAAATGTGAAAAGTGTGTTTGTTGGTTTGTCCTTCAATCACGCCGCAACAGAGCTACGGATCAACGTGATGTTTTGCATGGGTACAGTTGAGAACCTGGAGAGTGACATAGGCTACTTTTTATCCCGGGAAATCAAAGAGTTCCCGAGGGATTTTAAAAACTAAATCCACGCGGACAAAGTCGTAGGCATCCGCTAGTGAGACATAAATATTTTCTGACATAAATCCGACTCATTTTAATTATTTTATATTCTTCTCTGAGCTGAGTGGGAGTGCCATCTACATCTATAGATACCACTTAAAATCAAAATCAATTTATTTGTTGAAAAAGGTAGGTAAATAGGTAGGTAGGTAAATAGGTAAACAGGTGTTAGTTTTGTTTTTAGTAGGTAACACTATTTCATGCCGTAAGGCGTACAAATTAACTTATAAACTAAAAATTAAGAAATATTAGTGTATCAATCATTATTGTAATTACTGTGGACGTATGTTATAATAATTTAAAATAATAATGTAATATCTATATCTATATAAATAAAAATGAATGTTGGTAAGCGCATAACTCAAGAATGGATGGACCAATTCGGTTAATTTATTTTTTTGTATGTTCCTTAAGTTCCACGGAAGGTTTTAATACAAAAAAAAAAACTAAATTCACGCGGACGAAGTCGCGGGCATCAGCTAGTAGACTAATAAAACTAACTAGAATGTCCCAGTTTCATGTTCCTAAGTGGTGTTTATCTTACTAATAAAGTATGGGCTATTTGATGAAGTGAAAATTTAGTGATGTGATAAAGCAAGCCGCATACAGAGGCCGAGCGGACGGCGCGCGGCGACCAACCAACGGTGCCCATCACACATGCCACTGTAGCGGTGTTTAGTGTCCGTGAGAGATATACGATGGATTCGCTAATTTACTGCCCACATTGTGTTGGGGAAAGGGGACGTCGAAGGCTCAGCACTTCGACAAAGACACAGTTATAACTTACTAGCCGATGCCAGCGACTTCGTCCGCGGGGAGATAGTTTTGAAAATCCCGCGAAAACTCTTTGATTTTCCGGTATAAAAAGTAGCCTATGTCACTCTCCAGGTCCTCAACTATACCCATGCAACGTCACGTTTATCCGTTACTCTGTAGCTGCATGATTTAAGGACAAACCAACAATAGAACACGCTTTCGCCTTTATAATATTAGTAAGTAGGTAAGGTCTAGTTAGACTAGTAGTTTTTTTCACGACTTCGTTCGTTATCCTAAATATCCCATGGGAACCTTATGCTACTCTTCAGGTCCACAATATATGATCCGTAGCTCTGTTGCTGCGTGATTGAAGGACAAACCAACAAATGCTCTTTCATCATCATCATTAGCAACCCATCAACGGCTCACTACTGAGCGCAGGTCTCCTCTCAGAGAAGGGTTATAGGCCATAGTCCACCACGCTGACCCAATGCGAATTGGCGGACTTCACACACCTTCAAGAACATTATGAAGAGAACTCTCAGGTGTGCAGGTTTCCTCACGATGTTTTCCTTCACCGTTGAAGCAAGTGATATTTAATTGCTTAAACGCACTTGACTCTGAAAAGTCAGAGGTGTACCCGGGATCGAACCTGCGACCCTCCGAATAGGAGACCACAGTCCTAACCACTAGGCTAATGCTCTTTCATATTGTACTAAATCTTACTAAAATATAATAATTATGTTAGTGTTTGTTTGTTAATTTATTGGTTTATCTTTCAATCACACTGTAACAGAGCTACAGATCTTCGTAATTTTTGGCGTGATAACGTCTTATAAATCGATGAACACCGGCTGCACGCACGAAAAAGTGTCACATTCCGCCTGAGCCTGCGCGTGCAAGCGAGAGCGCAGAACAAGCGATAGAGAGGCACGATCTGCCCAAGCGTTGGCTTGTGCCGCCCGCCAGTCTTCGTCAATGTTTCAGACGTTATCACGTAAAACTATCGTCCGTGAACCGACTTTACAGACAAACAATTTTTTTGCATTGGTAAAGGACCTGGAGAGTGACATAAACTAATTTTTATCCCGGGAAATCAGAGAGTCCCCACGGGATTTTATCCACGCAAACGAAGTCGCGGAACTTAGCCAGTTTATAATATTAGTAGGGAATAGGGATTCATTCACATTCATCAAGTTTCACCGCGCGTGTTTTAAAAGTCCATTAAGTAAATTCCGGTAGTTATAATGAGCATTTAGAAAACAAATTAAATAAATAACTTGAACGACACTTGCCTTACTCAGACGCTTAGAATAACTATAAGTTATCACACCAGTTGAATAAGGTATTCGAATTTTTGTGTGGGAAATCCTCTACTGTTAATATTTTATAATCAACTTTAAGACATAACATTCTTTTTAAGTAGGTATGTACTATGTAGTACCCTAACGATTTTATTGATTAAACTAGCTAATACCCGCTATTTCGTCCGCGTGGATTTAGTTTTTAAAATCCCTCGGGAACTCTTTGATTTTCCGGGATAAAGAAGCCTTTGTCACTCTTGTGGCTCTTAGGACAAGTCATGACTCTACCACCGGTTCGGTCCTCAACTATACTCATGCAAAAAAATCACATCGATCCGTAGCTCTGTTGCGGCGTGATTGAAAGACAAACCAACAAACAAACACACTTTCGCATTTATAATATTAGTATGATACTTTTTCTTGTGGGGAAAGGAAAGTGCTTACAATTATGAGATCTAGGAACCTACAAGGATAAGTCGAAAATATTATAAGCCTTGATTAAGCGGCGATCTCACCTGCTGATAAGTGAACTGATGATGTAGTCTTAGATGATAGCGGGCTAACTGGGACAGGGTAAATATGTCAGTGTAAATAACAATTTAGAATTTATTTAGAACTAGCTGGTTCCCCCACCTAAATTTGCGTGGATTTAAATTTTAAAAATCCCATTGGAACTCTTTTATTTTTCGGGGTAAAAAGTAGGCTCACTCTCCAAGTCCTCAAGTTCTATACCCGTGCAAAAAAATCACATCGATAAGTAGCTCTGTTGCGGCGTGATTGAAGGATAAAACAACAAACTAACAAACACTTGCATTTATAATATTAGTATTATTAGTAAGGGTAGTAAAAATATACGTCATATATGGTGTTACAATATTTTAGTCTATTACCATGTATGGCGTCCCATGGCAGGTAAAGATGTTTTTTTTTGCATAGTGCAAACTTCAATTCATCACACATTAAACTCACACCCCTAATCTGATTCTAGACGCCATCGTACCGGAACGCTAAGCTGCTTGGCGGCACGTCTTTGACGGTTTGGTAGTAAACTTAGTAGCTAACTAGCCATGGTCAAATCGGTATATTGTAAATTTCCAAATTGAACCCGAGACCTCTCACTCATAAGACAATAGCACCCACCACTGCGCAACGGGGGTCGTCAAAAGTCCATCTAAAATCAAGCATAAAAATTCAACCCCTTAACAAAACAAAAAGTAAAAACAGTCCCATACCTGCGCTTTAATACAATTAGGAACTACCCCCGTAGTAAATTAGCCGGCCGGTCGTGTCTGCTGCGAGCTAAGCTAATAAATCAGGCTAATAAAATCGCGGCCGAAGCCTCCTAATAGCCGTTTTGTCACAAATATAGCGATAAATCTCCTTTCTACCCCGACCCTCGCCGCGGTATAGCTCTATAGGTTAAAACTAAGGGTTAGTGAATAAGGTGGCTTTGTGAGTAGGTAGATTAAATGGCGCTTGCTTAATGCGGTGGCTTTGTGGTTAGATTTAATGGCTCTTGCTTAAACTGCGAAATTATCCGCAGAAATATTTGAATGTAATGTGTACCAATTGACTGTGTACCAATTGGTTAGCTTATAGCCTTAGGTATACGTCTGTAGATCATGAGGTCCAGGATTCGAGATCCAGGTGATTCCAGAAAAAGTTTTCAGGGTTGTTTGTCACCCACCAACTAACGTTGTGAGAAAATACCTGTTAAAAACATGTCAGGATAACTCTGCCTCAAGTCTGAGCCAAGTCAAAGGCGTACGTAGGAACATAAACAGACTCAGACTTTGGTATAATCGCGGCGTATAAATCAGTGAATCTCGAGACCTTCCGTCGACTCAAAATGGATCTGAAACAAAAGCTTTAAGATTTGAGACAACCAGAAACTCGATACACGGAAGAGTGTTCCGCGCACACCACCAAAATAATTATCGGAAGGACCTAGGGCTGCCACGCCTTTTTTTTAATCTAAATTCTAAATAAAGAAACTTTAGTTTTTTCGATAAAAAATTTCAATTAGGAGGAAAATAGCTGATTTTCTTCCATAATTTTTACGAGTAAGTTATGAGCAATCAAAGTTTTTTGCCTCCATCCACAGTATTAAACGTCATTGACATTGTGATTCGTCCATATATACCTAACCCAAGGCATAAGGGCTCATAGAAACGACTTCAGTGTCTAGATAGGCGGACTACAAGAATGCAGTTTGGATGCAGTTGACAGTTGTCCGCGTGTAGTCCGTGGTTAGTCCGATCTTTAATTGGTTTGATCGTAATAGTTAACTGTGACATTAGCATCAAAGTAAAATGAACCATAATAGTATCGATTTAAAGTCGCAAATTCAATACAGACGATTATAATTTGGAGCGTTTTCGTTACGTAAACATATAAGAATACATACACGAAATTGAGCTCTAACTCAATATATTAGTTCTAGTACATAAAACTACGCAGTTGCGATGCAGCGGTGTTCAACTACATCCAAAATGCAATTTTACAGTCCGCGTGCTGTCCAAATGCAGTCCGTCTGCAAAACGTACGTACAGACTTACCTTTACCGTCAGCACAATAAGCAATGCAACCAGAAGTCGGCATACAGTTAACTTTTTATATGAATTATAATAAATTAACAATTAGGAATATTTCGTTCCAAATCCAACATCACATGCACTGTTTTTTTTTACTTTGTGTATAATTTTGTACTTATCTATATTTTACTTGCATTTCCACTGTAAAAGACGTAACAACTAGGTATTAATTAATTATTTACTTATCTTTTCTGCGGCTCAACCCTAGGACAAAGTGAACTCAGCGGGCACTCTATTTTGTTCATTTTGTCTATGCTAAGAATACCTACGTTTTGAGTCATTAGAGTAAAGCTCCACGCGGTCTCTACTACCAGGTGGTCTATAAACTATTGTTCTTTGCAACTTAGTGGATTTAAATCCACTCAGTTCACAAATCTCCCTCATGAATATTCATAGGCGCAATGCGCCAAGGGATTGAGTGATTGAATTGATGGCAGAGGGGTGCAGGTGCCGCATTCAGACGTTTGTTTATATGAGTATCTAGTATTTACTGACTACTAAATATATACCTAACTAGCAGTTGCCCTCGCGACTTCGCCTTATCGTCTTCGAATTAGGTTCTTTGAAAATCTCGTGGTTAACTGCTGGTTTTACCGGGATAAAAAAAACAAATATTCAACCTTTATTTAAACCTTTTAGGGGAAGAATTTTCAAATTACTTTGAAATGCGTACTTCTTTGTTTTTAATCATTCCTGGATATAACTTGTACGTGGGTAGAATTTTCAAAAACTGTGAAACACGTACCTTATTGTTTTTAATTAAAATCCAAAATACCAAGGTTCATATACACTTTTTTCATACAAAATTGAAAAATGGCGGACTTTCATACAAACTATCAACCCCTATTTAACACCTTTAGGGGTAGGATTTTCAAAAACTGTGAAATGCGTACTTTACCAAGTTTCGTGGATATAAGTTAAAAAATTACGGACTTTCATACAAACTTCCATCCCCTATTTAACCCCTTTCGCGATAGAATTTACAAAATCTGTTAAACATGTTGAAATTTAACAACTCTTTCATCATCATCATCATCTCAGCCTGCGGACGTCCACTGCTGAACATAGGCCTTTCCCAGAGAACGCCACCACACCCGGTCCTCAGCCTTCCTCATCCAGCCACTTCCCGCCACCCGCTTTATATCGTCGGTCCAACGTGCTGGAGGGCGCCCCACACTACGCTTACTAGTTCGCGGTCTCCACTCTAGAACTTTTCGGCCCCATCGGCCATCGCTTCTACGACAAGCATGGCCTGCCCACTGCCATTTCAGCTTGCTAATGGTTTGGGCTATGTCGGCGACCTTGGTTCTCTTGCGGATCTCTTCATTCCGAATCCTGTCCTTAAGAGAAACTCCTAACATAGCCCTCTCCATAGCTCTCTGAGTGACTTTAAATTTGTGGATCAAGCCTTTTGTTAGTGTCCACGTTTCAGCGCCATAAGTGAGGACGGGAAGGACACATTGATTGAAGACTTTCGTCTTCAGGCATTGAGGTATTGACGATGAGAAGACCCGACTTAATTTTCCAAATGCCGCCCAGCCCAGCCGTATCCTTCTGTTGGCTTCTTCGTCGAAATTGTTTCTACCCAGTTGTATGATCTGGCCAAGGTAGTTGTACTCTGAAACAATTTCGATTCCAACATTTTCGACGTTCACGGGTATCGGGACAACATGTTGATTGAACATAACCTTGGTTTTGTCCATGTTTATCCCAAGACCAACTCGTCTGGAAGAGCGGCTTAGGCTATTCAGCATCTGTTCCAGATCTTCTGGAGTCTCTGCCAGGATAACCACATCGTCGGCGAACCGCAGGTGTGAGATGTATTCGCCATTTATATTAAAGCCTCGTCCTGTCCAGTCCAGCGTTTTGAAGAGGTCTTCTAGAGCACTATTAAACAGTTTTGGGGATATTACATCCCTCCTTATTAACAACTCTTTAAATTTAATAAAAAACAAAAATACAAAATTTCATCACACACTTGAAAAATAGCTCGAAGAATAAAGGACTGTCATAAAAACTTTCAGCCCCTATTTTATCCCTTCGGAGGTAGAATTATCAAAAAATATAAAATATTTACTTCTTTATTTACAATCAAGAGCCAAAATACCAAGTTTCATACACATAACTTGAAAAATGAAAAACTATCATACAAACATTCAACCCCTATTTAACCATTTTGGGGGTAGAATTTTCAAAAACTGTAGGTAAAATACGTACTTCTTCATTTTTAATCATAAGCCAAAATACCAAGTTTCATAAACATAACTTTAACCTTTGGGGTAGGGAGTCTCGATTCGCGCAACCGCGCAAGGTGCCCTGTCACAAATATTATAATAACTTGAAAAATTATTGAAGAACTCGCGAAAAAGTGTCGTTAAAGTGTTAAAATAGTGCTAAATCGTAAGAATAAACATTATCTCAACGTTAACATAAAGGAAAATTAAATAAACAGTGATCCAAAAACTTATGTGAAGCTGGAAGCACAGTGACTTTTAAGTATGAAATGAAATTGAAGTATTATAAAATTTTCTTACAAAGCAATTTGCGAAATGATAGTGTCGTGAAAGTGTTAAAATTGTGCTAAATCTTAAGTATAAACATTATCTCAACTTTATACTATTTAACAAAAGACTTATCATCATAATAAAACTCCATATTGCTTAGTTTTATGAACATGCAAGCAAATCGTGACTCGTCAAATAAAATAAAAAATATACCCTCACAAACGACAGCAATAAAAAATTTGAAGCGCCTGCTAATATTTTAAGGCAATAACGCTCATTTACATTTTTGCTGATGCAATTACATCAGATCTCCAAGACGAGCACAAAAATACCAGCATAGTGATTACTTACCAGCATTTTGAATACTCACCGGTTTGTTATATATATATTATATATATATATTATATATATATATATATATATATATATATATATTATTATTGTTTTGTGGTATTTTACTCATCAAATCTGATAGTGGACTTTGTGGTGCCAGTGGCGAGCGCCTGAACTCTTAACATGTCGTCTGACTCTTCCACTATAACCAGTCGAAAGTCGACCGCGAAAATAGGCTCGCCGTCGAAACAAATAAAACGATTGGCCACCGCGGTCCGGAAAGCAAACCGGAAAGCGGGAACGAAGACAACTCATACGGTGGCGGCGGGAAGGCGTCCCACAGAAGCAGTTGACGCCGGTTCCGTCCGATCCCTAACAAGAGCTGACGATAAAAGCGAGTCTGCTTCAGCAATATCGGTGAAATTCGTCTAAGATGGTAGCGGGCTAACTTGGCATGGGCAAAACTAATGTAAATTACTATATCCCCAATCGGTTTACACACGCCATAGTGCTGGAGTAGTTCGCCGTCGTAGTTCGAAGACCTGATGGTAGCTTAGGTCTAAAAGTGCTGGAGTGTCGACCCCACACCTGTAAGCGCAGCGTTGGCACTGACAAATCCCCCACTAGGTGGACCGACGACATCAAACGAGTCGCAGGGAGCCGCTGGATTCAGACGGTGCAAGACCGAAGCAAGCAAGTGCAAGCCTTTGGAAGTCCATGCAGAAGACCTTTGTCCAGCAATGGACGTCTATCGGTTGATAGAAGAAGAAGATTGTTCGTGCCGGGAAACGATTCAGAGTCGCCTTTCTTACACGTAATTCTACAATGCCCATCGCCGCGTCAGCCATCTGGGAGGTCATCAAAAGACTCAGCCTTTACAGCGCATATACATATACAGTATGTTGTGGTCAGTGTTGTCACAGCTAAGACAGTTGCTGGTGTTGTTGCAGCAACCCGACGAGCTGGCCAAGTCGGTGAAGCTGACGTCCCGCGAGCGGCGCTTCATCAAGTTCGCGAGCGTGGAGCACGGCGGGCAGCTGTACATGACGCCGCAGGACTTCCTCGAGTCCGTCGTCGAGCAGGAGCCCAGGCGTGAGTCCACTCCACGAGTCATCATCGTCACCACCCATCGACGGCTCACTGCTGAGCTCCTTCCTCGTTCCTAATGCGCACCGCAAGGAATGCCCTTCCAGCTTCCGTTTTTCCAACTAAATATAGCTTGGGTATCTTTAAATCCAGATTATATAGGCATCTTCCAGGCAAGCGCGCACCATCTGAGGCTGCATCACTAACCATCAGGTCAGATCGAAGTCAAGCGCTAGTCCATATATTAAAAAAAAAAAGAAATAAGGCCCACCACGCTGGTCCAATGCAAATTGGTAGATTTCATACACCTTTGAGAACATTATGCAGAAATCTCAGGCAGGTTGAAGCATGTATTATGTCCATTTAACCGGCGCAGTTTTTTGATGAAAGATATCTTCATTGCTCGATTCCCCAATTTCACGATCTCCGAGTAACGTCTTAATGTTTTGGAACTCCGTCCAATTTATTCCCCAGTAAAACGTCATTCTGTCTCGTCTGTTGCAGCTCGCTTGAAGCGCCGCATCCTGACGGCCAAGGAGATCGAGCAGCTCCGCGACCAGGTGCCGCCGCTGAAGAAGGGCTCGCCGCAGATGTTCCGCAACATGAGGGACAAAGGTGAATGGTTTAAAAAAGCATATTAGTCATGCTGAACCTGATTTACATTCCCCTGTGCCCTCCGAATAAACGTAAACCTTGTGTTAAGAGTGAGCAAGACAACAGGGCATCGGTAGACATTGAACTGTCCACCTTTTGGTTTTCAGTTGGCACTACTTTGACCGTTGGGCTAGTGACAGAGAGGCTACAAATGTTGTTAGATATAATATAATGTTAAATGACACAGTCTTTTCCTAATTGATATTGGCAACTTTTCTAGATGTTGTAGACATGTCTTCTAAACAGTATGGATTTTGGTTAAATTTTATTAATCATTCCAGGTGTTCAGTATTCTTCCTTGATTATACTTTTACTATATTTTGTCTTCTATCTTTATAACTGTCATCCCCTTATTTCTTTCTCTTTTTACTTTTTCCTCCTAACAATTAATTCGCTTTCTTCTTTTCAGGAATCATATCTTACACAGAGTATTTGTTTCTGCTCTCAATTTTAACGAGTGAGTAATATCATTTACTTATTTCTAAATTACACTTAGTTTAGTCTAATTTAGTTTTTACTATCACCAATTTTTATCTATGTTTCATAAAGTTTCCTTTACATTTAATTCTATTCCTATCTTCTTAAATTCATAATATGCTTTATTCATATAGATTTTTACGTTTTTTTCCTCACGTTTCAGAACCAACTTCTGGCTTCCAAATAGCTTTCAACATGTTCGACACGGACGGAAACCAAAGAGTGGATAAAAATGAGTTTCTAGTCGTAAGTAGATTCTATTCTTCTTCTGATTCCATTACATCAAGTGTTCCTTTATAGTTTACTGTGGATTTTAGAATTAGATTAATGCGCCCGTCAGTAGTTGCACAATGTCAAACATAAACGGCCACTTCTATTCTTACCACAAATCCTTTCATTAAAGCCACTCTTAAGATATATATTTATCACATACGTACACTTATACTAGTAGTATTGCACTGTTTTTTATTATCATCGCCATTAATATACAAAATTCAAAATGCTTGGAAATGCTCAACTTTTTTGTTAATTTCAAAAAAATGTATTTTTCTTTCTTTCAAAACCATTTTAAAGTTTATTCCGTGGATATTTTGGATTTTGTATATTGTAATGGTCAACATTATAGTATGTATTCTATGATTTCATATCTTCCAGGCAATTTTTGAGTTATTTTTCAATTAATTTTGTTGTGAGCACTATTTTGTACCCTGCACTCATTAGATCCAGCGCTTGCTCGGGGGCTCGCTCAAGGAGCGCAAAGATCTGGACGTTAACAGCGAGAAAGCAGTGAGTCTGTGTGTTTAGGGATAAGCTTCGTGTTAACTACAATTTTAACCGCAGTTTTGCAAATATCTTTATGTATGTGTTTAACTGTGATTTATCTGTCCAGTAAGTAACTATGATATCACTTCTAAAATATTTAAACTCTACATCGGTATCAGTGGATGGATACCGAAGGGTTGTTCAACATCGTTTGTAACATTCGTTACACTACATAATTATGTACTAGTAGTGTTCAGTGTCAACTCATCGTCAATCAAAAGTTTTGGAATCGTTTTTAGAATTGTCTAGTAGGTCTATTTTCTGTATATATATTTTAATTCATGTTTTACTTTAATGTGTTTTATAATATATTTTTTTATTCACTTCTTACTACATACCTACTATGTCTTATATTATTAGTATGTTGTTTTTTATACCTGGCCTTAGGATTATTTTTATTTTGCAATTAAGCTGTGCTATCTGTATTTCCTTTAAGCTATTAACGAAAAGCAAATAGGTTTTTTATAAAACAATGAAACATTTGTTTTGTAAAAACCAATGAATGAGCTCCTTTAAAACGGACAGAATTTAAGCGATTACCTGGTAGCTTTAAGGAAATACAATGGCATAGTTGAATGGCCGTCATTTAAGCCACTCCAGCCTTTAATCGTGTACCCTCTGCGTAATATTATAGCTGCTTGCCTTAGTGTCGACCAACAGTCTGCGGGACAGGCTCGAGCACGCCCAGGCAAACAAAAAGCCTCCACAGCTGACCACAGTAAGTCGCTGCATCGGTCTGCGATGTGCGCTGCTTGGTTTAACCTTTTTCGCTTTGTGCATTAATTCTGGGCGAAGAGCCTATAGTAACACTTCGTTGTGTCTATTCTCTTTCCACGATAGTTGTCACTTGAAGTTTTGGCTAGAGCTAGACTAGATGGTGCTGTAGCTGATCAAAGACAGAATTTTTTTAATAATATTTCTTGGCATTTTGTATTGTTTTTTTAGCATTTAAAACATTTATTAAGTGACAACTAATAATGACAACTATCGTTGAAAGATAATAGACACAACGAAGTGTTACTTGGCTACAGGGGCTGGTTTTGTAATTATCTACTTGTGCTATCTTTCGTTATCTTTGACTATTTAACCGACTTCAAAGTTTGATATCCTGTGAGTATTTAGTTGGTTAAATACTCAAAGCATGGAATCAGGCAGTGTTTTATTTTTAGGTGTCCCAAGTTGAACTAGACTTAGAACTAGTAGTGTTATGAATCTTAATATTTTCTAATCAAGTTCTTTAAGTTCTGTAAGAATGGGATTTCTTAAATAACCAGATCAATATCTTTTCTTGGGTATACAGTACACCATATTTCCTTGGGCTTTATTTACTTTTATAAATAATGCCTCGATTTTTTAAGTGTTTAACTACAGATTATGCTTTTGTTTTGGTTGTAAATAATGGTAATTGTCTTCTAATTTGGGCTATTTTGCAAAATAACAATAATAACTTTCATCATCACCATCATCAGCAACCCATCAACGTCTCACTACAGGTCTCCTCTCAGACAAAGGTTATAGGCCATAGTCTACCACGCTGGCCCAATGTGAATTTGCGGACTTCACACACCTTCAAGAACATTATGAAGAACTCTCAGGTGTGCAGGTTTCCTCGCGATGTTTTCCTTCACCGTTGAAGCAAGTGATATTTAATTGCTTAAACGCACTTGACTCCAAAAAGTCAGAGGCGCGTACCCGGGATCGAACCTGCGACATAGGAGACCACAGTCCTAACCACTAGGCTATCACAGCTTCAATAATAATAACTTTATTCTTATCTAATATAGCTTTAATGTTAAAACTTTGGACTTAATTTTTACTAATTACAAAAATAATTTACTCAATAAATAAACTCTTTTTTTATAATTTCTACGCTCGTATTGTTGGACACTCATTTACTTTTCATACATTGCTCAGTGCTCATACTTAAAAACAGGAATAATAATATAAAACAGCTCCAAATTATGTTATTAATAGTAACTCAATCGTAAAGAAAGTATTCCAAATAACAGATTCAACTTTTTTCCATACTTATTAATTTTATAATTTAGAAGTATTTGCAATTTATAACCCCCACAAAAAACAAAATAAAAGTGTTAAACAAACTATGTTTAAATAGGTATCAAATTATTAAATAATTGGCTCTACATCAACGCCTAACGAAGACAGATTTCAATATATTGATCTCAAACTACTCCAAATTAAACTGATATTTAAACTGAAGATCAAGATGAAGCATGTATTCGCAGATGGAGAAGATCTTCAGTTACGCGTGGAGAGGCAAGCGCGGGATAACCGACGAAACTGCGGAGGGGAAGCTTCAGGACAACTACGTCGACGACCAGGGCTTGCAGAGGAGGCACAATGTTGACACTTTGTTACAGGTAAGTTACCAATACCTATAATATTAGAAACTGGTCTCTAAGGACACGGAAAACAATGTTGTCATTTTATCTATTGAAAATTAAAAATTTATGGTTATTGCAGGTACATTTTTTCGGTAAGAAAGGCACAAACGATCTGAAGTTTGACGGTTTTCGTCAGTTCATGGAAAACTTGCAGACTGAAGTTCTGGAGCTGGAGTTCCATGAATTTTCTAAAGGTAATAACTTAATGTTTCAACAAAAAGATATTGTGACTTAACTGAAGCATTTGACTCTATCAATCACAAAAACTCGTGCATAAGTGCACTCATTGAAAGTAGCTTTTTTTGAATAATAAGTATTGTATATTTTTATAGTGTAATTAACAAAAGCTTATTTAAAAAACTCTTTAAGAAGCTAACTGGAAATCCCATTTCTGTAAAGGTGTTTTACAAGGAGGTCCTTTTCTACGTTTCTTTTTTCTTCTTTATATGAGTAAAACATCTATCCCGTTTAAGATTAATTGCGTATGTAGCAAAGTTTCAAATAACAAAACAAAATGTAAATGTATATCTACTATTGCATCATCATCTCCTTGTCCTTGTCGGCACAACATGTCTTGTAAGCCATATTGTAAGCGGTTCGGCATGAGATTTTACGACCGGCCGCCTGCCTGACGTCAACCACTGCTGCCAACCCTACTGTTTTAACAGTAGATTTACTGTTTTCACCTTGACATCCCTGTTTTCTGTTTTAGTTCGTATTTCTACTGTTTTTAGGTGATGTCGAATTTAGAACTGAAAAAAAAATCCATTTTTAAAACTAGAAACATATTTACACTAGCGGCACGCTATGATGGCCGGTTTGACACATTACAATAGTGATGTGGAATGTCAATTTATTCTCGAACAAAAAACAATTAAGTTTTGTTTTTGTACCTGATTAAATAGGTTTAATAAAACAAAAATGTATATGTTTATTTAATTTATTTGAACGAACTGAATATTTGAATGAAAATGAATATACATACTTTATATGCACACAAGAAACATATGAATACAAAAGATACCAAAAAAGGTGCCACAAAAGGCCATAATTAATCAGATTCCTCCATACTACTATTTTCACTGTCGTCACTGCTATCATCACCTACATTAATAATTATATGTTCGTTTTCTATAATATTATCTATTTTCACATCTCTTTCATAATCTTCCCTTATTAATTTAACAGTTCTATTCACAACCTTTTCCCAGTCTCCTTTAGTCACATGTTCACAAGCTTCTTCTAATAATTTTAGCATTTTTTTTGTGGTAAATGGGGGTTCTGTATTGTGTCTTGCAGCATATCCCTTAATTTGAGCCCACACCAACTCAATCGCATTATACTCACAATGGTAAGGCGGTAACCGTATAACTCTGTGCCCATGTTCTAATGCTATTTCGTCAATGACGTATCGGATCTTGGTTGGTTTGTTTTCTTTTAAAAGACGTACTAATTCCGCTTTTAACATATTCATGTTTGCATCTACGCCATTTTTACGAAGCCATGCGACGATATCAGCTTTCTTTTGGGATTGGGCAGGTGGCTTGTCAATTTGCATCGAGTGGTATGGGGCGTTGTCCATAATTATAATAGATGGTTCAGGGAGGCTACACAACATTGAGGTAAACCATTCAGTAAACTTTTCTCCATTCATGTCTTCATGATAGTCTCCAGTGGTTTTTGACGCAAAAGCCATGAGAGAACCTTCGACAAACCCGTTGATGGTTCCGGCGTGACAAATTATAAGTCGCGATCCTTTTCCTACAGGAACTTTGGAAGTAGATGCTGCTGTGTCATCGTTCCAAGAACGGCCTACAGTATGGTTAGCATTAAGCCATGTTTCATCCAAGAACACAACATTTTGCCAATTTTTGATTTCTTTCACTTGCCGTAAAAAAGTATACCTTGCCATCGCTATATCAAATCTTTCCATCAATATTTTGCGTTTGTTACATTTTTTGTATCGAAATCCAATGGTCTTCAAAATCTTCGTTAAAGAACTTTCCCCACCGAAGAATAATCCAGCTTCCTTCAGTGAATGCACCAACTTTTTTCTTGTTGGATACTCCTTCTGTAAATAGTAGCCGTAAACATGTCTTCGGATAGCATCGGCATCAAAGCTATCGATGCCTACGACTGGTTTTGCTCGTTTTCTCTTTTTTGGTGTGTGAAGTTTATTTTCTTCTGTGCCAGTCTCGCCATATTTTTTTTTAGTTATCCGTCTAACAGTTCGTTGTCCAATATTAAGCGCATCAGCTACGCGTTCAACCACTGACGTTATAGGTAAAATTGGCCCTCCATTTTGAGCTTCACGATCGAAATAGTTACGAAGGCGTATTACGAACTCACGTGTCTGACTATTTAGAACAGTTCTCTGCGTACGTTCGGTCATATCGACGAAATCCACAACAAAGGGCTTGAACAGAGTCCAAATTAACGAGCAAGGGTCAACAGTAATGCAGTATCAATATTTGAAATCCAAAGCCAGGTCAAAACTATATCACAATCGCATTGCACTGACAGTTTATACTTTTCGAAGCAACGTCAATTCGAAACTGCTTTGTTTTGCATTGAGCATTGACGCGAGTTTGCCGGAGGTAGTAGTTGTGCTAGCCAGCGATCCTATGTGACGATCGTATTAGATTCCATTTTTAAAAATTTTCAATTTAGAAAACCAAATGCCGAGTTGTGGTATATATCATATAAAAATAAAAATTTTACCTTTTGTATGAAACAGCTGATATTTTTTTGCGATTTCAGAGGTTTGTCCACATAGTGAAAATTGTTCATATTCACAAGTACATTCACCCCTTAAATGGTGCAAACTGATTTTTCTACACTTGTATACATTTTAGAAATCAATTTAATAAATAAATTTTGAGTCCTAAACCTAAAACTACATTCGATAAAATTTATGAATCTCTGCACATCACTATCGTCAATAAAGTAATACAATTATTTCCTTCAAAGTCGTTATCAATTAATACGGAACTTCATGAGCGGACAAACGTCAAACCGGCCATCATAGCGTGCCGCTAGTGTAGATATGTTCTTAGAAAGTACTAAATTAGCATATGTGGAAAAATTCTCGTTTGTTTTGGTCACAACTTACAAACCGCATTATAAATCCGTGCTTTCAGTATTTGTTGTTTAAATACACTATATAGTACATAATATACCAAAATTTCAAATTCCTAAGTAGTATAGTTTTTGAGATAGACCCCCGTAACAAAAGTGGTCTAAAACCGAAAACTTTGACGGCCCCCCATTTCTTCATTTTCTTAGCTAAAAAATAATAAAAAATATATTTGAACTCTACTTAATGAGTTCTAGACAATGACACCCCACATGCCAGGGTAAAAAAATTTTGACTCCTTTTCCCTGTATTGGAGGCCCCCTTTATTATTTTATTTTATTTTTATTATTTATTGTTATAGCGGCAATAGAAATACACAATATGTGAAAATTTCAACTGTCTATCTATTACGGTTTACGAGATACAGCCCGCTGACAGACGGACGGACGGACGGACAGCGAAGGCTTAGTAATAGGGTCCCGTTGGCACCCTTTGGGTACGGAACCCTAAAAAGAAATTCTATCAGTGTATTCAGAATGATAACTCGGTCCCATAGACTTGGGTCGGTCCATGGAAGTAGGATGACTAGTCGTAATTCCTAGCTCCATGTGTCTGACAGTAGATTTGATGTTTTGAAATTACTATTTTACTGTTTTCTGCTGTTTTTCTATGTTCCATTTGCTGCTTTTTGGTTTCCTGAGGTTGGCAACAGTGACGTCAACCCTCTTTGGGAATGCTTTTGTTGGTGGAAAGGATAGAACCGCCACCTTTCGGTTCAATAGGGTAGTGCTGGGATCCCCTTTTTTTAAATCTCCAGACTCCAGACTGTTTTATTTTATTATTTTTTTTTAATTTTTAAAAATAAGTAATTAATTTTATCGATAATAATAATTTCAATGAAGTAACGTGTTATTATTTATTTTAAATTATTGACATTACAAGATTTGATAAACAATTGACATATTAATTATTATTATATTATTTTATTATCGATATAATTAAATATGTACTGTGAACTATCCAATTTTTAAATTTAATTGTATAATTTTCTATTGTTATTGCACACCAGATTGGTAATACACTACGGCCAACAATCTTTTGTACCTACCATCTCTTGTATACTACTAGTGTATAATGCAATAAATAAATTCTGATTCTGATTCTGATTCTGACTCAAGGCTAGGCGTCGAACTCTGGACTGAACGTTTAATAGGGTTTTCCAATGGCTGATTGCCTTCGCAGGACACGAGACCATATCGGAGGTGGACTTCGCGAAGATCCTGCTGCGCTACACGTACCTGGACACGGACGAGTACGACATGTACCTGGACCGGCTGCTGGACCGCGTGCGCGACGAGCGCGGCATCACCTTCGACGAGTTCAAGACCTTCTGCCAGTTCCTCAACAACCTGGAGGACTTCACCATCGCCATGCGCATGTACACGCTCGCCGACCACCCCATCTCCAAGGGTGAGAACTTCCGCCATCAAACTTTTATTTTTGAAGTAAAACTTAAAAAAGTCAAGCGTGCCTAAAAAGGCACGCTTGACTTGGGGAGTTTTTTTTTTAATGTTTTGCACTCAGTTATCCTCTGACATGGTGTAAGAGACCTTTTTAATGCGAATTTTGCTCTGAATAGGTGCCAACTCACGATGATCGTGAAGTGGTGACGTTTGAAAATTGTGTGGGTAAGGGTTTTTTTTTGTTTAGTGTGAGTGGCACTGTCTTCAGTGGTCATGAGTGCTCCGTCAAACGTTAAAATAATAATAATAATGACTTAGGGAGTAAGCTGGTGAATGCGTTACGAAAAGTGTGATCGGGCGAGGCGAACGGAAGTTGAGAGGGAGATATAAGTTATTGGAGATAGAAAGAGAGAGAGTTACGTTTCGTATACTACTGTAGGGACAAGAGAGAGAGGTGCGAGCACACATTTTCTTTTTCTCTTTCTCTCATAGCCATTTGCGTTTCGTAAGTTTTACTCGTACTTCGGTGGTGTGGTCTAAAGCACACTCGTTTTTTTGATGTGAAACATCTATAGCGACGGGTCAGACTGACTGTCGTATGTATGTAGCAGTATGTATGTATGTAGTGCGAAACAGTGTTGTTTACTACGGTACACGTAACATCTGTCTTACTGAAAATAAATTTCGTTGTTCACATCTGCCAGGCGTCCCGCGGGCCGCTACGGCTCACAATTTATTTTCATCATCAGCCAAAATGCATCCTCCGCTGGACTCAGCCGATCATACCGTTATATATTGGGACCAAGTGTACACACTTGTTGGTGCTGCGCGCAGCGTTTTTGTAAACACGCACACTTGCGGTCGTTGCAGACGAGTTCCACCGCGCGGTGCGCATCTGCACGGGGCAGGCGCAGTCGCAGCACGTGGTGCGCACGGTGTTCGCGATCTTCGACGCGGACGGCGACGGCCTGCTCAGCTACAAGGAGTTCATCGCCATCATGAAGGACCGCCTGCACCGCGGGTTCAAGGTCACTGGCTTGTGTCCCCTCCCCTCCCCTCCCCTCCCCTCCCCGTCCCCCCACCCCCTGCACATCTGCACGGGGCAGGCGCAGTCGCAGCACGTGGTGCGCACGGTGTTCGCGATCTTCGACGCGGACGGCGACGGCCTGCTCAGCTACAAGGAGTTCATCGCCATCATGAAGGACCGCCTGCACCGCGGGTTCAAGGTCACTGGCTTGTGTCCCCTCCCCTCCCCTCCCCTCCCCTCCCCGTCCCCCCACCCCCTGCACATCTGCACGGGGCAGGCGCAGTCGCAGCACGTGGTGCGCACGGTGTTCGCGATCTTCGACGCGGACGGCGACGGCCTGCTCAGCTACAAGGAGTTCATCGCCATCATGAAGGACCGCCTGCACCGCGGGTTCAAGGTCACTGGCTTGTGTCCCCTCCCCTCCCCTCCCCTCCCCGTCCCCCCACCCCCTGCACATCTGCACGGGGCAGGCGCAGTCGCAGCACGTGGTGCGCACGGTGTTCGCGATCTTCGACGCGGACGGCGACGGCCTGCTCAGCTACAAGGAGTTCATCGCCATCATGAAGGACCGCCTGCACCGCGGGTTCAAGGTCACTGGCTTGTGTCCCCTCCCCTCCCCTCCCCTCCCCTCCCCTCCCCTGCCCTCCCCACCCCGTCTCACCACCCCGTGCACATATCTCTTACCTCAGTCTCATACCTAAGCGAAAAGTATTTCTCCCACCTGAGCGATCACTTTCTCTCCTACATAAACGAACACTTTTTCTTCTATTAGAGTGAACACTATTTCTCCCACCTGAGCGATCACTTTCGCTCCTACATAAACGAACACTTTTTCTTCTATCAGAGTGACCAATATTGCTCCCACCTGAGGGATCACTCTCTCCTACATAAGCGAACACTTTTTCTTCTATCACAGTGAACACTATTTCACCCGCCTGAGCGATCACTTTCTCTCCTATATTAACGAACACTCTTCTTTCAGAGTCAACACTATTTCTCCCACGAACGAACGCGTGGCGACACATTCATTCGAGGCACACGAACGAACGAGCGAACACTTTTTCTTCTATCAGAGTGAACACTATTTCTCCCACCTGAGCAATCACTCTCTCCTACATAAACGAACACTTTTTCTTCCATCAGAGTGAATACTATTTCTCCCACCTGAGCGATCACTTTCTCTCCTACATAAACACTTTTTTCTTCTATCAGAGTGAACACTATTTCTCCCATCTGAGCGATCACTCTCTCCTACATAAGCGAACACTTTTTCGTCTATCAGAGTGAACAAAATCTCCCACCTGAGCAATCACTCTCTCCTACATAAACGAACACTTTTTCTTCCATCAGAGTGAATACTATTTCTCCCACCTGAGCGATCACTTTCTCTCCTACATAAACACTTTTTTCTTCTATCAGAGTGAACACTATTTCTCCCATCTGAGCGATCACTCTCTCCTACATAAGCGAACACTTTTTCGTCTATCAGAGTGAACAAAATCTCCCACCTGAGCAATCACTCTCTCCTACATAAACGAACACTTTTTCTTCCATCAGAGTGAATACTATTTCTCCCACCTGAGCGATCACTTTCTCTCCTACATAAACACTTTTTTCTTCTATCAGAGTGAACACTATTTCTCCCATCTGAGCGATCACTCTCTCCTACATAAGCGAACACTTTTTCGTCTATCAGAGTGAACAAAATCTCCCACCTGAGCGATCACTCTCTCCTACATAAACGAACATTTTGCCATCAGAGTGAACACTGTTTCTCCAACCTAAGCGAACACTTTCTCTCCTACATAAACGAACACTCTTTCTTCTATCAGAGTGAACACTATTTCTCCCACTTGAGCGATCACTTTTTCTCCTATATGAATTAACACTTTTCTTCTATCAGAGTGAACACGTTTTCTCCTATCTGAGCGATCACTTTCTCCTGCATAAACGAACACTTTCTCTCCTACATAAACGAACACTCTTTCTTCTATCAGAGTGAACACTATTTCTCCCACTTGAGCGATCACTTTTTCTCCTATATGAACTAACACTTTTCTTCTATCAGAGTGAACACGTTTTCTCCTATCTGAGCGATCACTTTCTCCTACATAAACGAACACTTTCTCTCCTCCTTGAGCGAATACTTTTGTATTCTACCTGAGTGAACACTTTTTCTCCTACCTAAGAGTATCTGCACTTTTTGTTCAATTTTTACGTTAATGAGCTACTTAAGCCCTAAGCTTACTAAAACCCACAGATAACCCCCAGTAGATGCCGCATCATTGAATTGTTGTACGTAGTCGAGTTCACAAAATTTGGAGGAAAGCACGGGGTACGGGGAGCGCACCAGCTGCGCCGTGATTGGCCTATTCAAGGTCGCACTAGAAATGTACCGGAACATAGTGATGGACTGCATCAAAATCATCGAGCAATATTGTTAGTTGAAATAAAATGTACTTGCTGAATTTCTTTAATCAACAATACTAAAATAATTCCCTGGGGTCAAGAAAAAGGAAATGGTTTCCAAAATTTTAAAAAGTCACCGCCATATTGGAATTCTTTGTTATTGGACCGATTTCGTTCAAAATCGATATTTAGGCTTCCCTGGGGTCAAGAAAGAGGAAATGGTTTCCAAAATTTTAAAAAGTCGCCGCCATATTGGAATTCTTTGTTATTGGACCGATTTCGTTCAAAATCGATATTTAGGCTTCCCTGGGGTCAAGAAAGAGGAAATGGTTTCCAAAATTTTAAAAAGTCGCCGCCATATTGGAATTTTGTTATTGGACCGATTTCGTTCAAAATCGATATTTAGGCTTCCCTGGGGTCAAGAAAGAGGAAATGGTTTCCAAAATTTTAAAAAGTCACCGCCATATTGGAATTCTTTGTTATTGGACCGATTTCGTTCAAAATCGATATGTAGGCTTCCCTGGGGTCAAGAAAAAGGAAATAGTTTCCAAAATTTTAAAAAGTCGCCGCCATATTGGAATTCTTTGTTATTGGACCGATTTCGTTCAAAATCGATATTTAGGCTTCCCTGGGGTCAAGAAAGAGAAAACGGTTTCCAAAATTTGAAAAAGTCGCCGCCATATTGGATTTTTTGTTTTTGGACTGATTTCGTTCAAAATCGATATTTAGGCTTCCCTGGGGTCAAGAAAGAGGAAATGGTTATCAAAATTTTAAAAAGTCGCCGCCATATTGGAATTCTTTGTTATTGGACAGATTTCGTTCAAAATCGATATTAAGGCTTCCCTGGGGTCAAGAAAGAGGAAATTGTTTCCAAAATTTTAAAAAGTTGCCGCCATGTTGGAATTCTTTGTTATTGGACCCTTTTTTTTCCAATTTGGTATTTAGGCTTCCCTGGGGTCAAGAAAGAGGAAATGGTTGCCAAAACTTTAAAAAGTCACCGCCATATTGAAATTCTTTGTTATTGAACCGATTTTGTTCAAAACCGATTTTTAGGATTCCCTGGGAATAGAAAAGAGGAAATAGTTGCCGAAATTTTAAAAAGTTAACGCTATGTAGAAATTAACGCACAATTTTAAATACAGCGGTCAAATAAAGAATTTCAATATGGCGGTGGCTTTTAAAATTTTAGCAACCATTTCCTCTTTCTTAACCATACAGAAGCCTTAATATCGATCTATTAAAACGAATATGTTTTTTTAAGTTGTAGAAGTTATGAGGAAGAAAGTTCTACGTAGGCTTATACTAGAACGTTAGATAAACGTGCAGAACGAACTTACGAGATGGATTTTTATTTGACTACACAGATCACCCCCAGTATATACCACATGCCGATAATTTTGTATGGTTTTTAAGTCACCAAAGTTAGCGGAAAGCGCGGGCTGCGGGGAGAGTGTCAGCGACGTGCGATTGGTTATTTCAAGGACAAACTCAAAGTGCCTAGTAAAATAGTGTTGGGATAGGGATTTTTTATCGACTGCCGATAAATAATAAAACAAAATACTTTGGTACAAGACATTGTTTATTATTTACACATAGTGCCTACCTACACATACATTGTAATAAAGGTTACTTATAAAGGTTAAGTAAGCCTGAAAAGCTTTATAGATTACATCAATATAAAAAGTACTTACTAATCTATTTCTGATAAGAAATTTGAAATAACAAATATAAAATAACAAATTCATAGATTGAGAGAGTCCATACCAACACTGGCAAATATAACGTTGGCACAGCTGTATCCATCAACCTTCTACGATTTTTCATAATGTGAAAATTATCTTCTGCGAAGTGCCTTGAGCAAATTACGCTGTTTTTAGTAGGAAACCTTTCCTCCCCACGGCGTGTTGTGTCTATCCACTTCTTTTTCCTCTCAGGACTTCTAGGAAACCTTTAAAAAAAGAATGCAATATTTCATTTTTACGGTTACAGAGCTAGTCAAATAAAAAACCCCCTATACTCTTCAGATCGTTCTGCACGTTTATTAGTATAAGGCTGAAACCACATCTATTAGGATCGATTCGCGTTTATGCCAATGGTTTGTGACACACTTGTAAGGATCGCGCGTCGATGCATACGAAAGGATCCTTTCATAAGCAAATATGAGAGGAAATGGATGCCAAAATTTTAAAAAGTCTCCAATCCCCGCCATATTGAAATTCATTCGAAATCGATATTTATGCTTCCTTGGAGGCAAGAAAAAGAAAATAGTTGCCAAAATTTTAAAAACTCACCGCCATATTGGAATTCTTTGTTATTGGACCGATTTCGTTCAAAATTGATATTTAGGCTTCCCTGGGCTTCCAAAATTTAAAAAAGTCAGCGCCATATTGAAGTTCTTTGTTGTATGAAAATTTTGGCAACCATTTCCTCTTGATCCCAGAGAAGCCTAAATATCGATTTTGAACGAAATCGATCCAAAAACAAAGAACTTCAATATGGCGGTGACTTTTTAAATTTTTTGAAACCATTTCCTCTGTTGACCACAGGGAAGCCTAAACATCAATTTTGAACGAAATCGGTCCAATAACAAAGAATTCCAATATGGCTCGGACTTTTAAATTTTTGGCAACCAGTTCCTCTTTCTTGACCCCAGGGAAGCCTAAATATCGGTTTTGAACGAAATCGGTCCAATAACAAAGAATTCCAATATGGCGGCGACTATTTCAAATTTTGGAAACCGTTTCCTCTTTCTTGACCCCAGGGAAGCCTAAATATCGATTTTGAACGAAATCGGTCCAATAACAAAGAATTCCAATATGGCGGCGACTTTTAAAAATTTTGGAAACCATTTCCTCTTTCTTGACCCCAGGGAAGCCTAAATATCGATTTTGAACGAAATCGGTCCAATAACAAAGAATTCCAATATGGCGGTGACTTTTTAAAATTTTGGAAACCATTTCCTCTTTCTTGACCCCAGGGAAGCCTAAATATCGATTTTGAACGAGATCGGTCCAATAACAAAAAATTCCAATATGGCGGCGACTTTTTAAAATTTTGGAAACCATTTCCTCTTTCTTGACCCCAGGGAAGCCTAAATATCGATTTTGAACGAAATCGGTCCAATAACAAAGAATTCCAATATGGCGGCAACTTTTTAAAATTTTGGAAACCATTTCCTCTTTCTTGACCCCAGGGAAGCCTAAATATCAATTTTGAACGAAATCGGTCCAATAACAAAGAATTCCAATATGGCGGCGACTTTTTAAAATTTTGGAAACCATTTAATCTTTCTTGACCCCAGGGAAGCCTAAATATCGATTTTGAACGAAATCGGTCCAATAACCAAGAATTCAAGAATTCCAGAATAAGGCGGAAAAGTGCACCTGTGTTTGCACACATACCTGAGAATGGAGATACTCGTAGAATACAATAGAATTTCAAAGGCTACGTTGTTCAGAAAATTTTACCGATATATCGATACTTTTTGGCACATAAACATAATTAATTTTATATTCGTTACAAGTTTTCTAAATACATAATTACTTATATACCTACATGCAACATCGATATCGATTTCAATATATTTTTTATGAACTCCAACCCTAACTTACACGTGCTCCTGTTAGACAGAGCTAACTATAGTATTTAACGTAATGAGTGAAAGGGACTTCTCAAAACGCGTTCAAAACAAAACCAGTATAAATTGAAATCCGGCTCGTAATTATTTATTAGAAATAAATACAAATTTACTTACCGGTGAAATGTTATGCCATCTTTTTTATAACTTGACGTTTTGGCACACTTTCCACACCATTTCACAGCACATGAAGCCATTTAATACGTATTTTTAAGATTTCGATTTAAATAAACTCGGACTTGCGCACGGGTCACAAGATTGGTCGAGACTGAAGTCGTGAGTCGTGACTAGAAGCGAGAATACTTATATTTCCTAAATCAAGTATGTGTTGTGCGCGACTGTTGCCTTGTATGCGGCATCTACTGGGGGTTATCTGTGCTAAAACCCAATCTCCCAGTAGCCCAGTCGACAGGTAGGAAAAAGTGGAGTTAGGTGGAAAAAGGTCGGAAGTTAATGAAACTTTAGAATGTTGTTCAGGGATGGTTAATTAACATTATCTCAAGTTTTGGACCTCGATGCAAAATTTTCGATCTTCCTCCGGTTTTTCCTCAATAACTTTTTTCCTTTCGTCGCACGGCATAAGCATTTCTGTACTTTTTTGTAGAGCGTTAAATTTCCTACAATTTTCCTTAGGACGTAAAGAAAAAAATTATTGAGGAAAAACCGGAGGAAGGTCGAAAATTTTGCATTACCCCCCGCTCTCCTTCAGCACAGGGTCCTCGAGGTCCAAAACTTGAGAAAATGTTAATTAGCCATCCCTGAACAACATCCCAAAGTTTCATTAACTTCTGACCTTTTTCCATCTGGAACTACCTGTCTACTTACTGACTACAGGGGAGAAATGGAGTTATTTATGTGATTTTTACTGTAACCTAACAAAGTCCTAACCTAACCTAACCTAACCAATTATTTAATTAATTATTATTTTTATAGTCGTACGCCAAAAATGAAGGATGGGAAGCTTTCAAGTCGTGCGTCAAGCAGGAGATGAAGAGCTCCGTGTGAACTGCATTCAGTCTCTTATTTATTACGACCTTCGAACTTACTTTTAAGTCTGTTATGGTCTACAAACTTATATAAAATCGACTATTCTATCAATTACCACCATAAATTATTATCCAAGCACAACTTTTCAAACTAAAACTCAAAATTAGCATTTTGCAATTTTGAACAAAATGAATGGCTGTGTTGTATATAGCTACAATATGTATATTTTCATGATTTACTCTATGTTATAACATGTATCTTTTTGAGATTTACGTTTGAAAAAGCTTTAAGTATGCCATTTAATATGTTTAAAGGTTATGTGTTAGAAGTTATTGTGGGATTATTTTGTTGTGATACCAGAATTAATTACCTCCTGTCAACTGTATCTCGGCTAAGATACAATAGAATGTACTGGTTTTACTTTAAAGTTAGTTTTAACATTTCTGTTTACTGAGACACAGTTTCAGTGGTGACAGTTACCCAGTAGCACAATTTATTTATTAAATAAATAATTAGTTAACTATGCCAAAGTCATGTTAGTACTGTGTATTGTTTAACAATATAACATTGATTATTAAGTGTAAGATATTTTTTCTAAGTATTGCCAATGATCAGACGGTCAATAAATATCGCGATGTTTGTCACAAAATACATTAATTAATATACTTTTAGGCTCAAATCTATAGATCGTACTCTGGCTCTGCTGAATACTCAAGGTAGAGTTACGGTGGATTATACGAGTCTGCCCGCGAAATTCAAATTTAATTTGGTTTTTCGCAATTTGTAAACTAATACGAAAAACTAGGCTAATGGCATTCTAATTGCACCAGTAGAATTATCATCTTCACAGGTTTACATAGAAGTCTTTACTTGAAAGTGACCAGTTTAAGAAATTAATCAAAATACCGAGTTGGACGTGAGTTACTCACAAATTAGTCAGTATTTTTAGAATGCCATTAGTTTGTCGTATTAGTTTACAAATTGCGAAAAACCAAATTAAATTTGAATTTCGCTGGCAAACCCGTATAATCATCCTTAAAATGAGACACAGATATGTCCTGACATATATCTGTCTCGTTTTAATTCAGACTTGAGTCTGAGCTGAGTGAGAGTGCCATCTATAGATTTCACCCTTAGAGTAGGAGTATAATAAATCTGGGTGATGAATCACCTAGAGCTGTTAGACTTTTGCTCACATCAATTTAGTGTCGAGATCACGAATATCGCGACATTTATTGCTCGTGTGTCTTGCCTGTGTAAAGTCTGGTAGCCATCCGCGTTTAGATGTGAAATGCCACATCTGTATGCAAATAGTAGTTTTAATGTATTTATTTGTATAAAACGTCATGGAAACACGATAAAATGTTTTAGTTTCGGAGTTCAGAAGCTTGCTCGTAGCGAAACTGGAATACCTGCTGCGCTACGTTTTATCATAATCGGTTGAGTGTTTCTTCAGAATAGGGTAGATGACTTTGATTTTGATATTACTTTACACACAATTTCTGTAGACAGAACCAAAATTGTGATTATTTTTATTACTGAAGAGTGGGGTCGTATTTTGAACGTCTCGCTACCCTCGCACGCCCGTATGCGGCGATGACGTAACTGTGACGTAGTGCACGCCTTTTCTGTCTTTTGACAAGTACCCCCAGTTTTATTGACTTGTTACCCGTTAATTTGTACGCGAATTTACCTAATTGGGTAACGCAGCCAGCCACAATTCCTCGTTGCAGTGGTTTGGATGATATTCATTTTGTAAGTTAATTTGATGTGATATGAAAAATTGTACCGAATTTACAAATTTCTTCATGTTTTAGAAAATAAACTATTTTTTTGTATTAAAAAACAGTTATCTTCTCTATTTTCTGTATGGACGAAGGTGAACAAAATTTAGTGTATTTAATAATACAGATTACAGAGCAGAAGTATTCAGTTAAGAGGTACAGACTAGTAAAATTGTAGATTTTGAAATGTTGAGATTACTAATGATTGTTAATAATTACATTTATTAACAGCAAGTATTTGGGGTTTCTATGTTTTGATTATTGTGTGACTAATTTATTTTCTCAGTTAACTGCACTGGTTCCTTATTCACTATGTAGGTACTTACTTATTTATAATAGATTTGCCATAAAATAGTCTCAAAGACGATCTAGGAATTTTTTTAGGCATTATAATCTTTAAAAGATTTGATTTTTAAGAGTTGTGAATCAAAGTATTACAAGAATTTATTTATTTTCATTTTTATAAAAACGTTATACATTGCGTTATTCATTCATATTGAGATTATTGAATAACAAATTCCGTAATTCATAAGAAACAAAACGTTTAATGTCACTTAACTTCCTACTAGTATTTCACGTAAATTATATTAAAATTATATTATATCATACCAGTTTATTAATATTGCTGACAAGATATTGCCATTAAGTATGTATTTTAATTATTCTCAATAAAGTGTGTGATTTTGTTTGCTAGTCGTTTGTAACTAATATGAAATATTTATGCCAGTTATTTACTATTACAAATCTAATTTGGATAGAAAATGTATCCTACATACCTTGATATTTGTCGAAAATAAAGCTTTTTAACAGCAATGTATTATTGTTTTATTTTCAATATAATTTTACTGATGATATGAATGCTAATTCATGGAATGAATTACTACAAGTGATCCAAGTGATATGTATAGGTTTCGAGATATTGACGTTAAGGTGGATTATACGGGTCTGCCCGCGAAATTCAAATTTAATTGGGATTTTCGCAATTTGTAAACTAATACGACAAAGTAGGCTTATGGCATTCTAATTGCGCCAGTGGAATTATCATCTTCACAGGTTTATATAAAAATCTTTACTTGAAAGTGTCCAGTTTAAGAAATTAGTCAGAATATCGGCTAATTTGTGAGTCTCGGAAAACTCACGCCCAACTCGATATTTTGATTAATTTCTTAAACTGGTCACTTTCAAGTAAAGATTTTATATAAACCTGTGAAGATGATAATTCCACTGGCGCAATTAGAAGGCCACAAGCCTACCTTGTAGTATTATAGTCGGAATTTTAATTCGATTCCAGATTTGACAATTTCAGTGTTGCAACGTTATGACAAGTACTAAATAGTGACGTTACGAAATTATTCGATACGGAAATGGAATATTTCCGAATCGATTCCTCTCGTTTATAGTAGTATATCTAAACAACTACTACTTTAATAGAAACTAAGTATATCAGGAAATTAAATATTTCTGAACGGATAATTTAGTTATGACGATTAGTTTTATTAAGGATCTGAGAGTTTTCTTTAATAATTGTGTGTGAAATAAATAAAAAAATGTGATCATGAAGGAACATGAGAAATAAAACAAATAGATGTATTAAGGTAATATTTTATTTTATAAATCGTCGCCGTCTTCGCTATCGCTATCGTTGTCACTTTCTGTAACATGTACCTATTATAAATGTGTCTGTGATATGGTCAATTAAAATATCTAGCCTACTCATTTTATCCTCTTTGACAACATGGGATACGCATTTAGACCATTCGGTAGCCGTAATTTTTTGAATGCCTTCCTCAAATAAATTTCTCACGTCTGTCAATTTGAAGGTTTTATTATTTTGAGCTACATGCCCCTTTACCTGCGCCCATATCAATTCGATAGGGTTCAGCTCGCAATGGTAAGGGGGCAGTCTTAAAATCGTGATCCCATGTTATCGTTCGACTCGTTATGTGGAATCAATTCTAAAAGCGTAGCTTTAACCATATCTGGTTCGTAATGAATATTTTTATTTAAAAGCCAGTCTTGAATGGCAGCTTTTTTCCAGCTCATTTTTGGTGCCGTTTCCAATTTTCGGGAGTGGTAAGGTGCATTATCCATCACCACAATTGAGTTTGGTCTTAATTTTGGTAAGACTCCAGCGAACCACTCCTCAAAACAAACTGCGTTCATCTCATCATGGTAATCTTCACAATTTTTCTTTGCTTCAAAAATCATGAGCCCCTTTTCCAGGAAGCCTTCTTCACTACCTATATGGCTAATTATGAGACGTTTGCCTTTTTTTAGTTTACAAATTGCGAAAAACCAAATCAAATTTGAATTTCGCTGGCAGACCCGTGTAATCAACCTTAATACGCCAAACTATTCACACAAATCTCATGTCTCAGATCATTGACTTTTTCACTAGGTTACAATGCAGTTAGAATGATGGAATGTTCTACAAAAATCGATATATCAACCCCAAGAAAGTGAAAATGAAAATCGATTGTCACCAAAATGTCACGTCATCACGTGCACCAAAGTTTTATTGTAATTTTTGCTACCTTCATGGTAATTATCCAGTAGTTTATCTCTTTTCCACACGATTTCGGTGCACTCACGCAAAATTTCTACGTTAGAACTATAAATATAGCGCACCTTTAGAATTACAATGCCGTAAGTGCAATTACAATACAAACTACCTTTGCGTCATTTTGGTCTTGCAGCCCCGCTATGATTCAACATCGACACTACTTCCACCTAGTGGTATTTATTGTAATCACATAAAAATCCATGTTGCTTCCGATTATATATTAGACAATTTTTAAGTTACTCAATTTTTTGCACTTACGCCATTGTAATTCTAAAGGTGTATTCAGGTGGTGGTTCATATTAAGTATGTCATAAAACTTGCAGGTAATATGGCCAAATTCCTACAGCATATTATTTATCTCACGGCAGATGTCGCGACAGGCATAATGCAATAAAAAACCAGATTGTTATCGAAAAATTTATTTTTTTAAAAACATAAATTACACTTTGAGAACAACTTTAATACTTTATAGACATACCGTGTATTAGAAAGTAATACAACATAATATTATTTTAATACACTCAAAATAATGACAATTCTTAAAATTACCTTCAGAAGAGGTAGATTCGATTCTCTCACTTTTCTTTCACTTCCGATTAACTTAATTCATGAACTAGTACATCGTCATCAAGTCATCGGATGGAATCGAACCTGAGACATTCGATTTATATCTTGAATTGTCTCAAGTCAAATTCAAAGTCAAAAGTCAAAGTTGAATTGAACTCAAGTCTCGCAGTTTTTTTTAGAAACTACTTACATGTCGGATTAATATAAAACTTTGCAAAACATAATGGACTGAGATATATCGAGGTTTAATGCAAGATATTTGCTGGCTTTAATTACATGATTCTATTATTTGATCATAAAAAAATAAAATAAAATTTGGTGGAGGTTATGGCATTATTTTTGCATGGAGCGTTATAATATCTACCGAACCTCTTTTTTATTGATGAAAAAATATGATATTTTTTCGAAATTGTAGATACTTCCGAACATCGTCCAACAATTTGAGCCGTCATCCCTAATTAAACTAACAAAAAATAGAGCCACTTTCAACAAAATAATTCAATACCTCGATACGACAATCTATCCGACGTGTAGTTGGTCTTTAAAGCAAAACCACGCTTGTATGGAAATTCGAGCTTAATGAAATAACACAACGGATAATTATTAGCGGAAACTAAACTTAATATAACTCTTAAGTATAAAGAAAAAAATAAATACAACATAAATATAGAGTAGAGTATTCCGTTTCGCGTTAGCGAATATTGCCGATGTATTTTATAAGTTGTCGTACATATACTTCACAAAATTTTTTTTGTGTAAAGAAAATTACTTATGTGGACTATTTATTACATTTCGAATCCCTCTCTCTCGCACATTATTTCAATGATTGTAAAAATCTTCGATACTTTGACAAAATGTGGTCAATTATTATTATCATCGACTAATTACGGATATTTAAGATATAGTTTTATCATGATATATCATATACCGTAGATTTTGATAGAGAAAAGGGGCGAAAACTACTATTAATTTTCATCGCTCTTATTCTCCATCAAAAGCTAGGTATATGATAGTAAAAATATGTCTAAAATATCCGTAATTTAATTTTCGAAGGTAACAAATTGACCACATTTTGTCAAAAGTGAGATTTTTACAATCTTTGAAAATATTAGAATTTGCGAGAGAGTAAAATGTAAATGTTTGCGAAATGTAAAAGTCCTCGTAAGTGTGCAAGTTATTCTTATGTACAGTGGAATTTGAAGGTTTTCAATGATCAATGATAGTTTAAGAATATAATATTATGTAGAGGGATTTGCCTCTTTATATATTATTACACATAATTATTTAAATGCGTCACAAAATAATATTAAAACAGTGAGCGATTTCAGCCATCTCGTATAGTGAAAATAGTATAATTTATTTGACAGCTTAAAACGTATGGTACGTATCTAATATTAAAATATTATACATCAAACAATCCGCGCCATACTACACTAGTTTTTTTTTTTTTGCTCAAAAAAAAATTCTTCAGATTTCATTTTTCATACAAAAATAAGGATACTATTTTAATATTATTTTTGTACGAGTGTTTTTTTCCATAAGAATTTAGTTCAGTGAGCAGTAACACCCTAGTGGTTGACTGTAGTGTCCTTTTCTAAAGTTCGACCCCGGGCCCGCACCTCTGACTTTTCAGAGTTATGTGCGTTTAGGCAATTTAATATCACATGCTTCAACGGCGAAGGAAAACATTGTGAGGAAACCTGCACATCTGAGAGTTCTCCATAATGTTCTCAAAGATGGGTGAAACTGCCAATTAGTAAGTGCGAATGGCATGGGTTATAGGCCATAGTCCAAACAGGCCTATAACCCTTCCCTGAGAGAAGACCTGGCCAGTAGTGGACCGGCGATGGGTTGCTGATAAAGAATTTCAATAAATCGTACAGCAAGTGTTGTTAAGTAATTACCAGATGTTAGTAAGAAAATATTACAGATTGCTAACTCTTTGTAGAAATTACGCTCCAATTCCAAGTTCGAAACGATTTCAAGTTATATTTTATTGTTCAGGTTTATCATATTTATTTATTTCTAGGATCAAAACACAAAATGCAGCAATTATCATAAAACCATAATAATGCATAAAATAGCGAGTTTTCAGAGTGCTGTGAGTGTTCTTCGCGTAGCTGTATTGTACTCTGGTAGATGGCGTAAGTACATAAATAGCAACTACAGTGCAACCTTAATATAACGTACCTCAATATTACGACTTCCTCGTTTTAACAAATTCTTCGTAATCCCCTTGAATTGTCCATAAGAGTCAATGTAAAATATACCTTTACATTGCGAACATTTTTTTGCGAAAAACCTCTTTATAACGAATTTTCAACAGTCAAGAAAAGTGTAAATCTGTAACCTCTAATTAACGAATTTTGTCAACCCCAAAACCTCTAAATAACGTTCCCACCAATGTATGACCCTTAATCCCATAGTATGTGATTCATGTCGCGACAGTTTCGACACGCTTTCTTTCGTAAAACAATCATTGTTGTTTGATGGAAAGTAATGTAAACACGGCTGCATGTTGAGGTGAATAAAACTATTTTTTTACCTCTTTAAAAAATTTTTAGACCAACCAACCTAACCTCAACATAACAAACCTCAATATAACGAATTACTTGATATAACGAATACTTACATTTTCCCTTCCGATTTGTTATATCGAGGTTGCACTAATCTATTTTTCCTCAAATAAAGTCTTAAATCGCAGAAAACGAGTGGGAGAAACGTGTAACGAACATAGCCGGGCGCTTATGACGTTCTCAAGTTTGTTGTTCCACTCGCAGCACTGTTTTACTGCCAGTGTATCAGAACATTTAATATCTGACATCACTGGACGTCACTGAATAAGTACGTCAACTGACAAGCGTCGTACAAAATGTATGAAACAATATCAGTTTTCACTGACACCGGGGTCCGCAACACTGGTCGTCACGTATCGACAGTTAAGGTTGATTATACGGGTCTGCCCGCGAAATTCAAATTTAATTTGGTTTTGACGTGATAACGTTTTATAAATCGATGAACACCGGCTGCACGCACGAAAAAGTGTCACGTTCCGCCTGAGCCTGAGCGAACAAGCGATAGAGAGGCACGATCGGCCCAAACGTTGGCTTGTGACTAAAGAGCGCCCGTCATCGTCAATGTTTCTTTATAACGTTATAACGTAAAACTATCGTCCTTAAACCGACTTTACAGACAACCAATTTTTTCGCAATTTGTAAACTAAGTAATACGACAAAGTAGGCATATGGCATTCTAATTGCGACAATGGCAGTATCATCTTCACAGGTTTATATAAAAATCTTTATTTGAAAGTGTCCAGTTTAAGAAATTAGTCAGAATGTCGACTAATTTGTGAGTAACTCACGTCCAACTCGATATTCTAACTAATTTCTTAAACTGGACAATTTCAAGTAAAGATTTTTATATAAACCTGTGAAGATGATACTGCTATCGGCGCACTTAGAATGCCATAAGCCTACTTTGTCGTATTAGTTTACAAATGGCGAAAAAAAATTGGTTGTCTGTAAAGTCGTTTTACGGACGATAGTTTTACGTGATAACGTCATAAAGAAACATTGACGACGACGGGCGCTCTTTAGTCACAAGCCAACGCTTGGGCCGATCGTGCCTCTCTATCGCTTGTTCCGCGCTCTCGCTTGCACGCGCAGGCTCAGGCGGAACGTGACAGTTTTTCGTGCGTGCAGCCGGTGTCCATCGATTTATAAGACGTTATCACGTCAAAACCAAATTACCACCTTAAGGAAAAGTAGATAGATTCAATTTAAGTGAGCTTCGTTGTTGTTGTTGTTGTTGTTGTTGTAATACAATGATTGTTGTCGCAAACGTTAGCAATCTACGCTTGAACTAATCTCTGGTATATCGTGTAGAGGTCGGTAGTGTCACGCCGTGGTCGGCTGCCTCGCGGCGCGTGCCTCGCGGCGCGTGCCTCGCGGCGCGTGCCTCGCGGCGCGTGCCTCGCGCGAGTCAGCAGCCCGGCGTGGACACGAGCTGCAGCGCCTCGCCGACCTCCGTGGGCGCGGTGAGCCGGTGCCGCAGCGCGAACGCGGCCAGCACGCGCGCCACCTGCCGGGGGCGCGTTACGTTCACTCACGACAGAAACCAATCAATTAATTATGAATTCATCTGATGAAATAGGATTCGTGGATGTAACGCTAGGCGCCATCTAGCGGACTAAGCTAATATTTATTATCTATTTTCCTTAAATTCTAAGTATATATTTAAATATATTAAAAATTATATAAGTAAATAAATAAAATATACATAACATTATAAAATAAATTAAAATAAAATCTTAATACATAAACATAATACATAAACACAAACGAGTACGGTCGTACGTAAAATGTGATGCACCGGGACTCGATTACCTGCAACGGTGAGAGACGTTCTTTCTTTTTCGTCTCGTTCGAACGTTACCTACCGTTACATAAGAAACTAAAGTTTTGAAATTTCTGAGACATTTTAATTTCTACAAAAGAAGAGAAATTCTGATCAAAGAGTGATTACCAGTGTGTGATTATTAAATACGAAGGAATTGCCCCGATATTGGGTGAGTGTTGTGAATTAACTCGATGTTCGTTAGGTACCTATACATATTAGATTCCATTTTCATAGATTTCATTAAAAATGCTGATTCATTTTAGAATGCTTGTTCTTTTGTATTTAAAATCTCGACGATCTTTAGATAGTCTAACAATCTATACAACATTTAAAACAATAATTATGTTTTGAATGAAATTTAACGTGTCACGTCACATACCTAGCCTATAGTAAAATCTTGTTTCCTTCTAGAAAATTATATCCAAAATCTTTTTGAATAAGAAACGCCCTAAGATTATTATTGATATCATGTTTTTATACTGATTAACTTTGTAAATGTAAACTGTAAAAGAAATTAACTATTAATTAACGTGTGTTGCATTCGACCATTTTGCCTGCATGATTGTCATTTAGTTCTCGCGTCTGCTATCGTAATTATGTCTAGTTGGCCTCATCATTGATCACTATTTAATGCTTAAAATCGCCTATGCCATCTTGTCTCACCGTCATGCATCTTTGGCCGAAGATCAATGTTGTAGTCCAACTATGAAAGCGGACAAATTCTAAAACGTCCACTTTCGACTACATTCCAGGGTTCTTTCTTCCCTCCCCTACCTCGACCTGCGCTCACTACTTCTGGCGCGAGGTTAACCGGCTACCGACCGACCTGGAGTGGATGAAGACTACCTCGGCGACACTACCCGACGGCGCGCTCAACCCCCAGGGCAGTGGCATTTTTTACGAATTACTTGAAGACTCTCAGACTGTATAGTGCATACTTACCTACGACCCGGCTCTCCGCGTATTTCGGATTAATTGATTTAGATAATTTTTGTAATTCTAAATACCCACATTCATAGAAAATTCTAATTAATTGTAATATAAAAAAAAAAACTGTTTTAACGAGATTGATTTTTATTTTGATAAAATAAAAGTATAAAATACAGCAATCCGCCATATTGGATAGAACACCGATCAGAGCGATAAGGCACATCTATGTTTAAATTTTGACAAATTACTATGAAAAAACATAGAGGTGACGTCATGACACCGTCGAGCGTTTTTGCGTGAATTTTAAAACTTACAATTGAAATGGCAACTTTATCTACCAAAACATTTTTTGTTGCTGAAATGATATTTTTTCGAAATAGTAGATAATTCCGAACGTCATCCAACAGTTTTTCAAAATCGGTCATCATGCTTATTCGTGCCAATTATGTCGATGTGTATGACAGACCGATAGACCGATGCACAATAGTGCATTGTGGAGTCAACCTTTCTAAGGATGTATGTCTCCTATGTAGAGTGGGAGAGTGTATTTGTGGAGTGTTACTAGCCATGATACATATATATGTCTCCTTTACCCTCCATCTAAAGATTAAGTTTATGGTAAGAGTGGGTTCGACAAAAGAACAACGGATGGAGTTCTTTTAACCGTCGACGGATGTTCGAATTTCAGTCCAGCCCTACAGCCACTAAGGATTAGCGTAGACACCTCAAATAGTGTACCTAATGTACGGTACTATGTAAGAATAGCCCACCTCGACGGGAGAATCTTCGTGCACAGCGTGGCCGCATCTCGTCAACACTTGCATTTGAAACTTGCCTGGAACGCGACAGAAAACAACCATAAAAAATTATTCCTATCGTCTTATCATGACATCTAAGGACTCGGACTCTAGTTCTAGCATATAGCTCAAATATGGTTGAGCGAAGCAATGGCTGGATCATGCGTCATGCTCGTGAACGGGTTCCACCAGCGAGAATGGGGCTACTTTCTGTCTGTTACTTACCGTCTTAACATGTGTTAAATTATAATAATTAGGTATGCTTTTGTGGAACTCATTGTGGACACACTGCATACATAGCACAGTATCTATTGAATTGTAAACTTGTTTTGAAAAGAGCCACCGCCGAGTTTCTTGCTGATTCTTCTCGGCAGGAAGGGCATTCCGAACCAGTGGTAGACTCATCGACGATTCAAAAGCACTTGTAAAAAAGTTTATTTGAATGAAAATCATTTCTATTCTATTCTATACATAGTGGCAGAAGGTTAAAGGCAATAACTAACGAGGGTGTCCCGTAATTAATACGTTTAAGGTTAAAGCCTTCTATTCTGGCTTACCAGTGAGAGTGGTGTGTGATAATGGTAGTCAGTTCGAATCACCTTGCATCTGGCCGACGGTGAGCGCGCGGTCCAGGCCATCGAGCGAGGCCAGCAGCAGCAGCCGCGGCGCCCGCGTGGACAGGAAGGCGGCCGACAGCCCCAGGAACCAGCCCGACCAGTGCCGCTCCGAGCGGGACAGGTCCACGCGCCAGCGGTATCTGGACACGAGACGGACAATCCACGATTACGACTCGGATCTACGAATCGATAACGGTTACGAATCTGGGAATATCTTAGATTTTTGAGGATGGAATAATTCAATTTAGAACGTGCTATAGAGCTGTAAGAAGATTTCCTAAAGGAATGAAGAAGTCATCAGGAAATGAAAGAGGGTGGCGGAAAGAGTCTGGATGAGGAAGGCTGAGGAAGGGCTAAAGCCCTAAACAGTTGACATCCACAGATTGACGTGATGATAATGATAATTATAAGCCAATTCCAACTTCAGACCATTAACATATCTTCATACGGAACGATCAGTTTTAAATGAAGATAAGATAGAAGAGTCAGTTTTAAACAAAGGAACACGTCAACAACTCTACTACTCTACTACTACTCACTTCATCGCGCCCCCCTCCACCGCCGTCGGTTTCACGAATTGCGCGGCGTCCCCCTCGGCCCCCTGCGCCGGTCCCTCTCCGTTCCCCTCCACCACGTCAGCGTCGCCCTCCGCCACGTCGGCGTCGCCCTCCGCCATGTCGGAGTCGCCCTCCACCATGTCGGCGTCGCCCTCGTCGGCCTCCTCCGCGATGACGTCATCGCGCACGCCGCGCGAGTTGGGCATCAGCGGGGCGGGGGGAGCGCACTTGTAGCCGTCTATTTCCCTCGTGGCCAGCTCGCCGGTTGAGCAGCTGCAAGCACACGAGAATAAGACATTCTCAGACAAGAAGTAAGGCTTAATCTGCGATCTAAACAGCAGCTGACTTGGCTCGGAATTCCGACAGAGTCCTGTTCAATCTGTCGAGTTTGTGCTTAGTCTCTTGATAAATCCAAATAGCAAACGTCGAATTGGCTAACAGAATTAAAGATTTTATAGGCTTTCTGAAGTTGTTTTGTGTTGTGAGCTATACATTTCAGGCTTAATGGTCTTAGAAAGGGAAATTCTGTAAAAGATCTTGACAGCAATCTAACGCGAGACCTGAATTGAAAAACTTCAGGTTGAATCCAATAATTTTACAGTGGGCCTGGAGGTACTGGATTTGCATTCAAATGCAGATACATGGCAAAAATGTTTGAATGTCTGTTAAGAAACCTCAATACTGCCAGTCCAGAGTTCGGAATTAGACAAGTGGGGGAATAGAAAAAGCACTCACTTAACTATTTGACTGGGCATGGAAACTCTCGCCGACTCCACGTTCCGCACTTGACCACTTCTCACACTGGAAAAATATATCAGAAAATTCATATTAACCCACAAATTCTGGAGCTTCGACAGGGTTCGACCCAAACTACGAGCTTTCAAATCAAAAGTTTGAAGTTACCTAGGTAGGTCATTTTTTGGGAGAGAGAAATTTTTGCAGGAAAAATCTTTTTACCCTCATTTCATAGAATTTAAAACTACCCTCACCCAAAGATTTTTTTTCTAATTTTTATATTATTTTCGGCTTTGGACCGTGAATTTACATATTATTTATATTTAAGTAAAATTCAGGAGTTCTGACAGACAGACTGTCCGTCCGTGCAGATACACCCAAGTAGACTTGGAGACGCGCTTGGCTTGGTCAAACATGAGTGCGATCTCACCACCACTCGATGGCGTGCTCTATGCTCTTAAAGTGGGTGGGCCTGCTGCGGAGGAAGCTCTGCATGCTGGCCAGCGCCTCCATGGCTGTACCTGGGGAAATCAGTGTGTGATTAAATTGTTGTGAAGGAGAACCATCAACCAACCATGGATATCACTAACTCATTACTTATTACTGATTACAGACCATCATCATCCGGTGTTGATTGCACAAAGCACTTTTTGAAGTAAAACTTTTTTTACGCACGCTTGACTTGGGGAGTAAGCTGGTGAATGCGTTACGAAAAGTGTGATCGGGCGAGGCGAACGGAAGTTGAGAGTGAGATACAAGTTAGTGAAGATAGAAATAGAGAGTGTTACGTTTCGTATATTACTGTAGGGCCCAGAGAGAGAGGTGCGAGCACGCATTTTCTTTCTCTCTTTCTCTCATAGCCAGTTACGTTTCGTAAGCTTTACTTCAGTCGTGTGGTCTAAAGCCCACTCGTTTTTTGTCTTTTTTTTCATCATCACCCTCACTCACCCTCCACCACGTCGATGACGGCCACGCCCTGCACGTGGGGCTCCAGCGCGGGCAGGTGCGAGGCGCGCACCGCCACGGCGCCGCCCATCGAGTGCCCCAGCAGGATCAGCGGCGGCATCGCCTCGCCGAACAGCTGGTGCAGCACAGCGCCCACGTCGCTGATATTGTGTGTGACAAGGATCATCATCACCCTCACTCACCCTCCACCACGTCGATGACGGCCACGCCCTGCACGTGGGGCTCCAGCGCGGGCAGGTGCGAGGCGCGCACCGCCACGGCGCCGCCCATCGAGTGCCCCAGCAGGATCAGCGGCGGCATCGCCTCGCCGAACAGCTGGTGCAGCACAGCGCCCACGTCGCTGATATTGTGTGTGACAAGGATCATCATCACCCTCACTCACCCTCCACCACGTCGATGACGGCCACGCCCTGCACGTGGGGCTCCAGCGCGGGCAGGTGCGAGGCGCGCACCGCCACGGCGCCGCCCATCGAGTGCCCCAGCAGGATCAGCGGCGGCATCGCCTCGCCGAACAGCTGGTGCAGCACAGCGCCCACGTCGCTGATATTGTGTGTGACAAGGATCATCATCACCCTCACTCACCCTCCACCACGTCGATGACGGCCACGCCCTGCACGTGGGGCTCCAGCGCGGGCAGGTGCGAGGCGCGCACCGCCACGGCGCCGCCCATCGAGTGCCCCAGCAGGATCAGCGGCGGCATCGCCTCGCCGAACAGCTGGTGCAGCACAGCGCCCACGTCGCTGATATTGTGTGTGACAAGGATCATCATCACCCTCACTCACCCTCCACCACGTCGATGACGGCCACGCCCTGCACGTGGGGCTCCAGCGCGGGCAGGTGCGAGGCGCGCACCGCCACGGCGCCGCCCATCGAGTGCCCCAGCAGGATCAGCGGCGGCATCGCCTCGCCGAACAGCTGGTGCAGCACAGCGCCCACGTCGCTGATATTGTGTGTGACAAGGATCATCATCACCCTCACTCACCCTCCACCACGTCGATGACGGCCACGCCCTGCACGTGGGGCTCCAGCGCGGGCAGGTGCGAGGCGCGCACCGCCACGGCGCCGCCCATCGAGTGCCCCAGCAGGATCAGCGGCGGCATCGCCTCGCCGAACAGCTGGTGCAGCACAGCGCCCACGTCGCTGATATTGTGTGTGACAAGGATCATCATCACCCTCACTCACCCTCCACCACGTCGATGACGGCCACGCCCTGCACGTGGGGCTCCAGCGCGGGCAGGTGCGAGGCGCGCACCGCCACGGCGCCGCCCATCGAGTGCCCCAGCAGGATCAGCGGCGGCATCGCCTCGCCGAACAGCTGGTGCAGCACAGCGCCCACGTCGCTGATATTGTGTGTGACAAGGATCATCATCACCCTCACTCACCCTCCACCACGTCGATGACGGCCACGCCCTGCACGTGGGGCTCCAGCGCGGGCAGGTGCGAGGCGCGCACCGCCACGGCGCCGCCCATCGAGTGCCCCAGCAGGATCAGCGGCGGCATCGCCTCGCCGAACAGCTGGTGCAGCACAGCGCCCACGTCGCTGATATTGTGTGTGACAAGGATCATCATCACCCTCACTCACCCTCCACCACGTCGATGACGGCCACGCCCTGCACGTGGGGCTCCAGCGCGGGCAGGTGCGAGGCGCGCACCGCCACGGCGGCGCCCATCGAGTGCCCCAGCAGGATCAGCGGCGGCATCGCCTCGCCGAACAGCTGGTGCAGCACAGCGCCCACGTCGCTGATATTGTGTGTGACAAGGATCATCATCACCCTCACTCACCCTCCACCACGTCGATGACGGCCACGCCCTGCACGTGGGGCTCCAGCGCGGGCAGGTGCGAGGCGCGCACCGCCACGGCGCCGCCCATCGAGTGCCCCAGCAGGATCAGCGGCGGCATCGCCTCGCCGAACAGCTGGTGCAGCACAGCGCCCACGTCGCTGATATTGTGTGTGACAAGGATCATCATCACCCTCACTCACCCTCCACCACGTCGATGACGGCCACGCCCTGCACGTGGGGCTCCAGCGCGGGCAGGTGCGAGGCGCGCACCGCCACGGCGCCGCCCATCGAGTGCCCCAGCAGGATCAGCGGCGGCATCGCCTCGCCGAACAGCTGGTGCAGCACAGCGCCCACGTCGCTGATATTGTGTGTGACAAGGATCATCATCACCCTCACTCACCCTCCACCACGTCGATGACGGCCACGCCCTGCACGTGGGGCTCCAGCGCGGGCAGGTGCGAGGCGCGCACCGCCACGGCGCCGCCCATCGAGTGCCCCAGCAGGATCAGCGGCGGCATCGCCTCGCCGAACAGCTGGTGCAGCACAGCGCCCACGTCGCTGATATTGTGTGTGACAAGGATCATCATCACCCTCACTCACCCTCCACCACGTCGATGACGGCCACGCCTTGCACGTGGGGCTCCAGCGCGGGCAGGTGCGAGGCGCGCACCGCCACGGCGCCGCCCATCGAGTGCCCCAGCAGGATCAGCGGCGGCATCGCCTCGCCGAACAGCTGGTGCAGCACAGCGCCCACGTCGCTGATATTGTGTGTGACAAGGATCATCATCACCCTCACTCACCCTCCACCACGTCGATGACGGCCACGCCCTGCACGTGGGGCTCCAGCGCGGGCAGGTGCGAGGCGCGCACCGCCACGGCGCCGCCCATCGAGTGCCCCAGCAGGATCAGCGGCGGCATCGCCTCGCCGAACAGCTGGTGCAGCACAGCGCCCACGTCGCTGATATTGTGTGTGACAAGGATCATCATCACCCTCACTCACCCTCCACCACGTCGATGACGGCCACGCCCTGCACGTGGGGCTCCAGCGCGGGCAGGTGCGAGGCGCGCACCGCCACGGCGCCGCCCATCGAGTGCCCCAGCAGGATCAGCGGCGGCATCGCCTCGCCGAACAGCTGGTGCAGCACAGCGCCCACGTCGCTGATATTGTGTGTGACAAGGATCATCATCACCCTCACTCACCCTCCACCACGTCGATGACGGCCACGCCCTGCACGTGGGGCTCCAGCGCGGGCAGGTGCGAGGCGCGCACCGCCACGGCGCCGCCCATCGAGTGCCCCAGCAGGATCAGCGGCGGCATCGCCTCGCCGAACAGCTGGTGCAGCACAGCGCCCACGTCGCTGATATTGTGTGTGACAAGGATCATCATCACCCTCACTCACCCTCCACCACGTCGATGACGGCCACGCCCTGCACGTGGGGCTCCAGCGCGGGCAGGTGCGAGGCGCGCACCGCCACGGCGCCGCCCATCGAGTGCCCCAGCAGGATCAGCGGCGGCATCGCCTCGCCGAACAGCTGGTGCAGCACAGCGCCCACGTCGCTGATATTGTGTGTGACAAGGATCATCATCACCCTCACTCACCCTCCACCACGTCGATGACGGCCACGCCCTGCACGTGGGGCTCCAGCGCGGGCAGGTGCGAGGCGCGCACCGCCACGGCGCCGCCCATCGAGTGCCCCAGCAGGATCAGCGGCGGCATCGCCTCGCCGAACAGCTGGTGCAGCACAGCGCCCACGTCGCTGATATTGTGTGTGACAAGGATCATCATCACCCTCACTCACCCTCCACCACGTCGATGACGGCCACGCCCTGCACGTGGGGCTCCAGCGCGGGCAGGTGCGAGGCGCGCACCGCCACGGCGCCGCCCATCGAGTGCCCCAGCAGGATCAGCGGCGGCATCGCCTCGCCGAACAGCTGGTGCAGCACAGCGCCCACGTCGCTGATATTGTGTGTGACAAGGATCATCATCACCCTCACTCACCCTCCACCACGTCGATGACGGCCACGCCCTGCACGTGGGGCTCCAGCGCGGGCAGGTGCGAGGCGCGCACCGCCACGGCGCCGCCCATCGAGTGCCCCAGCAGGATCAGCGGCGGCATCGCCTCGCCGAACAGCTGGTGCAGCACAGCGCCCACGTCGCTGATATTGTGTGTGACAAGGATCATCATCACCCTCACTCACCCTCCACCACGTCGATGACGGCCACGCCCTGCACGTGGGGCTCCAGCGCGGGCAGGTGCGAGGCGCGCACCGCCACGGCGCCGCCCATCGAGTGCCCCAGCAGGATCAGCGGCGGCATCGCCTCGCCGAACAGCTGGTGCAGCACAGCGCCCACGTCGCTGATATTGTGTGTGACAAGGATCATCATCACCCTCACTCACCCTCCACCACGTCGATGACGGCCACGCCCTGCACGTGGGGCTCCAGCGCGGGCAGGTGCGAGGCGCGCACCGCCACGGCGCCGCCCATCGAGTGCCCCAGCAGGATCAGCGGCGGCATCGCCTCGCCGAACAGCTGGTGCAGCACAGCGCCCACGTCGCTGATATTGTGTGTGACAAGGATCATCATCACCCTCACTCACCCTCCACCACGTCGATGACGGCCACGCCCTGCACGTGGGGCTCCAGCGCGGGCAGGTGCGAGGCGCGCACCGCCACGGCGCCGCCCATCGAGTGCCCCAGCAGGATCAGCGGCGGCATCGCCTCGCCGAACAGCTGGTGCAGCACAGCGCCCACGTCGCTGATATTGTGTGTGACAAGGATCATCATCACCCTCACTCACCCTCCACCACGTCGATGACGGCCACGCCCTGCACGTGGGGCTCCAGCGCGGGCAGGTGCGAGGCGCGCACCGCCACGGCGCCGCCCATCGAGTGCCCCAGCAGGATCAGCGGCGGCATCGCCTCGCCGAACAGCTGGTGCAGCACAGCGCCCACGTCGCTGATATTGTGTGTGACAAGGATCATCATCACCCTCACTCACCCTCCACCACGTCGATGACGGCCACGCCCTGCACGTGGGGCTCCAGCGCGGGCAGGTGCGAGGCGCGCACCGCCACGGCGCCGCCCATCGAGTGCCCCAGCAGGATCAGCGGCGGCATCGCCTCGCCGAACAGCTGGTGCAGCACAGCGCCCACGTCGCTGATATTGTGTGTGACAAGGATCATCATCACCCTCACTCACCCTCCACCACGTCGATGACGGCCACGCCCTGCACGTGGGGCTCCAGCGCGGGCAGGTGCGAGGCGCGCACCGCCACGGCGCCGCCCATCGAGTGCCCCAGCAGGATCAGCGGCGGCATCGCCTCGCCGAACAGCTGGTGCAGCACAGCGCCCACGTCGCTGATATTGTGTGTGACAAGGATCATCATCACCCTCACTCACCCTCCACCACGTCGATGACGGCCACGCCCTGCACGTGGGGCTCCAGCGCGGGCAGGTGCGAGGCGCGCACCGCCACGGCGCCGCCCATCGAGTGCCCCAGCAGGATCAGCGGCGGCATCGCCTCGCCGAACAGCTGGTGCAGCACAGCGCCCACGTCGCTGATATTGTGTGTGACAAGGATCATCATCACCCTCACTCACCCTCCACCACGTCGATGACGGCCACGCCCTGCACGTGGGGCTCCAGCGCGGGCAGGTGCGAGGCGCGCACCGCCACGGCGCCGCCCATCGAGTGCCCCAGCAGGATCAGCGGCGGCATCGCCTCGCCGAACAGCTGGTGCAGCACAGCGCCCACGTCGCTGATATTGTGTGTGACAAGGATCATCATCACCCTCACTCACCCTCCACCACGTCGATGACGGCCACGCCCTGCACGTGGGGCTCCAGCGCGGGCAGGTGCGAGGCGCGCACCGCCACGGCGCCGCCCATCGAGTGCCCCAGCAGGATCAGCGGCGGCATCGCCTCGCCGAACAGCTGGTGCAGCACAGCGCCCACGTCGCTGATATTGTGTGTGACAAGGATCATCATCACCCTCACTCACCCTCCACCACGTCGATGACGGCCACGCCCTGCACGTGGGGCTCCAGCGCGGGCAGGTGCGAGGCGCGCACCGCCACGGCGCCGCCCATCGAGTGCCCCAGCAGGATCAGCGGCGGCATCGCCTCGCCGAACAGCTGGTGCAGCACAGCGCCCACGTCGCTGATATTGTGTGTGACAAGGATCATCATCACCCTCACTCACCCTCCACCACGTCGATGACGGCCACGCCCTGCACGTGGGGCTCCAGCGCGGGCAGGTGCGAGGCGCGCACCGCCACGGCGCCGCCCATCGAGTGCCCCAGCAGGATCAGCGGCGGCATCGCCTCGCCGAACAGCTGGTGCAGCACAGCGCCCACGTCGCTGATATTGTGTGTGACAAGGATCATCATCACCCTCACTCACCCTCCACCACGTCGATGACGGCCACGCCCTGCACGTGGGGCTCCAGCGCGGGCAGGTGCGAGGCGCGCACCGCCACGGCGCCGCCCATCGAGTGCCCCAGCAGGATCAGCGGCGGCATCGCCTCGCCGAACAGCTGGTGCAGCACAGCGCCCACGTCGCTGATATTGTGTGTGACAAGGATCATCATCACCCTCACTCACCCTCCACCACGTCGATGACGGCCACGCCCTGCACGTGGGGCTCCAGCGCGGGCAGGTGCGAGGCGCGCACCGCCACGGCGCCGCCCATCGAGTGCCCCAGCAGGATCAGCGGCGGCATCGCCTCGCCGAACAGCTGGTGCAGCACAGCGCCCACGTCGCTGATATTGTGTGTGACAAGGATCATCATCACCCTCACTCACCCTCCACCACGTCGATGACGGCCACGCCCTGCACGTGGGGCTCCAGCGCGGGCAGGTGCGAGGCGCGCACCGCCACGGCGCCGCCCATCGAGTGCCCCAGCAGGATCAGCGGCGGCATCGCCTCGCCGAACAGCTGGTGCAGCACAGCGCCCACGTCGCTGATATTGTGTGTGACAAGGATCATCATCACCCTCACTCACCCTCCACCACGTCGATGACGGCCACGCCCTGCACGTGGGGCTCCAGCGCGGGCAGGTGCGAGGCGCGCACCGCCACGGCGCCGCCCATCGAGTGCCCCAGCAGGATCAGCGGCGGCATCGCCTCGCCGAACAGCTGGTGCAGCACAGCGCCCACGTCGCTGATATTGTGTGTGACAAGGATCATCATCACCCTCACTCACCCTCCACCACGTCGATGACGGCCACGCCCTGCACGTGGGGCTCCAGCGCGGGCAGGTGCGAGGCGCGCACCGCCACGGCGCCGCCCATCGAGTGCCCCAGCAGGATCAGCGGCGGCATCGCCTCGCCGAACAGCTGGTGCAGCACAGCGCCCACGTCGCTGATATTGTGTGTGACAAGGATCATCATCACCCTCACTCACCCTCCACCACGTCGATGACGGCCACGCCCTGCACGTGGGGCTCCAGCGCGGGCAGGTGCGAGGCGCGCACCGCCACGGCGCCGCCCATCGAGTGCCCCAGCAGGATCAGCGGCGGCATCGCCTCGCCGAACAGCTGGTGCAGCACAGCGCCCACGTCGCTGATATTGTGTGTGACAAGGATCATCATCACCCTCACTCACCCTCCACCACGTCGATGACGGCCACGCCCTGCACGTGGGGCTCCAGCGCGGGCAGGTGCGAGGCGCGCACCGCCACGGCGCCGCCCATCGAGTGCCCCAGCAGGATCAGCGGCGGCATCGCCTCGCCGAACAGCTGGTGCAGCACAGCGCCCACGTCGCTGATATTGTGTGTGACAAGGATCATCATCACCCTCACTCACCCTCCACCACGTCGATGACGGCCACGCCCTGCACGTGGGGCTCCAGCGCGGGCAGGTGCGAGGCGCGCACCGCCACGGCGCCGCCCATCGAGTGCCCCAGCAGGATCAGCGGCGGCATCGCCTCGCCGAACAGCTGGTGCAGCACAGCGCCCACGTCGCTGATATTGTGTGTGACAAGGATCATCATCACCCTCACTCACCCTCCACCACGTCGATGACGGCCACGCCCTGCACGTGGGGCTCCAGCGCGGGCAGGTGCGAGGCGCGCACCGCCACGGCGCCGCCCATCGAGTGCCCCAGCAGGATCAGCGGCGGCATCGCCTCGCCGAACAGCTGGTGCAGCACAGCGCCCACGTCGCTGATATTGTGTGTGACAAGGATCATCATCACCCTCACTCACCCTCCACCACGTCGATGACGGCCACGCCCTGCACGTGGGGCTCCAGCGCGGGCAGGTGCGAGGCGCGCACCGCCACGGCGCCGCCCATCGAGTGCCCCAGCAGGATCAGCGGCGGCATCGCCTCGCCGAACAGCTGGTGCAGCACAGCGCCCACGTCGCTGATATTGTGTGTGACAAGGATCATCATCACCCTCACTCACCCTCCACCACGTCGATGACGGCCACGCCCTGCACGTGGGGCTCCAGCGCGGGCAGGTGCGAGGCGCGCACCGCCACGGCGCCGCCCATCGAGTGCCCCAGCAGGATCAGCGGCGGCATCGCCTCGCCGAACAGCTGGTGCAGCACAGCGCCCACGTCGCTGATATTGTGTGTGACAAGGATCATCATCACCCTCACTCACCCTCCACCACGTCGATGACGGCCACGCCCTGCACGTGGGGCTCCAGCGCGGGCAGGTGCGAGGCGCGCACCGCCACGGCGCCGCCCATCGAGTGCCCCAGCAGGATCAGCGGCGGCATCGCCTCGCCGAACAGCTGGTGCAGCACAGCGCCCACGTCGCTGATATTGTGTGTGACAAGGATCATCATCACCCTCACTCACCCTCCACCACGTCGATGACGGCCACGCCCTGCACGTGGGGCTCCAGCGCGGGCAGGTGCGAGGCGCGCACCGCCACGGCGCCGCCCATCGAGTGCCCCAGCAGGATCAGCGGCGGCATCGCCTCGCCGAACAGCTGGTGCAGCACAGCGCCCACGTCGCTGATATTGTGTGTGACAAGGATCATCATCACCCTCACTCACCCTCCACCACGTCGATGACGGCCACGCCCTGCACGTGGGGCTCCAGCGCGGGCAGGTGCGAGGCGCGCACCGCCACGGCGCCGCCCATCGAGTGCCCCAGCAGGATCAGCGGCGGCATCGCCTCGCCGAACAGCTGGTGCAGCACAGCGCCCACGTCGCTGATATTGTGTGTGACAAGGATCATCATCACCCTCACTCACCCTCCACCACGTCGATGACGGCCACGCCCTGCACGTGGGGCTCCAGCGCGGGCAGGTGCGAGGCGCGCACCGCCACGGCGCCGCCCATCGAGTGCCCCAGCAGGATCAGCGGCGGCATCGCCTCGCCGAACAGCTGGTGCAGCACAGCGCCCACGTCGCTGATATTGTGTGTGACAAGGATCATCATCACCCTCACTCACCCTCCACCACGTCGATGACGGCCACGCCCTGCACGTGGGGCTCCAGCGCGGGCAGGTGCGAGGCGCGCACCGCCACGGCGCCGCCCATCGAGTGCCCCAGCAGGATCAGCGGCGGCATCGCCTCGCCGAACAGCTGGTGCAGCACAGCGCCCACGTCGCTGATATTGTGTGTGACAAGGATCATCATCACCCTCACTCACCCTCCACCACGTCGATGACGGCCACGCCCTGCACGTGGGGCTCCAGCGCGGGCAGGTGCGAGGCGCGCACCGCCACGGCGCCGCCCATCGAGTGCCCCAGCAGGATCAGCGGCGGCATCGCCTCGCCGAACAGCTGGTGCAGCACAGCGCCCACGTCGCTGATATTGTGTGTGACAAGGATCATCATCACCCTCACTCACCCTCCACCACGTCGATGACGGCCACGCCCTGCACGTGGGGCTCCAGCGCGGGCAGGTGCGAGGCGCGCACCGCCACGGCGCCGCCCATCGAGTGCCCCAGCAGGATCAGCGGCGGCATCGCCTCGCCGAACAGCTGGTGCAGCACAGCGCCCACGTCGCTGATATTGTGTGTGACAAGGATCATCATCACCCTCACTCACCCTCCACCACGTCGATGACGGCCACGCCCTGCACGTGGGGCTCCAGCGCGGGCAGGTGCGAGGCGCGCACCGCCACGGCGCCGCCCATCGAGTGCCCCAGCAGGATCAGCGGCGGCATCGCCTCGCCGAACAGCTGGTGCAGCACAGCGCCCACGTCGCTGATATTGTGTGTGACAAGGATCATCATCACCCTCACTCACCCTCCACCACGTCGATGACGGCCACGCCCTGCACGTGGGGCTCCAGCGCGGGCAGGTGCGAGGCGCGCACCGCCACGGCGCCGCCCATCGAGTGCCCCAGCAGGATCAGCGGCGGCATCGCCTCGCCGAACAGCTGGTGCAGCACAGCGCCCACGTCGCTGATATTGTGTGTGACAAGGATCATCATCACCCTCACTCACCCTCCACCACGTCGATGACGGCCACGCCCTGCACGTGGGGCTCCAGCGCGGGCAGGTGCGAGGCGCGCACCGCCACGGCGCCGCCCATCGAGTGCCCCAGCAGGATCAGCGGCGGCATCGCCTCGCCGAACAGCTGGTGCAGCACAGCGCCCACGTCGCTGATATTGTGTGTGACAAGGATCATCATCACCCTCACTCACCCTCCACCACGTCGATGACGGCCACGCCCTGCACGTGGGGCTCCAGCGCGGGCAGGTGCGAGGCGCGCACCGCCACGGCGCCGCCCATCGAGTGCCCCAGCAGGATCAGCGGCGGCATCGCCTCGCCGAACAGCTGGTGCAGCACAGCGCCCACGTCGCTGATATTGTGTGTGACAAGGATCATCATCACCCTCACTCACCCTCCACCACGTCGATGACGGCCACGCCCTGCACGTGGGGCTCCAGCGCGGGCAGGTGCGAGGCGCGCACCGCCACGGCGCCGCCCATCGAGTGCCCCAGCAGGATCAGCGGCGGCATCGCCTCGCCGAACAGCTGGTGCAGCACAGCGCCCACGTCGCTGATATTGTGTGTGACAAGGATCATCATCACCCTCACTCACCCCTCCACCACGTCGATGACGGCCACGCCCTGCACGTGGGGCTCCAGCGCGGGCAGGTGCGAGGCGCGCACCGCCACGGCGCCGCCCATCGAGTGCCCCAGCAGGATCAGCGGCGGCATCGCCTCGCCGAACAGCTGGTGCAGCACAGCGCCCACGTCGCTGATATTGTGTGTGACAAGGATCATCATCACCCTCACTCACCCTCCACCACGTCGATGACGGCCACGCCCTGCACGTGGGGCTCCAGCGCGGGCAGGTGCGAGGCGCGCACCGCCACGGCGCCGCCCATCGAGTGCCCCAGCAGGATCAGCGGCGGCATCGCCTCGCCGAACAGCTGGTGCAGCACAGCGCCCACGTCGCTGATATTGTGTGTGACAAGGATCATCATCACCCTCACTCACCCTCCACCACGTCGATGACGGCCACGCCCTGCACGTGGGGCTCCAGCGCGGGCAGGTGCGAGGCGCGCACCGCCACGGCGCCGCCCATCGAGTGCCCCAGCAGGATCAGCGGCGGCATCGCCTCGCCGAACAGCTGGTGCAGCACAGCGCCCACGTCGCTGATATTGTGTGTGACAAGGATCATCAACATCGGTCCACTTGTTTAGTCTCACTTTCTATTACAATATAAACACATATCAAAAATTCCGAGGCCAGCGGGATTCGAACCATCTCTTGGGAATCGCGCCCGAGCGTGTTAGCTTTACACCATAGCCACGGTCGAAGTACACGTCAGCATCGAAATTAGTGATATGTATTTACTTTTTTTCAATCAGTTTAAGCAACTGTTAGCGACATCTAGTAGCAACACGCAACAGTTGTTGATCTATTTTTTCCAAGACCCCATATTACAATGGAGCTCTTTCTCACTTTCTCTTCTCAAAGTTTTTGACAAAGTACCCAATAAATTTATATACAAGAATCCGGCACCTCATCCTCTGCAGCAGAACATGCTAACCATTAAACCAGTTGTTAGCGTCATACCTGACCAGCGTCTCGATGCTCAGGTCGTCCGAGTCCTGCGCCTTGGTCTCGCCGTGGCCGCGGACGTCCATCGACACCACCTGGCAGTGGATCAGGCTCGTGATCTCCTCCTGCAAGTACAACTGCTGAGGAGATGCCGTATCTTCACTGCACCAAGCAATAATCTTTAAAACTAGTTGAGATATAGCTATAATATTATATCCCTGGGAGATCAAATGAGAAATGACGAGATATAGTATGGAAGAGCTGATGGTTGTTGCGATTGCGAAATATGGTCGAGCGAAGCAATGGCTGGATCATGCGTCATGCTCGTGAACGGGTGCCGCCGGCGGGAATGGGGCTACTTTCTGTCTGCCCGTCTTTGACATGAATTGAATTGTTGTACGTTTTGTGGAAATGTCATATTCTATTCTAACAAAGATGCACGGGTTAAATCAGCTTGGCATCCAGCTGCCCACAAGATAGTATAAAAACTTATTACAATGTAATAGCTACTTATTAATATTGTAAAATGATTATTTTGAAAAGAGCAACTGCTGAGTTTCTTGCCGGCTCTTCTCAGCAGAATCCGCTTTCCGAACCGGTGGTAGAATCTTGACATGTCATAAGAGCCACAGGTTGGCCTACATGAAATAAATAATTTTGAATTTGAATTTTGAATTTGAATTTGATCCCTAGGTGCTGGAGTGGCGACAAGCGCAAAATTGGCAGAACCCCCCCACTTTGACACAAGAGACCTTTGTCCAGCAGTGTGGAGGTCTATTAGTGGATAAGGAAGAAGATCAAGCTCACAATTTCAGTCTCGGATTCCTTACCAGGTTATAAAGTACCCACAAACTGTGTACATGATGCAAGCTACTTTCGAACCAAGTTTCAGCTCAATCTGATGAACTGTAGATGAAAGCTTAGGACACTTTTTGAAGGACAGGAACAAACCCTCTCAGATTTATATTTTATATTGTCACCATTTTAGTAACTTAATAAATCAGTACACCAAAAAGGACATCATCATTTACCACCAGCTTCGGAACAGCCCCACTTATGTTATTAATGAGTAAATATGTAATATTGACTTGAGCCCAAAACAGACTTGTTCATTATTATTCGACACAATCACAGCATGCACACATTATTTATTCAGATCTGGATGTCAGCTATGATGTAATGGAAAGGGGTCACCCCAGTTACAGTTTGACTCATGCACTAAGCCATAAGCTAAGTTAGGTGACACCTTCTGTAAATTTCATTTTTGCAAACCTTTAGGGACCACCTAAAGGTGGAAATGACATTAGATAGGGGATTGTATTTTTGGGCTACCTAAAGAGACTCCTACTTAGGGGATGATTTAGGTATGGTTGGTGTAAACGGGTATCATTGTTCTGAATTTTATTCTCTCAGGTAGAGAATGGTGAGAGAAGGATATAGAGAACTCTATCATCAATAATGCAATATGCTGTACCTACTGTGAACAACGCCCAGCTCAGCCCGGAGTACCCTCCCCCGTGCAGGGTCACTACCCTCGGCCAGCCCGGCTGCGCAGGCTCTGGGGACAGGTAGACTCGGAACGTTCCCGCTTCTATCTCCACATCCACATACTTCTCAAAGTAGTTCTTCCAGGATATTGGGGAGTAGTCCTTACGACGGGCTCCTCCGAATGGTGCCAGTCTGCAGAGAAAGAATTGGGTGTTCAACTGATGATAAATAATTTTTTTATAATGCATTTCCATTTTATTTATTTTTAAATATGTTAAGTAGCCTCTGGTATATATGCCATTAAAATGTCCTGTTAGAAAAGATTGAGCTATTTAGGTGTGATGTCACACCTTACACTCCCTATAGCAAACTCCTTACACTCTTCATAGAAAATTTTGTTTTAGAAAGAGACATATTATACAGTCGCAGTAAAACTTATAACTTATTTCAGACTACAGATTTATTTTCTGTTTTTTCCAAATGATATTATTACATGTTACATTTTGTATTATAATTTATAATTAACTAGCTGATGCCCGCGACTTCGTCCGCATGGATTTCATTTTTAAAATCCCACGGGAACTCTTTGATTTTCCCGGATAAAACTTAGCCTTTGTCACCCTCCAGGTTCTCAACTATACCCATGCAAAAAATCACGTCGATCCGTAGCTTTTTTGCTACTTGATTGAAAAACAAACCAACATACAAACACACTTTCGCATTTATAATATTAAAAAGTATCCTATGTCTGTCTCCTGGTTCTAAACTACCTCCCCACCAATTTTCAGCCAAATCGGTTCAGCCGTTCTTGAGTTATAAATAGTGTAACTAACACGACTTTCTTTTATATATATATATACTAGCTGATGCCCGCGACTTCGTCTGCGTGGATTTAGTTCATAACATCCCGCGGGAAATCTTTGTCACCCTCCAGGCTCTCAACTATACCTATCCAATAAATCACGTCAATCCGTAGCTATGTAGCAGGAAACATTTGATCGTCTTGCTCGCGGCATTGTTAATGATGATTCAAAGAGAAAACATATTACTGATGATATTATCAATTGACGTTAAACTATAATTTTTATAATTGTTTTTACCATAATTTTTTACCATAATTAACCAAATACAAAGTTACGCTGTCATTTACGTTTTGTTCTTCCACTGTCATTTTCGTTTTTTTATTCCATGTCAGATGCATTTTTGTTATAACAGGTTTTATATTGACTGGACGGAAACGCGGTCGAACGGGATAAAAAGTATCCTATGTCCGTCTCCTGGTTCTAAGCTACCTCTCCACCAATTTTGAGCCAAATCGGTTCATCCGTTCTTGAGTTATAAATAGTGTAACTAACACCACTTTCTTTTATATATATAGATATAGATATATAGATTAATGTCAACATTTTGACAACAATCAAATACATTATGCCTTTGCTACAAAAGACAACAAAAGTCATTGTAAAGTGTTTCTGCTGAATTAATATCCCGAGTAGGTTACAGTAACAAACACACACTATCAGACAATCACTCAACTGCAGGATTGTCTATAAATGATTGTTATCATAGTGTAACAACAACAATCAAATATCATAGTGTAACAGTAACAATCACTTCCAACTAGGGTTCCCAACCCTCCCGGATTGCCCGGGAGACTCCGGTAATAAAGGTTAATCTCCCGACCTCCCGGGGAACAATAATTTCTCCGGTTTTTCTAAAAATTTAAAAAAGTGGTATAACTTTGAAGATCTGGAATACCAAGCAATGAAAATTTTATCTCTAAAAGAACCTATCACATGGACAGGAATAACTAGGCTCCAAGAATTGTTAAATATTGACTTAGATAGTGACAAACTTTATGATGAGTTTGGACTTTGGCGTGAGATGCAACCACATCTCATTGAAGAAAATCAAGTGGATTTACGCTGGGTAGACTTCTTTACTAAATCTAAAGATAGAAATACTTGTTCCGAATTGAAAAAAATGGTCACGTTTGTTCTTTCCATTTCTGTTTCTAATGCTTCTTGCGAGCATGTATTCAGCTTAATGGAACAATCATGGAGCAAGGAAAGAAACCGAATTAGTATTTCTTTAGTAAAAGCTGAGTTACAAGTACTAACTAATAGATGCTGATCGAAAACAAAATAAATTTAAAAATTAATTGAGATTCTCTTTCCATGTACGGGGTCACCCCCATCCATAAGTCTCCCGGGTTGGTTGTTTCGAGAGTTGGCAACCCTACTTCCAACTGGCTAAAGTGCATTCTGGCAGCAAGAACATCATAAATACACTCAATTGAATCTTTACACAATCAACCAGCAGGTTTTAAGTAAAGACATTTAATATGAGCGTACCTCAATAATAAACAGGAGACAACAGAAATGAATTGTTACTAAATTGTCCTGGTATTGGTACCAAAATCTTTTATTAATTTTGATGAAAACATGATAACAACATAAAGAAAATCAAATAATACAGACATACACATTATATTCCAACTCTCACATTGTTGTGTAAACTGCAATTTGAATAGAATAGAAATATTTGTATTCAAATGAACTTTTTTATGAGTGCTTTGTATAATGTTGATGAGTCTACCACTGGTTCAGAATGCCCTTCCTGCCGAGAAGAATCAGCAAGAAACTCTGTGGTTGCTCTGTTTAAAACAAGTTTACAATATAATAGATATTATGCTGTCAGTGTTTCCACAATGAGAGAAAGTTCCAAAAATGCATACTACTTACAATTATTCAATACATATTAAGATGGGCAGACAGAAAGTAGCCACATTCCCGCCGGTGGCACCCGTTCAAGAGCATGACGCATGACCCAGCTGCTGCTTCACTCAATTATATTTGAGGGAACATAACCACCCGCACCACACGACACCACCACAGAAATGTTTAAAGAGAGTGTGACTTACTTAGGCTACCCATGTTAAGGCGTCGAATTGAATACTAATATTCAAATACTCATTTTAAGACATGAACATTTATTGATTGATAGGTTATCTCTTATTTAAGTACCTATAGATGAGATAACAGTATGGTGAACAACCTTAAAATTAGCAGCTAAAAGGACTATGCCATTGGCAGAGGAAAAGAATCAAGAGTCATAACTTTGTTGCTTCTTTTTAGTCCACTACATTTCAGTCTAGTACTCTGTAATAACAGAACGCTAGTTAAGTTTAAAAGCATGTTTTTGTAATAAGTAATTTCTATTTTCCACCATTTCATTTAGATTAATCTACTTATACCCACTTTAACTCTTCCTCTTTAATAGACTTAACAATAATAAACATGAATATAATGAAAGCATAAGTTGTTTACCATTTATTTAGCATTTACAGATTGATTGTTGTAAATGCAAAGAAAATTTTTTTTACTTACTTAGATATACCGGATGTCCTGGGGACTCTGGGTGGAAGTTTGTTCTTCATTATTGTCTTCTGTAACGACGACATAGTTAAAGTTTCAGTAATAATTTACTAAATTCTTCTAATTAATTAGAAAGTTTCCAAAATAAATTAATAAACAACGCGCCCCTCGACCCTCGCAGACTTTCATTTTCCAGTAAATGTCACTGTCACTGTCAAGTGTCACTGCAATAGACTTAACTGTCTACGGCAAGTACACAGAACAGTGGAACAACCTCGGACGAAGAATCAATGGACTTGACAGACGCGTATACCCGAAAGGGACAAATATAAAGTACTTCAAAACGCAGGGCTACCATGTCATTAAAAAATTTCCCCGATTTCGTTTTTCGAGTTTATGCTTTCGAAGGGAATAATACTTTCCCTAGTTGCTCAGAATCATGGTACTGCCCTCGTAATTGAAAACCATGGAACTATTATAGCATGGAAGCAGCATCACCTACAAATTCGTACGCCAAAATTGTCCATGTAGTCACTACAAACACACTATAGATAAAATACACTAAGACACTAACCGGGTCAACAATAACTAACCATATGACTGGAATTTTAAGGTTCAGTTTGTAATAAATGTGCCACACGTACGACGTTTTGCAAATCACCCGATGAACATTCATTTTTACCGGATTACATCGATGTAAGAATAGTTCCGAAGTGGAGTGGCAATTTTTTATATAATTATTTACACACAATAATAATTATTGTACATTAAAATTTGTCTTTATAATAATATCTTTTTATTTTGTCTTAACATAATTAATAAAATTACAGTCTTTTAAGTCTAATAGGTACTGAATACGTGTTGTACCGATTTTTTTCAAGGAGTCAAATAGAAAATACAATTAATGTTTGACAGTTGGATCCTTTTTGCATTAGTGTGTCTAAATGTTTAATAACAAAAAATCGTTAAAATAATAATAATAAAAAAAAACAATAAACTACTCCATTTATATTCTTGAATCAATGTTGCTCAGACGTGCCTATCGCGTTCTCTTCCTCGCGCGGTATGTGTGACTGTGATAGCTGCGCCGCAGAAATATTGTTATTGTCATGACAAATTAATTAAATTAAGCAACATTTCGTGATTATATTGTTAATGTAGTGGAATATAAATGTAAACAAAATATTTTCTTATCGAAAGTATGATATTCCATCTTGTTTTTTGATATAATTTGGACTGTTTTTAAATTCTTTTACGGAGCACCAAGGCATGCTTTCGGTTTGTGAAATAACGCGCGACTGAGCTAACTTGCTACTATTAGTAGCAGTTAAACCGTGCCGTTTTTGACGCGTTGATGGTGAATCTAGGGAAATATAACATCGTTGTTGAAAACACAAAAATTACTGTGTTTTCAATTACGAGGGCAGAGTATGAATACATTGTTTTCGGGCGAGTGTCTATGGTCATCTATATACATCACCTACATATTATAGTGCTATACATATTATTATACAGCTGCAAATCCTAACTGACTGACATAATAATTTGTTCCCAAAGATGGGAATAATGATATGATGATTTGCGATGAAGCAAATAAAAAACTGAAGAAATCAGTTTATTTATTGTCCCTTAAATAAAATAAGTTTTGTGTACATATTCCTAATGTTATCATTGTTATGAACCATTGTTTTAATTGCATTATGAATTCGTACATTTAAATATTTTTTACAAATTGCTTTTAATAATAGCGAATAATGGGTCAAATCTGTAAGATGAGTTTTCTAAAGCAGTTTTCATTAAAATGCTTAAAACAAATGCGGGTGTTTTTTCCAGGAGTCCAATGTCTTCGACCTGTTGATGCTATCCACAAGTCACGAAGTGCAGTATTTTTTGTAAACCTGAAACATAAAATCACAATATATGAATGATGACTGAATTTTTATAAAAATGGAATATACACTTCGTTATTGTTTAAGATCAATAAGCAGCTCTATAAGGAGTACCATGCATACAAAGCAGGAACGTACGAAGAATGGATTGATAAAACGGGCGGAGTTAAAAAAGCTAATAAAATACTAACAACTAAGGGAGATTGGATACCAAAGTTAAGCATCAATGGAAACTGCACGGAAAACAGAGACACAATTATACAAATAGCAACTAACTTCTACCAGGATCTATATCAGAACAAATCTAATATCAATACTCACTGGGAGTATGATTTCCCAATTATGATAGAGTCACAAAGTCATAATTTTACTCGCACAGAAATAACTCACGGAATAAAACACTTACAAAAAGAAAAAAGCCCGGGCCCAGATAAAATTGTAAACGAAGTTCTCAAAGTAGGCGAAATATATCTCACTGCACATCTATATATGCTCTTTAACCTTATTCTAGAAAAAAAAGTAATACCACATCAATGGACGGTGTCCGAAATCATACTTTTATATAAAAAGGGGGACCCCACTAACGTTAGCAACTACAGACCTATAAGCCTAATGTCTTCCATATATAAACTTTTTTCATTCTGCCTTCTTAAAAAGATAAGCAGCACCATAGACAAGAAACAACCCGTAGAGCAAGCTGGATTTCGTCCAGGATACAGCACAATTGACCATCTTCAAGTGGTAACTCAAGTCGTAGAGAAATTTAAAGAGTACAATACCCCGCTCTACATGGCATTCATTGACTATCAAAAAGCATTTGACACAATTTGTCATGACTCTATCTGGCATGCTTTAAAATACCACCAAGTCAACGACAGTTATATTGAAGTTATCAAAAGTATTTATAAACATAGTAAAAGCAAAGTTAAACTAGATAAGTCAGGACCGAGCTTTAATATTGATAGAGGCGTAAAACAGGGAGACCCTATGTCGCCAAAGCTTTTTATAGCTGTGCTAGAGCTGATAATTAGCCAGCTGAATTGGAGAAATGGCGGTATCACCCTTAATGATGAAAAATTAACCCATTTAAGGTTTGCAGATGACATAGTCATGTTTGCTAACTCAGCTGGAAAACTGCAAATCATGATGGAGGAACTAAAAGCACAAAGTTTAAAAGCAGGACTCGAAATGAATCTCGAAAAAACAAAATTGATGACTAATTTTGTTTTTTCGAGATGAAAAACCCTATACGACTAGGTGATTGTACAATATCCTATGTCGAAGAGTATATCTACTTAGGAAAATTACTGTCCTTCAGGGATGTTCACAGTGAGGAGATTGATCGCAGGATTGTAAGTTCTTGGAAAAAATATTGGTCCATGAAAGAAATATTTAAAAGCAATATGCCGCTCCGGATAAAAAAGAAAGTGATGGACTCTACAATCCTACCCACTTTGACATATGCGTGCCAAACATGGACTTTGACTGTCAAAAACTCACAAAAATTGACTCGTTGTCAAAAATCAATGGAAAGAAGCATGCTAGGTATAAAACTCCTTGACAAAATAAAAAGCGAAGACATACGAAAGAGAACAAAAATTATAGACGTACTAGAGCATGTAAGAAGAATGAAATGGCGATGGGCAGGTCATTGTATGCGTATGGCAGACGGAAGGTGGAGCAATATCGCTACTCGGTGGAGAGGACCGCACTTCGGGCAACGCACGACAGGCAGGCCGCTGAAGCGCTGGGCTGACGACATCGTGGCGACGGCAGGCCCAGAGTGGGAAAAGAAAGCACTAGACAGGAAAATATAGGAGAGTTTGGAGGAGGCCTATACCCTCTCGGGGCGCTAAATTTTCCAACTATTACTATATATATACTTAAGTTATTATGTAAAATTTAGCAATAAAGGCTTTATTATTATTATTATTGTTTATGTGTAAAATTACCCACAATTATGGGTAACTTTAATTATTAACTACTGGTATCCCTAAAATAGGAATAACCCGATAAAATTTAAAATTACGTACAAAATGGCCGCATGACATTGATATTGCTAGTGTTTGACGATTGGTTGTGTATTACTAAACTTAATCGGTTAATACTAAATTTTACAATAAGAATTTGAGATATTTCATAATTATTTCTGCATATTAGAAACCTGATATTCTGTAATCTAACGGAATCTTTAATTGTTTGTACAATTCAAGTAGGAAACAACAAAACAAATCATACTTACGAATGAAAGGTTATGTTTCTTATTTTGCGCTCGCTACGACTGTTACAGCCGATCACACAGCAGTGCACCATAATTATAGCTTTTATACACCTTCAACACTCAATTTAAAACGGAAAACTAAATAAAAACTTGTAATTATCGCATTAAATTACCAGCATAAGAGGCACACATCAGATTTGTTGGGCACAGCCGCACAGATGACAACTGTGCCCAACAAAAAAAAATCGGCCAAGTGCGAGTCGGGCCTCGCTCTTTTAGGGTTCCGTTAAAAAAAATTACATAAAAATATTTCCATGTACCCATGGAAATATTTTATTTAATTTTTTTAATTTAATTTAATTTTTATTATTTGTTGTTGTAGCGACAATAGAAATACACAATCTGTGAAAATTTCAACTGTCTACCTATTACGGTTACCGAGATACAGCCCGCTGACAGACGGACGGACGGACGGACGGACGGACAGCGTAGGCTTAGTAATAGGGTCCCGTTGGTACCCTTTGGGTACGGAACCCTAAAAAGCTAAACTATGACAAAGACAAAAAAAAATGTTTTTATCTTTATCACTCTTCACAGCTTTCCATACATCTTTCTTGCTCTAACAAGGTATTATTATTTTGATGCCAAGTCCATTGATTCTTCGTCCGAGGGAACAACCAATGACTAAGGAAAGGAACAACCACCAACACATTACACAACTAGACGTCGAGACTCGATTTGATTCGATGCATCGATACTTTACATTATTGAGTGTTTTTATAAGATGGATCAGTATTGTGTGATGGAACTAGTAACTAGTAATTACGACTACGATGATTGTGTGGTACTGACCACAGAGTACTTTGGGTATTGACCATGGTATTGGTACCTTCATGGTATTGACTTATTGCCCTACGCCTACGACTTTATAGTAGGTAGTTGTGGTCGGTTATGGTCCTCTTCTTCTACGATTTGTCGGATTTGGTCGGATTTGTCATTAACGTCACAAACACATCAATTAATAAGTCAAAAACGTCAAAAACACTAAACAGTCAAAAATTACCAACAAACGCAACAAACATAGCATTTTATTTTAAATTTTATGAAAAAAAGCAACTCTTTTCTAATTCATTACTTATATTTTATTAGATTACACAGTTAGTATAATAATTATTGTCGCACTATAAGAAAGTCTGCATAGCCTAGCTATTAAAATTTAAAACCATGGATTTCAAAAGCATATGCAGAATTTGTCTTTCATCATCAAAACAAACTCTCGATATCTATACAAGTTACTACGTTAAAAGAAATATTTTATACTCAGAGATGCTATCAAATTGCACTAAGCTTAAGGTGCGTATCTGTTTTGTACATACAGGATTTACTTTTGAAGGAATCTTTCTATGAGGTTACCATTTTATCAACAGATTCTCTTCTCGCCTTATTGATAAATTGAACCTCTGCTACTCTAACCTAAGCCATATTGCACTAGTACATAGTAGTTTTAATACATGTATTTGGTATACTGCTTGATAGACTTGTTTGAATAGTTGTAGGACACTTCAGAACTTCTATATAAGATTGGACTTGTAATCAATTCAGCTGTTCCAAAAAATGACCTCGTTAAACAGACACAAAAGTTACAGAACTGTGTGATTATGCTATCTTTTAATAAAGAATAGAATAGAATAGAATAGAAATATTTTTTATTCAAATAAACTTTTACAAGTGCTTTTGAATAGTCGATGAATCTACCACTGGTTCGGAATGCCTTTCCTGCTGAGAAGAACCAGCAAGAAACTCGGCGGTTGCTCTTTTCAAAACAAATTTACAATACAGTAAATACTATGCTATATAAGCAGTGTTTCCACAATGAGGAAAGTTCCAAAAATGCATACCGACTAACTTCAATCTTAAGATGGGCAGACATAAAGTAGCCCATTCCCGCCGGTGGCACCTGTTCACGAGCATGACGCATGACCCAGCCATTGCTTCGATCAACCATATTTGAGGGAACGTAACAACCCGCATCACACAACACCACCACAGAAATGTTTAAAGAGTGTGTAACATACTTATGCTACCCATGTTAAGGCATCGAATTGAAAACTAATATTCAAATGCTCATTTTAAGAAGAGAAGATATTAGCTTATTAGTAGACATTTAAATTTTACTTATTTGTGTAGCTTATTTTCTTCCAGCCTGTAGAAGAAGACGGTCTCCCTCGTTTAATCTGCAAAGAATGCAGCCGACAGTTAAAAAGGTCCTACGCATTCAACATACAATGTACAGAAAGTGATAGGACATTGAGGCGGTACTTGGACTCTGCTGTGATACCCAAAGCTGAGCTCTGCCAGAGACGAGGGCTAGTAAGTGTGGAGGTGAAGAGTGAGGATTTGGATCATCAGCTAGAGTTGATGTTGAAGGAGAATAAGGTTTTTGATGATGGAGTTAAGTCAGGTTAGTTATATTTACACTAGCTTTTACCGGCTACTTCACTTACATTAACACATTAGATGTGTGACTGATAAATGTAAAAACGAATCTCGCCTTGCTTGTAGTCGCAAACGCGTGTGATTTTCCCAGGTAATGCCGCATCCTTGGTATTGATCACGCGCATTACGCGGCTTACAAATAAACCCGCTAACGCATGCGGTTTTCGCAGGTAATGTGTTAAGTTTGATTTTTTCAAACCTGTATTTTACCCCCATAGGGGTTCAATTTTCATAAATTCTTTCTTAAAGAAAACCTATGCTACAATAATAGCTATATGTATGCCAAATTTCAGAGATCAGTCAGTCACCTTTTCCTTTTATATATTAAGATAAAGATTAGATGTAACCGGGTGGAGAACTCAAGAGGAAAATGGGCCCAAAGGCTAATTTCATAAAAAAGCAAGCAAGAGCTTATAATATTTCAAACTCAAAACTTCTTTATTCAGACAATAGTAAAATGAATGTAATGGTGATAATTTAAAAAAGTAAAACTAAAACCTTGACAGTTTCCAAACATTCTATGCTTTATTATTGAATAAATGATTTTCCTTTCTTTTGTCGTAGAAGATACACATTAATATAATTAAATATATTAGACTTTGTCAGCCTGGTGATTGATAAAACAGGATTGAATTCAACTTATGTCATGACATTTTTGTGATGAAATGAAAGACAAAACTAAAAGATTATATTTTCATATTTCTAGAGCCTGAGAATGCAAATGAGCCAGAGGACAGTTTTTGGGATGCGGAAGATGACAACACAGCTCTTGAAGAGATCAAGCTCAAGAAGACATTAAAAGGTAGATACTTATTAAGTGTATCGAAGTGACCCCAGTGTTGGTCCTTTAAGCTATGCACTCCTCAAGGTCTCAAGTATGTTATAAATATGCTGTGAAATGTGACCTAAGATAAGATTAGGTTTCATAACTTTACCAACAAAAGATTCAGAAGACTTTACTTTTGTCTATAATTAATTACCTTTGAGTTGTCTGACTTTTGGTTTAGGTGTGCATTATCTATTGGATAACTACTTTGAGGCTTTTTTTCGATGGGATAATCCACTTGTAAAATCAAAGTATTTTCTTTGTATTCACAGAGTCAAATCATAATATCAATGGCAAAGATGACAAGCTATGGGAAGCAGGCAAAGATTTTGATGAATTATTGAATCCAGACACTGCACCAAAGAAAGTTAAAGGTAAAGGAATATATGAAGATTTTTGTAATTAATTCCATTTTCTTAATTTATTTGTCCAAACTTAATATTTTATTTTTGCAGTAGTTGTAAATGGAGATGATGGGTTGCCAAAGAAAAGAGGGAGGAGAAAAAAAGGTAATATTTTAACAAAGACTAAATATCATTACACGTAGACTAAGTTGTAGGCATCAGGTACTATATAAAATTCAAAGCACTTTGTCAAAGTTTATTTGAATAATAAAGGGGTTGTTTCATCTTGGGCCAGGTACTTGTACGCTGTACCAAAAAATAATATAAAATCATAGAAATTAAAATAAAATATACTCTTTTGTACTCTCGTAAATATACTCGTTTGTCTCTTTTATACTCTTTCTGTCCATACTGTGGGGTCTAAATTCTTTAAGACCCATCGCAGGAAAAGAACCGAAAAGTTCTCTGACCATACTCTCAAGCTAATGAAGGAGAGACAAGAGATGAGGCTGCAGTCATCGGCAGACGCGGCTGCCTACCGGCGGATTAATAGGCAGATCTCTAAGGCACAAACTCGCGACCTCCGTGTCTTTAATACCAAGTGTATTAAAGATACCATTGAGCGGAACAAAGGCTCAAAAGTGTTCGCGAGAGATCTGTCTATCGGACAGAGCCAGCTGACGCGGCTGAAAACTGATGACGGCCGTCTCGTCTCTTCTCGACCTGAGGTCTTGGGAGAGGTTGAGAAGTTCTATGGACAGTTATATACCACGACACAAAAACCTGTTGAAGATTTGGCGAAAGATCCCAGAGCCAAACTGACCCGACACTATACCGAAGATATCCCGGACGTCAGCCTATACGAGATTAGAATGGCTCTCAAACAGCTCAGGGACAACAAGGCGCCAGGTGATGACGGAATCACTGCGGAACTCCTGAAAGCGGGTGGAAAACCAGTACTTAAGATCTTTCAGCGATTGTTCAATTCCGTCATCCACGAGGGCACAACGCCGGAAGCATGGCACAGGAGCGTGGTGGTTCTGTTCTTCAAAAAGGGTGATAATACCTTGTTGAAGAATTATAGACCCATCTCGTTGTTGAGTCATGTTTATAAGTTGTTCTCGAGAGTCATTACGAATCGCCTCGCTCGTAGGTTCGACGACTTCCAGCCTCCCGAACAAGCCGGATTCCGAAAAGGCTTTGGTACCATAGATCACATTCATACGCTGCGGCAGGTTATACAAAAGACGGAAGAGTATAACCAGCCACTTTGCTTAGCGTTTGTGGACTATGAGAAAGCCTTCGATTCGGTGGAAACTTGGGCTGTGTTGAGGTCGCTGCAGAGATGCCGGATTGACTACCGGTATATCCAAGTGTTGAAGTGCTTGTATGAAAACGCCACAATGTCAGTACGTATACAGGACCAGACTACGAGGCCAATCCACTTGCAGCGTGGAGTGCGACAGGGAGACGTTATCTCCCCGAAGCTCTTTACCGCTGCGTTGGAGGACGTCTTTAAGCTTCTGGATTGGAACGGGCTTGGCATCAACATAAATGGCGAGTACATCACTCACCTGCGATTTGCCGATGACATAGTAGTCATGGCAGAGACTCTGAGAGACCTCAATACAATGCTCAACGATCTCAGCAGGGTTTCTCAACAGGTGGGCCTGAAAATGAACATGAGCAAGACGAAAATCATGTCCAATGCTCATGCACCGCTCCACCCAGTAATTGTTGAGAACTCTGCACTCGAAATTGTCGACGAGTATATTTACCTGGGACACACAGTCCAGCTAGGTAGGTCCAATTTCGAGAAAGAGATCAACCGCCGAATCCAACTCGGCTGGGCAGCGTTCGGGAAGCTCCGAGATGTCTTCTCGTCCAAAATTCCTCAGTGCCTGAAGACTAAAGTCTTCGAACAGTGCGTGTTGCCAGTGATGACTTACGGATCCGAGACATGGTCGCTAACTAAGGGCCTCATAAGTAGGCTCAGGACTGCTCAGCGGGCGATGGAGAGAGCTATGCTCGGAGTGTCCCTGCGGGATCGAATCAGAAATGAGGAGATCCGGAGGAGAACCAGAGTCACCGACATAGCTAAGCGAGTCGCGATACTGAAGTGGAAATGGGCGGGGCACATAGTTCGAAGAGCTGATGGTCGTTGGGGTCCCAAGGTGCTGGAGTGGCGACCCCGCACCGGGAAGCGCAGTGTTGGGAGACCCCCCACCAGGTGGACCGACGACATCAAACGAGTCGCAGGGAGCCGCTGGATTCAGGCGGCGCAAGACCGAGGCCTGTGGAAGTCCATGCAAGAGACCTTTGTCCAGCAGTGGGCGTCTATCGGTTGATAAAGAAGAAGGAAGATACTCTTTTGCAGTTTTACAGTGGATAAGAGGTAAAAATATAAAATTGATAATTGTAGAATAGCAACTCTCAGAGTGCATCCATCTGCTGTTGTTGTTTAAGTTTGTACTGACATTACGTCATCTTAATGTCATTTCAATTGTCAAATGTTTATTGCTGTCAACTAAGGTTTTTATGTCAAATGTCATCATGACTAGTGTAAGTACGTGTCATTGTCAAAAATTTGTCGCTTTTATTTTGCAAAATAATTTCACATTGTACCTCGTAAAAAGGACCTTTTAATGAGAAATAAAGAAAAAATAATCACTATTTCATGACCCCAAACATTTTGAAAGACCGTACAAATACCTGGCCCAGGCTCCATATTATATATTTGAAACAACCCCTTTTTCTATTCTTTATTTTTCATGAAATTATGATAGGTTAGCCTCCTTATCTGCTGTTGGGCAGTGTGGTGGACTATCACCTAAATGCTTTGAAAGGAGACCTTCTGTGAGGGTCTGCGATGGGTTAATGATGAAATGAATGAATTTATCCAGAGTACACGGACGAGTTGCATCTGCCGGACAGCAAGATGCCGTCCCAGTGCGACGTGTGCGGCAAGATCATCAGCACCGCCAGCAACCTGAGGGCGCACAAGATCTGCCACACCGACAGCCGGCCCTACCAGTGCGCCGACTGCCCCGCCTCCTTCAAGTGAGTGCCAGTGCAGCCGGTCGAGAACCTCAACGACCATTAGTTGTTAGTACTCAAAGATCATCAGCACGGCCAGCAACCTGAGGGCGCACAAGATCTGCCACACCGACAGCCGACCCTACCAGTGCGCCGACTGCCCCGCCTCCTTCAAGTGAGTGCCAGTGCAGCCGGTCGAGAACCTCAACGACCATTAGTTGTTAGTACTCAAAGATCATCAGCACGGCCAGCAACCTGAGGGCGCACAAGATCTGCCACACCGACAGCCGACCCTACCAGTGCGCCGACTGCCCCGCCTCCTTCAAGTGAGTGCCAGTGCAGCCGGTCGAGAACCTCAACGACCATTAGTTGTTAGTACTCAAAGATCATCAGCACGGCCAGCAACCTGAGGGCGCACAAGATCTGCCACACCGACAGCCGACCCTACCAGTGCGCGGACTGCCCCGCCTCCTTCCTTGCAAAAATTGTTTATTTTGTATATTTCCATAGTATTATGTCATACGGAATCTTACTATGGGGTAAAGCAGCCGACATTGGAAAAATTTTTGTATTGCAGAAGAGGGCAATTCGCGCAATCTACAATTTAAAACCGCGGGATTCCCTTCGAGAAAAATTTAAGGAAATAGGCATTCTGACAGTAGCTTCACAATATATTTATAACAACATAATATTTGTCAGACAAAATATTTTAAGTTACAAAAAAAAGGGTGATTTACACGATAGGCAGGTTAGAGATCCAAATAGGCTCGTGATTCCTCGACTGCGCCTCCAGAGGGTCCGAAAGACATTTGTGGGAATGGGCGTGACGTTCTATAATAAAATTCCACAGTCGATCTTAGACTTGCCTTTACACAAGTTTAAGAAAACAATTAAAACTTCTCTCATGGAAAAAGCATATTATACAATTGAAGACTATATTAATGACAAAAAAGCGTGGATATAACTCGCTCCAGCGATTCATGAGACAGTAATAATCAACCTGTGTAACAAAATTATCCTGTGCTATTCAGTGTTTCTACTTTATTTGTGTCTAAGTGATGTCTTAAAATTAGCATTTGAATATTAGTTTTCAGTTTGATGCCTTGACATGGGTAGCATAAGTATGTCACGCACTCTTTAAACATTTCTGTGGTGGTGTCGTGTGATGCGGGTTGTTACGTTCCCTCAAATATGGTTGAGCGAAGCAATGGCTGGGTCATGCGTCATGCTCGTGAACGGGTGCCACCGGCGGGAATGGGGCTACTTTATGTCTGCCCATCTTAAGATAGAAGTTAGTCTGTATGCATTTTTGGAACTTTCCTCATTGTGGAAACACTGCATATATAGCATAGTATTTACTGTATTGTAAATCTGTTTTGAAAAGACCAACCGCCGAGTTTCTTGCTGGTTCTTCTCGGCAGGAAAGGCATTCCGAACCAGTGGTAGATTCATTGACTATTCAAAAGCACTTGTAAAAGTTTATTTGAATAAAAAATATTTCTATTCTATTCTATTCTTCAAGTGAGTGCCAGTGCAGCCGATCGAGAACCTCAACGACCATTAGTTGTTAGTACTCAAAGATCATTAGCACGGCCAGCAACCTGAGGGCGCACAAGATCTGCCACACCGACAGCCGACCCTACCAGTGCGCCGACTGCCCCGCCTCCTTCAAGTGAGTGCCAGTGCAGCCGGTCGAGAACCTCAACGACCATTAGTTGTTAGTACTCAAGATCATCAGCACGACCAGCAACCTGAGGGCGCACAAGATCTGCCACACCGACAGCCGACCCTACCAGTGCGCCGACTGCCCCGCCTCCTTCAAGTGAGTGCCAGTGCAGCCGGTCGAGAACCTCAACGACCATTAGTTGTTAGTACTCAAGATCATCAGCACGACCAGCAACCTGAGGGCGCACAAGATCTGCCACACCGACAGCCGGCCCTACCAGTGCGCCGACTGCCCCGCCTCCTTCAAGTGAGTGCCAGTGCAGCCGGTCGAGAACCTCAACGACCATTAGTTGTTAGTACTCAAGATCATCAGCACGACCAGCAACCTGAGGGCGCACAAGATCTGCCACACCGACAGCCGGCCCTACCAGTGCGCCGACTGCCCCGCCTCCTTCAAGTGAGTGCCAGTGCAGCCGGTCGAGAACCTCAACGACCATTAGTTGTTAGTACTCAATGAAAAAAATTGGCAGTCATACGGACTGCTGATAGAAGAGAAAACTATATTTGCTAATAATTAAAAACAAATCCTACTAATATTATAAAGGCGAAAGTTTGTGTGTATGTTTGTTCCTCTTTCACGCAAAAACTACTGGATGGATTTGGCTGAAATTTGGAATGGAGATAGATTATACCCTGGAATAACACATAGGCTACAAATTATCCCGGAAAAATCCAAGGTTCCCGCGGGATTTTGAAAAACCACGGATAGATGGCGCTGATTGTACTTAAATCACGCTTACATTATCCGCAGCATCGATTTTTTCATCGAAATTGAGGTTTTTTTAAATCCTGCAAGCAAGCATGCAAGAAATCAAGCAAGCAAACAAGCAAGCAAGCTTCGGTTTCAAAAAACCATAGCAAGCATCAGTTTTTGAAATTTCAAGCACAAGCGACTGCATATCCTAACGCTTACGAACGTCAAAAATTGACATTGTTACATAAAATTTAATTATTATCTATCTATACTTATAATAAAACTGTAACTGTAACTGTTCCTACAAACACTTCCCGCGGGATATTAGTGTGCTACTTTTCAAATATTTATCCTTCAATTATGGGCCAACGGAGTTACAGATTGACGTGTTTTATTGGATAGGCATAGTTAAGGACTTGAAAAGTGACAAAGGCTACTTTTAATCCCGGGAAACAAATAATTCCCGCGGGATATTTGTACGCTACTTTTCACATATTTATCCTTCAGTTATGCGCCAACGGAGGTATAGATTGAAGTGGTTTTCCTAGCACTGGTAAAGTTAAGGGCCTGAAAAGTGACAAAGGCTACTTTTTATCCCGGCAAACCAAACGGTTCCTGCGGGATATTAGTATGCCTCTTCACATATTCATCCTTCAATTATGTGCCAAGGGAGTTACATATTGAAGGGGGTTTTTTGGATAGGCATAGTTGAGGACCGGAAAAGTATCAACAGCTACTTTTTATCCCGGGAAAACAAACAGTTCTCACGGGATATTCGTATGCTACTTTTCACATATTTATCCTTAAATTATGCGCCAACGGAGTTATAGATTGAAGTGGTTTTTTAGCACAGGTAAAGTTAAGGGCCTGAAAAGTGACAAAGGCTACTTTTTATCCCGGGAAAACAAACGGTTCCTGCGCGATATTAGTATACTACTTTTCATATATTTATCCTTCAATTATGTGCGAAGGGAGTTACATATTGACGTGGTTTTTTGGATAGCCATAGTTGAGGACCGGAAAAGTAACAACAGCTACTTTTTATCCCGGGAAAACAGACAGTTATCGCGGGATATTCGTATGCATGTTTGTATGTATGTATGTATGTATGTATGCATGTATGTATGTATGTATGCATGCACGAGTGCATGTATGTATGTATGTATGCATGCATGAATGCATGTATGTATATATGTATCCATGCATGTATATATGTGTGTATGCATGTACGTATTTATGTTTGTATCCTCCTGCTACTAACTTTAACTACATTAACTATATCCTATGCTACTTATCCCACTAATGTGAAACTTTGTGTGGATGGATGTATGGATAGATGTACTTAGTATACGGATGGATGGATGGATGGGATGTATGGATGGATGTATGTTCTCTGAGATAGGGGTTGAACTATTTTGACTGTTTTACTCCATAACTTCTTCAAATTTAAACTAATTTTTATTCTTATTTTAACCGACTTCAAAAAAGGAGGAGGATCTCAATTCAACGGAATCTTTTTTATGTATGTTCACCGATTACTCTAAGACGCCTGAACCGATTTGGAAAATTCTTTTTATGTTTCAAAAGGTATACTTCCCAGATCCAACTACTACAACTACTTCTACAACTACTACAACTACTTCTACAACTACTACTACTATAACTACTACAACAACTACAACTTCAACTTTTATGGGACCATCTCGCAAAGTTTCTGTATCGATTAAAAAAAATTCAGGCAAATCGGTTTAGAAATCATGGAGATATTGATATTTATAGGTTAAAAAACACAATACTTTTTTGATCCTTTTTTGAAAATCAGTTAAAAAGTAGCCTATGCTAGGCTTATACCATCAGCTATCTGTCATTGGAAGTCCCGTCAAAATCAGTCCAGCCGTTCACGCGTGATGTTTCTACCACGGGATATAGGGAATATACATTTTTATTTATATACGATAATAATTACATTTTTTGTTTAAATCCGAATGCGTCCTATGTTCCTGTGAGTAACGTTATTCACCGGAATTCCTGTGAGCTACGTACGATTATTTTGACTTTAAGTCGGTCCAACATCATTGGAATAAAAATAAAATCCTTACTAATATTATAAATGCGAGTGTGTTTGTTTGTAGGTTTGTTGGTTTGTCCTTCATCACGCCGCAACGGGGCTACGGATCAACGTGATTTTTTGCATGGGTATTGAGGTTCTGGAGAGTGACATAGGCTACTTTTTATCCCGGAAAATTAAAAAGAGTTCCCCGAGGGATTTAAAAAACTAAATCCACGCGGACGAAGTCGCGGGCATCAGCTAGTATAAATTAAAAATATAAAAATAATCCAAAAAAGCGCACTGTCACGTTTCGTGAGTGTGAGTCGAACCTGCAACATCATACTTTAAACGGAAAGGAAGGCGGCTGCTTGCCGATTGCGCTGTACAACGTTGTTTGGGAACATCTAAAATGTTGAACGCTTACTGACATCTCCAGGTGACGATTGTGAAGGTGACGATGACGCGAAATCCATATTTTTTGCTCACCCAAAAAAGTGCTCAACACGCCTAAAGAAGTTTTCACTTCAATAACGGCTTAACTGTATGTCACTGTGTGTATGTATGTTAACAAGTGTAAATTAAAAATTTTATTTTTAACAAACTAGGTTTTAGTAGCTGGCTACATCGTCAGACCCTGGCTATCACCTAGAACCAGACTACTTGTCAAGACGAATCAAACGAGCCGAAACTCGATGGGATTGCGTCGTTTCATTACAGAGTTCCTATGACCACTTTCCAGCTCCGTCATCAGACCCTGGTTAGATCCTAGGCACGCACCTCTGACTTTTCGAAGTTATGTGCGTTTATGCAATTAAATATATCACATGCTTCAATGGTGAAGGATACACATCGTGAGGAAACCTGCACACCTGAGAGTTCCCCATAAAGTTCTCGAAGGTGGGTGAAGTCCGCCAATTCGCATTGGACCAGCGTGGTGGACTATGGCCTATAACCCTTATAAAGGTGCCAATGACGCAATGCCATGATGATGATCTCGCTCTCGATGATGGGTTCGCGTCTCGATTGGATCTCATTACTAAGCGCAGGTCTCCCCTCAGAAAAGGGTTTCGTCCACTACGCTGGTCCAATGCAAATTAGCAGACTTTACATGGACATTATGGAGAGCTGTCAGGCGGGCAAGTTTCCTTATGATGTTTTTCTTCACTGTCCGTCAGTTATGGAGTAACCTGTGTATGCAGGTTACTCCATAACTCTGAAGGACTCAGGTATCTGAGAGTTCTCCATAATGTTCTCAAAGGCGTGTGAAGTCCATCAATTCCCATTGCGCAAGTTTGGTGGACTATAACCTTTCTCGGAGAAATAGAAATAGAAATGTTTTTCTATTCAAATAAACTTTTTTACAAGTGCTTTTGAATCTTCGATGAGTCTACCACTGGTTCGGTATGCCCTTCCTGTCGAGAAGAACCAGCAAGAAACTCGGCAGTTGCTCTTTTCAAAACAAGTTTACAATTCAATAGATACTATCCTATGCAGTGTTTCCACAATGAGGGGAAGTTCCACAAAAGCATACCTAATTATAATTCAACACTTGTAAAGACGGGCAGACATAAAGTAGCCCCAGAGCCGTGGATGGGTTGCTGATGATGATGGCACTATGTCGGCAGGGGCCACAGCGCACTGTTCCAGCACAAGCGCGTGCACTCGGGCGAGACGCCCTACCACTGCGAGTACTGCCCCAAGCAGTTCAGCCGCCGCGCCGGCCTCGTCAACCACATCCGCGTGCACACCGGTAACGTCCGCTCTGCCTTTGCTGTCTTCTCACCAGAACTTACATTCCTTAAAATGCAGTTTTACCATAACCATTTCTATCGGTTTCTACATGGCATCGTCCTTATATTATATCCCTTATAATGCAGTTTTACCAAACCCGTTTCTATCGGTTTCTACATGGCATCGTCCTTATATTATATCCCTTATAATGCAGTTTTACCAAACCCGTTTCTATCGGTTTCTACATGGCATCGTCCTTATATTATATCCCTTATAATGCAGTTTTACCAAACCCGTTTCTATCGGTTTCTACATGGCATCGTCCTTATATTATATCCCTTATAATGCAGTTTTACCATAACCATTTCTATCGGTTTCTACATGGCATCGTCCTTATATTATATCCCTTATAATGCAGTTTTACCATAACCATTTCTATCGGTTTCTACATGGCATCGTCCTTATATTATATCCCTTATAATGCAGTTTTACCAAACCCGTTTCTATCGGTTTCTACATGGCATCGTCCTTATATTATATCCCTTATAATGCAGTTTTACCATAACCATTTCTATCGGTTTCTACATGGCATCGTCCTTATATTATATCCCTTATAATGCAGTTTTACCAAACCCGTTTCTATCGGTTTCTACGTGACATCGTACTTGAATGCTTCCTGTGTAATGGAAAACTATTTTTATTGAATAGGAATTACTAATTAAGTAAAATAATTAAAACGCTAGGACACAAAGAGAAATGGCAGCGGCCCAGTTTTCCATTAGGTTATGGGTCCAGCCTTTGGTGCCAGAGCTAGCTGTCAACTTATTGTCTGTGCGTCAAATTACACAGAATAATTGTCAGGTCAAGTTCAGCAAAGATAGTTGCAAAGTTTACAAAGATTCTAAATTAATTCTCACTGGTTATACAAGAAATAATTTATATGTGGTTCATAATGAAACATATGCTTTACTATCTTCAGTGCATTTATGGCATCAAAGGCTGGGCCCATAACCTAATGGAAAACTGGGCCGCTGCCATTTCTCTTTGTGTCCTAGCGTTTTAATTATTTTACTTAATTAGTAATTCCTATTCAATAAAAATAGTTTTCCATTACTGTGGACGCGACTATGCAGGTAACACGTCCGTAACAGAGTCCCTGTAACACGTCGAACGTAAGCGATCTATCGTGCTCGTCACTATCTTAGATTTCCTCGCCGATACTCGTTGCCGGCAGCAATAGAAGCACTGTCGTAACTGGAATGAATGCAGCCTCCAGGGTGTATCATGTTTCCCTAGATAGATACTTCATTTATGCATTAAATCGGGGCAGTGGGTAATATACTACGGTGTTTCAACCAATTCCTGCCTTCCTCCTTAGGTATCTGTGTCCTGGAGCTGAGGTTATACATACCAGAACGCTTAATAGAAGAGTGGAATATATTTTATCTAGAAGATAACTTTAGCTAACTTTGACTTGAAAACTTAAACACAACAAAAAACACTCAAGTCTTGAAAACTTAAGTGAAAACACTTGTGTGTACTAAGTTGGCTGGTCTCTGCTGAGAGGGCAGTTTGGCCAGGAGAACAGGATGAATGAATGTATTTGGTGTGATGCAGGTGAGAAGCTGTTCAGCTGCACGATCTGCTGTAAGGCGTTCGTGCAGAAGACGCAGCTGTCCATCCACATGAAGCGGCACAAGGGGGACAAGACCTTCCTGTGCCAGGTCTGCGGGAAAGGTGACGCTTCTTTAGCGGCGGAAGAGACAAAAACATTACGTACATTTTGCTATCATGTCATGGTCAATATTATTTTTAAAAATTCGTTGACATTGTTTAATTCACTTGCAAAGGCTCAACACTGGTTCAAAAAATAAATTCTGCTGAGAAAAGCCGGCAAGAAACACAGCAGTTGTTCTTTCAAAACAAATCTTTAATATAATGTAAAATGTGGGCGGCTGAAGTAAACACGATTCCTTCCATGGGACTTTATCGTTAAGAAAATCATCAACACAGTCAAGTGTGTAATTAAAAATTAATGAGTTTTTAGACAAACTTTATCTAGTCAAGTCCACTCATAAATGTGATGTGCAGGTTTCCCAATAAAGTCGGACCTGCGCGTCCACCAGCGGACGCACAACGGCGAGAAGCCGTACTCCTGCCACCTGTGCGAGAAGACCTTCGCCACGTCCGGCAACCTGTCCATCCATGTCCGGATACACAACAAGGAAGTCAGGTCAGTCGCGTGTCGCACTCCGCCTCGACCACTGGACACCGTCATTGGGATTATGGTTAAAGCTGTGGTCGACGTTTCAGATACAACTGCAAGGAGTGCCACCGCGGCTTCGTGACGTGCAGCTCCTACAACGTGCACCTCAAGCGGCACAAGGGGCAGCGCGACTACCAGTGCGAGTGCGGCAAGACCTTCTACACCTCCTCCGCGCTCAAGCAGCACAAAGTGGTACCGACTCGCACTCACACTGCACTACATCCCTCACACACTCACACTACATTTTTGAAAAACGTAATGGATCCGTGTCGTTTCTATACCATCCACTCTACCTCGTTCAGGTCCACACGGGGGTGAAGAAGTACCAGTGCAAGGTGTGCGAGCGCAAGTTCTCGCAGACCAGCCACCTGAGCCGCCACTTCCGCAAGGAGCACTCCAAGCCCGAGACGCCGCTGCCGCCCTCGCACCACTACCGCCGCGTGCTGCCCGACGACGAGCGCGCGCCCGTCAAGTTCGAGCACGCGCAGTGACCGGTGCCCGTGCAGCTCCGCGCGGGGCCGAAGCGCCGCGCGCCGCCCTCGCACCACTACCGCCGCGTGATCGGCTGCCCGACGAGGAGCGCGCAACATGTGCTCTTTTAAGGGATAGACTGCTATCCGCGCTCTGAAGTCCATAAGAGCCCCAGGTCTCTAACTCATTATTTTTCCCTTCTGTCCTGTCTGTGTTTCCTTCCTGTCTGGCCCGTCTTAACATGTGTTGAATTATCCCCTCATTGTGGAAACACTGCATACATAGCATAGTATCTATTGTATTGTCGACCGAGCGAAGCGAAGGTCTCTAAGTTTACTAGAGCGATTTGCACTTGTCCGTCCGTCCGTCTGTCAGAGCCTTATAACTTCCGAATTACTGAACGTAATTACTTCAATTTTAGATATGATATGTAAACCGATGGCCTCCAGCCGAAAATGGCTTAAAAAGTTATAAAAATCTTTATTTCAGGGGGCTCTCATAGAAGCGAATGCGAAGTAAAATAAAAATTTTTGCATTTCATAGGGTTGCAGTACTTCATTTTAAAGATAATTTGGAACAGAGTACAAAAGTATTTTTTTTTTTATTTTTTTTCCTAAAATTTATGAAATGGGGGGCTTTCAAAGTGGAGATTTTATTCGAGGCTAGATCTCTAAAACCACTTTATTTTAAAAATTGAAACTTACACATGATTTGAGTTATATCCTGTGCTTGAACAACAAATACTAAGATTAGATAAATATTATAAAGAAACGAAATTATTTAAGTTTTAATGGGCATCAATGTTTTTAACAAAACTTCACTATACTGTTAATAGATGGCGCTGTCTTTAATATTGTAAATACGCATCCCATTCACGAAAGCAGATGACGATTGACGTCATCAGATTCGGCGCGTTTTAATTACAATATAATATAGTTAAAACTACCTTATGGAAATTATGGGATACCGCGAGGTCTCAGTTCGGGGCGAACCACTAGTAAACTTGTTTTGAAAAGAGCAACTGCCGAGTTTCTTGCTGGTTCTTCTCGGCAATTCCGAACCAGTGGTAGACTCATCGACCATTCAAAAGCACTTGTAAGGGCTAACTTGGAAGGGGTATGGCAGTGAACGTTAAACCCATACCCCTAATTGGTTTCTACACGCCATCGTGCCGGAACGCTAAATCGCTTGGTGGCACGTCTTAGACGGTACCTTCCTTCACAGAGCACAAGCAGGCTTCCGGCCAGGTGGTAGCTCCGTTACAGACCAGATTAGCACACTTCGCATAATTGCTGAATAAGCATCAGAATGGCAGAGGGACATTTTGATCTTTGTTGACTTTGAGTAGCTTTCGATATACAATGGAGGTCAACTACAATAGGAGTACCGATGAAGATAACGGAGGTCCTTAGGTGAATACAAAAACTACTGCAGTATCTTATCTCAGATGATATTAAGTTGCATGCAGGTATGTGGCCAGGGCGCCTCCTGTCACTTTTTTTTGTGGTCAATATCGGCGGTATAAATTATAAACATCCTAGACTCCAGAGATGCGAGTTGGTGTGGGAACCCTTTTGCTATCCGAGTCATCATGGAAGATGTAGAGCAAGTACAAAATTTCACTTCCTTCATCATGAGCAACAGCTCACTACTGAATGCAGATCTCTTCTCAGAGAAGGTTTGTAGGCCATAGTCCACCACACTGGCCCAATGCAAATCAGCAGACTGCACACTCTCTTGAGAACATTCATCATTACAACCCATCAACGGCTCACTACTGAGCGCAAGTCTCCTTTCAGAGAAGGGTTATAGGCCATAGTCCACCACGCTGGCCCAATGCAAATCAGCAGACTGCACACTCTTGAGAACAATAATCATTACAACCCATCAACGGCTCACTACTGAGCGCAAGTCTCCTTTCAGAGAAGGGTTATAGGCCATAGTCCACCACGCTGGCCCAATGCAAATCAGCAGACTGCACACACTCTTGAGAACATTCATCATTACAACCCATCAACGGCTCACTACTGAGCGCAAGTCTCTTCAGAGAAGGGTTATAGGCCATATTGGACCACGCTGGCCCAATGCGAATGGCGGACTTCACACACCTTCAAGAACATTATGAATGAACGAATTTTTCATTCTCATTCTCAGATGTGCAGGTTTCCTCACGATGTTTTCCTTCACCGTTGAAGCATGTGATATTTACCTAATTGCTTAAACACACATAACTCGGAAGTCAGAGTTGCGAGCTCAGGATTTCAAACCCACATCTTCGGAATAGGAGACCAGTCCTTACCAGTAGGGCTCTCACTGCTGTTCACATTTAAGTTTTACTAATATTGGTGTAGTCTTTTTAATTGTAAAAACTGAATTTTTTTCATCACTAGTAATAATATCTAGTCGATCAGAACAGGAATCAGATAAAATACTTCAATAAAAGTACCTGAAATATTTATATTACTATTTATAGGCAGGGTATCTTGAACTGTGAGTATTTTGTAATTTGTATCACAAATCATAATAGGGTATTTGACTATAATAAAAATATCGTTTCAACTGGTGTCATCCTAAAAGATTATTATCTAAAAACATTATTCCATACGACAAAACTAAAAAATAAAGCTTTATTTAATTAGAAAACATTAAATAAAATTGCTATAATTCTGGCCATGGTCACGTGATCGAAAACGTTCCGTGATCTCGAATGACGTCACAGTCCACACCACCTATGGAATTCTCATTTTGTCAATACATTTCAACGTGTTTGTGCGGCGTAATAGGCTAATTTCGTCTGTTTTTCATCGTTACTATTTTATTAAATACCAAATAGTATGCGACACGCGGCCTAAACACATCTTATAAAATTGTCATTGTTTGAAATGTGAACTGTTACGTCATGAGAGCAAATGGAACGTTTCGGCGGCAATTTATTTTTTTGAATTTATTTCTCGATTTTTATGAAAAATAATGAAAATTATGCCGAAATATATGTTTTGTTAGCTTCAGCATAGCATTATTAACAATTTAAGATGATTTTCTAAAAGTAGTCAAATAGCCTATTGTAAGGATTTAGTGCAGCCATCTTGATTCTAATTTTAATGTAACTATAGATCTGAAATTATTATTAAGTTAAATTATTTTATCTGAATAAAATTAATATTTTTGAATGAAATAAATGTTTTTATTTTATTATTCAACCTTTATTCACATTTTTACGCATTAAGGCCTGATTTTCCATCAACTTCAAGTAAAATTTAGACTCCAAGGGATTGTCTCTAGCCTCAACGAGTGCCATCAGCTGCTGAAACTGTTATTTAAAAGATATTATTTGAGGAGCTCGCGAACAAAACGGCGTAATTGCATGATTTTCTCAAACAACTTTTTTCATGAAATCGTATTCTTATTATGCCTCTCCATGTATTAGGTGCAAAAAGTCTGGGCAAACAGGGCCTAAAAGTGGTCTAAGAAAGGACTCAAAGTTGACGATTCCGTTCAAAACGTGTTAATTGTAAAATAAAAATCCCAACTCTCGAATCTTTATTTGAATACCAATCAAAAGGGGCTTTTCATATTATTCAAGATTACGGAACATGGATTTCAATCAAAACAAGATCAAAACGAAGCAATTGGCATTATTTTATGGGGAAATTCTTTTATATTACTCTGGCAGCCCCGATTTAAATATGGCAACATTTTAGTTTGTTATTTTGTGTATCTTTGAAGTCAGATCCTCGCCAAAAAAAATTGGCAGTCATAGGGACTGCCGATAGAAGTGAAAATTAAGTAGGTAATTTTGATGAATTAAAATATCAATTTTTCACACCTGAGCCTTTGTTTGTAACGAGTATGTGAACCAAACTGTCGTGCACAATGAAAAACGAAAAATGTATTCAAATAATATATTTTATATACAAATTCTCAATTGGTTTCTATGTATTGGTCTAACTGACGAAACAGAACTTTGACTGATTCACTAATCAGTTCTTCACGGTCGAATACTGGAGCGTATCTTAGCATCTAAGGGAGCGCGCAGACTGGCTACTTTTAGCGGCAGCGATCGGAGTGTTTATGGCTTTTAAGTATTTTTGCGTCTGCATCGCGTTTCTGATATCGTTTTTGCGATCAAAAATCAGCGAATCAATGATCGCTGCCACTAAAGTAGCCAGTCTACCCTCCCCTTAAGAGCGCCCTAAACGCTAAGAGACCGCTTTTAACCCGATTACAGTAAAGACAAAAGGAAGCGTTATGATTTTCAGCAGTCTATGTATGTATGTGTGTGACTATTTACGAATGTTCCACTGTAGCCAATAAACTACTGAACCATTTTTGATGCATGAGGTGTCAATCAGTTCGTAATGAAGTTATGATGTCCGGGTGACATAGGCTACGTGTTATACCAACAAATCAATGACGTCAGATACATCCAATTTTCCATAATCAAGTTACAGTTTTTAAACTTAACAAATGTAAAATAAAAAATTGGTTGTCTGTAAAGTCGGTTTACGGACGATAGTTTTACGTGATAACGTCATAAAGAATTAAAGTTGATGAATAAATGTGTCACAACGCACAAGCCAACGTTTGGCCCGATCATGCCTCTCTATCGCTTGTTCCGCGTTCTCGCTTGCACCCTCAGGCTCAGGCGGAACGTGACACTTTTTCGTGCCTGCAGCCGGTGTTCATCGATTTATAACGTCAAAAAACGGGCTTTTAGTAGGTGGCTTCATCATCAGAACCTGGACATCATCTAGGACCAGAGTACTTGTCAAGACGAATCAAACGAGCTCAAACTCGATGTGGTTACGTCGCTTTATTACAGTTCCGATAGCCATCTTCCAGCTCCATCATCAGATCAGCTCCATGTCCCAATAATATTGCATTGTTATCCGATGTACATAAACCAGCAAAATATCAGCTCAATCGGAAACCGGGAGGTGGTTCTAATTCATCTTGCAATATTTGACCCAAACACACATACAATGCAAGTTAAATAAATGCTAGATAACATTTAAGGCGCTCTTAGTTTAAAGGTTCAGTATTCGGGCGTTAAAGATCAGTTTCTGTAATTAATAATAAAACATGGTAATATAACAAAAAATTACTTCTCTAAAACAAAATAACAAAATATAACTAAAATGACAAAAGAAAACTAAGAATAACAGAATCTCGAGAGTAACCACTACTAATGTTGACGTTAGTCTGTTATAGCAGCAGGAATACTACCGTGGAAACTAAGTGTGTGCAGCAGATTATTGAATATACTTATTTATTTTGATACCTACTCGTAAGTCGTAATAGAATTGGGTATTTGACTGTTGTCAAAAATTTGATATTCAATAATTACAATATAATCGAAAATGTAACATGTAAGAATAACATATTTTGTAAAATCAGAAAATAATTCGGCCAAAATACAAATAAATTGTAGGCTATTTAATTGCGATTGTATCTGTCTCTTTCTAAAACGAAATTTTCTATGAAGAGTGCATGGAGCTACTGTCTTATAACGTCACTCTTCAGTAACGCTCTCTTTGTCTAACAGGAAACTTTAACACTCAATATTTCCGAGACTAATAAAGACATTTAAAAAGAAAAATGGCATTGTGATATAAACTGAAGTACTTACTTAAAAAACTTTATTTTAAATATATAAAAAAAAATCAGTCAAATATCCGATTACGTCGTAAAAAAGCTTAAAATTAACACAACCAATCGCTCGTTCGCAAGTTTCGCAGACCATCCTTTTGCTAGTGGACGTTCACGGGTTGACACGATGACTTTATACATGTTCTATGTTATTTTTTATTAAAGTGTTAACCTACACTTAAGGAAATATCAGAATAAATTTAATAAAAAATAATAAAAAAGCAATGTGCCATCTCTAGTTTCTAAAGAGCTCCATTGTAATATGGAGTCTTGGAAAAAGTAGATCAACAACTGTAACGTGTTGCTACTAGATGTCGCTAACGGTTGCTTAAACCATAGCCTTCTCTATCAAGGAGATAGAGACGGCTATGCTTAAACTGAAGAAAGTAGATACATATCACTAATTTCGATGCTGACGTGTGTGCGGCTATGGTGTAACGCTAACACACTCGGGCGCGATTCCCAAGAGATGTGGGTTCGAATCCCGCTGGCCTCGGAATTTTTGATATGTGTTTATAAATTTATTCTGATGTTCTATGTTATCACTAATGGAAGTAAACAATCTTCTGCGCACACTTACCGTTTCCTCCCTTCATTGTATATATCGCAAAAAAAAAATATTTTCTGAGATCGCTGAACACACAATGCTGAGATTTCACAGTTACTCGAGGCTCAGTACGCAATATTTCTATTAAAAAAATTTTTTTAAATAAAATTTAGCTTTAAATAACAACTAAAACAGAGTGAAACTCCTTATTTGCTAAATGTATAAAAATTTTCAACTAATTACACCCATTTTCTCTTATGAAATATTTGTTTACTTACTACCTATAGGAAAGGATGAAATCTTAATTTCAACTGAACCGATTTTGATGAAACTCACTGAAGGTTGTTTAAAATACTTATCTTGCAGTTTGTTAACTTCTAGCTATTATTTGATAATAGCCTATTTTTGTGTTTGTGTAGTATAAATTAGTTTGTATTCTAAGTTAAGAATTGAAGTCTTTCAAATAACTTGTTTCTTCTCATGACAGATGTATTGTTAAGGTGACATAAATGTTACAAACGATGTTGAACATCCGAAAGTACGTCAAAAATGGAAAAAATATTTGTTAGCCACAATTTCAGTTTTGATAATACCGATAATTGACAAGAAGTTAACAAGTTATTCGAAAGAGAATATAGTCTCTTTTCTATTTACATTTCAATGATGTGTGAGCACTGAGAGGCCGAGCGGAGATGATATGCTATGAGAGATGCTGTGATCAAATGGTCACATCATCTGTCAGTCTTCTGAGGGACTATTTTCTATTTCAGTAGTTATGGAAAACAATGGAAAATTGCTGACTAAGAACTATCAAACTCGCACTTATGATGAACTTCATACAAGGTGCTAACACCTGCAATTTAGCAACTTTCGATCGCGACTGGGATAGAAGAAAGAGAATAGCCCTATATATATTTTTGTTTTGAAATAATTAAAAAAATATTCATCAACTCGAAAGTGTGAGAAACAATAGTAATGATAATGATAACAATTAATTGATGCACTTTAGCACACTAAACATAATGAAGGTACTCCTGAATCGCACGTGAAGAACGATTCATAAATGTTTAGAGCAAAATAAGCTCTCGCGCGTGGTGTTACGGCACAAACTAGCCCGCACGCGCGAAGCTTTCTCGAGGTGTTACCAGGGGCGTAGCTAACGCTGTTTCAGCCTTATCAATGATACGGGGCTCCCGGGCTAAAGAGGCCCCTAACGTGTGTAAGCGAAAATTAGTAAAATGTTTTCCACAATGTCACTTATTCTCGTGCTTCCCGGGAAAAAAACAAAAAAAACTGTCATACGTACCTATATTGTACTTATATTTAATTTGAATTGTTTGGCTAGCTCAATTTCTACGAGGAAGCGATAACTTAGATATACCTAATCAATAAATATTTATTTTAATTTAATGCAAGCAGTTTTGTTTCTTTTGAGAGAAATCTTTACCCTTAATTTGGGTCTACAGGGCCCCTCCAAGGCACGCTACGCCACTGGGTATTACTATTGGCTCGAGATCGTTTTCGAGTTTTGTTTTTCACACTTGTAAATGTTAAATTTTTTTATTTTAATTGATTTTAATAGATTTTGTTTTCCATAAAACGATTGTACTACAAAAACAACCGTTACAATTTCAGCGTGTAGATTGGTGCTCGGCTTCAGTGGGGACACACCATTGGCGGCTTTATATATGTATAATAACGTCTACTGAAAGTCCAAAAAATGACTGCAGGGTACGTGTGTTTAGCTAATAAAGAATCATCTATAAAAATATCGAATAGCAATAAGCACATTTTTTTACCATACAAACTTATTCAATTGATATAAATACGCTTACTTGTGACAACCCTATGATTTACCTGGAATAGGTAAAACGCGCGCGGCTCGCGGTAGTAGGTATACCGACGCGAGCATAGTAGTTTATGTTTTCTAGTGTTGTGCTAAGATTGTTATTGGTGAAAACTTTTAGTGTGGTTTACTCAAAAACTATAAGGGCTTCGAGTCCAATGCTTTTTTTAATATACCACTATCACACCTGATGGAAAGTGATGATGTGGCCTAAGGTGGAACGCGTTTGCCTAGAAGATGCCTATTCGCTCTTGCTTTAAAGATACCCAAATTGTAGCCGTGCGAATCAAAGAGCTCTATATGAAAGGTACCCTGCAGTAGTTTTTCGGACTTTCAGTACACGTTGTATAATTGTATATACACTAGTTCTAGTTGTAGTGACCCCCCCCCCCCTACACACAGCTACAGGTCGAGCTTGGGCCGGTACTGCAGCCGCAGCGGCGGGTCGCGGAACCTCCACCGCGTCACGTACACGAACTTCAGCGTGTGGTCCTTGCCCAGCAGCTCGTCGTTGCACAGAATGTCTATCTGGAAGCGGTGCATAACATACCAGCATAGTTATTTGTTGTGATCAAGGTAACATAATATATTCATAAGTTTTGCATAGGATTACATCTGCGTGGAGTTAGATTTTTGAAAATAGCCTGTGTCACTCCCCAGGCCCTCAACTATACCCTAAATCATAGCCTGTGTCATTCTCTAGGTCCTCAACTGTATACTAAAAATAGACTGTGACACTCCCCAAGGTCCTCAACTATACCCTAATCATAGCCTGTGTCACTCTCCAGGTCCTCAAACATATCCTAAAATAAAAATAGCCTGGCACTCTCCAGGTTATTAAAATATATATGCCCTAAAAATAGCCTGTCACTCTCCAGGTCCTCAAATATATCCTAAAAATACCTGTGTCACTCTCCAGGTCCTCAAATATGTATATCCTAAAAATAGCCCGTGTCACTCCCCAGGTCCTCAACTATACCCTAAAATCATAGCCTGTGTCACTCTCTAGGTCCTCAAATATATCTTAAAAATAGCCTGTGTCACTCCCCAGGCCCTCAACTATACCCTAAAAATGACATGACATGTCACTCCCCAGATCCTCAAATATACCATAAAAAAATCACATCGCTCTGCTTCAGCGTGATTGAACCACAAAAAACACACTTTCGCATATTGTCAGAATAGATTGTGTGTTATAAACTCACTTCTCTATACTTGTCCATGCCGTTGAGCACCTTCTTGGCGACGAACTTCTTGAGGTGCGTGATGGTGGCCTGCGCCGAGCAGCGGATGAAGCTGCGCTTGAGCGTGCGCAGCGACGTCGATATGCACTCCAAGCACACGTTCACCTGCAACGTGTACCACACATGTCGATATAATACTATATGCATATGTATATTATAGAGAAAAATAAGTATATCAAAAATATCATGACTTCAATGTATCATTTTGTGTGATTCTATTGGTACAGCTAGGGAGCTGTACCAGAATGTAGAATCACCAGATGTAGAATCACACAAAATGATACATCCAGCAGGGGCTGGATCACTCCAACCAGCTCTTTTGAGCACCAAACACAAAGGTGAGCATGTCAGCCAGGTCAGCAAGGACGAGCCAATGTATTTTTGTCATTGGTTAGACACACCCCTACATTAAAGCATTGCCCTCCATACATGCTCTGCATAGTTTCCAAAGTGTGCGCCGCGGCGCCCTGGTGCGCATTAGGAAGACAAGAGGGGCGCCGTGAGGCGCTCCTCTTTACCATTCTCCGAAAACTAAACTTTCAGCAGCAGCCAGGCCAGAATTTCAGCAGCAGCTGTCGTAAAGAGCAAATATCGCTCAAAGATAAATGTGGAGCAAAGCAAAATGAGAGTTGAGTTGTCAAGCCTTATCCCACGTTTCGAAAAAAATGTGTGGAGATCACGTATCATCACGAGATCATGTATCTCATCATTGTAACCTATTTCGACTAGCTAGGGTGGGCGCTGAGACAAAATATTAACCTGTAAGTGCGCTGCGAACTGAAAAAGTTTGGGAAGCCCTGGCATAGAAGGCTACTGGTGATTTATATCTCTATAGCAAAGTAGGGATAACTTGGTACCTATAACATCAATTTATAACGGAGTTAACATAGTGTTGTGATGTACTGACCTGTTCATCTTTCCGGTGCGAGTCGGTGTTGTCGGGCGGCTCGGGCTCGTCGCCGGCGCCGGGTTTGTCGTTGGCGAGCGCCGCGTCCTTGGGGCACGGCAGTCCGCGCGCGCGGTAGAAATCTCTCTCCCTTTTTATTTCATCTGCAAAATGGTGTTACTTCTTTCCAATGATGATCCGCATAACATGTCATGTTTCTTGCCTTCAGAATTGTTTTTACTGTATTTTAACAATGGTTTCAAACTGTAATTAGTACGATTAAAGATATTTTACTGTCTCAAAGAGAATAATAAACATGTTCACTTAAAAGCGACTTAAATGCTAACAGGTTTTACAAAATAAAATTATTACATTTTGGAGCATACAAAGAAATAATAATTTAGATAAGTGGGTAGGTATTCAAATGCTTGGTACCTTCACAACAGAATCAATTTGAGCCGTGGCTATGCAACTGAATGGTCAATTCATAGATTAACACATAACTAGATGTGACTCATAAAAAAGTAAAAAAATATCTAATATTTATAAGGCACTTCTGCTATCACACTATCTGCTACAAAACCATAGCAGCCGCTCAAAAGGATAAGACCATAGTCAACTGTTGACAGCACCAAACCCATAGTGAAACTAAACTGTCTTTTTAACCGACTTCCAAAAAGGAGGAGGTTCTCAATTCGGCCGGTATCTTTTTTTTTTTTTTTTTTTCTATGTATGTCCACCGATTTCTCCGGGATTACTGGACCGATTCGCGTGATTTTTTTTTAATCGACAGAGGATGTTTGCGAAATGGTCCCATAAAAATTTTAACCTTCAACTCCTCAAGCCTGATGCTGCAGGCTAAAACTATGGCGATTTAGGAAATTTCGATTACGAATTGATATTGTAGGTAACAAGTATGGATTACATCATGGAGCTCCAGGTCCTAGCTCCTCAATCATAGCTACACTTAAAAGCTTAAAATAAAAATTCTTTTCAAAAAACCGACTTCTAACGCCACTACAAAGTATAAAAATAATTTTAGTTTGTCCACGTTTGTTGAAGTCGGGCGGGCCTAAAATACAAACTATGAAACCGACTCGCGATGCTCGCTCGACTTCTACAAACGAGTCTATCATATTCTGTAGCGTCGCGCATCGGTTTCATAGTTTGTATATAGGCCCGCCCGACTTCAACAAACGTGGACAAACTAAAATTATTTTTATACTTCGCAGTGGCGTTAGAAGTCGGTTTTTTGAAAAGAATTTTTATTAACCCAGACATTTCTGTGTCCAGTTGGCACACCTAAAGTCATTGCTTGGGAATTGAATTGAATCGAACTCAGACATTTGGCTATCTATCCCTTTTGGACAGCTACTAACACTTCACTGTGCAAATATGCTAACAGCATCAGTATTTAACATTGCTGACATCCCGAGTAACAATTTAGTGTTGAATAAAGCTTTATTTGTTAGTCACTCTTATTGGGTACTCTCATAGGGCAGTTAATAATTATTACTAAAGCTATAAAATAAGCTGTGATCACCACCAAACTGTTACTTGGGATTGCTATACCTATCTCAACATTTTCAACTGATGAAACTTGCTATAGCTTGGCTACCTTTAAATTAAATAGTAAATAGGCATCTTCTAGGCAAGTGCACTCCATCTTAGGCAGCATCTTCACTTACCATCAGGTGAGATTGCAGTCAAGTGCTAATCTATATATTTAAAAAAAACTTACTGTCCTGTAGGTCAGGCACCAGCTTGTAGACTATGTC